>JAHUUD020000077.1:0-494451 GCA_020010945.3 Muscidifurax raptorellus
CACATTCTTGTCTACTGCACTTTTAATCTAATAAATTGTAAATTATATATTTTGTCCATTATCTAATAATCATTATAAATTCAAATACGATAAACGCATGATGCATATTTATTGTTAACCCATTAAGGCCCATGCCTAAACCAGCAGGGTAACAATAAAACTAACTATTAAATCACCTGCTTTATTAAAAAATAAGTATCCGTGTTTTTTATTTTTTGAAATTCATTGTTTAACAATAATTGTTTAAACAAATAAAAATTTAATTTGCAAAATTGACAAACTAATAATGCCAATCGATTCTGGAGGAAAAAGCAAGAAGAAAACGTACAGTAAGTGTTTTCGATTGGAGACTTAGTTCTTTTGCTTTCTTTTAGTTATATAAAAAATTAGTTTCTTTTAGTTATATAAAAATTAGTTTTGCTTGTTATCTTTTTTACTTAAAAATATCTAAAAAATCTAGATAGTAAAAAAGATAACAAGCAAAACTGAAACTAATTTTTTATATAACTACATTATAAAAAAACTAAGCCTCCAATCAAAAAACAATATTGTACGTTTTCCTCTTGTTTTTTCCTGTAGAATCGATTGGCGTTATTAGTTTGTCAATTTTGCAACTCAAATTTTTATTTGTTTAAACAATTATTGTTAAACAATGAATTTTGAAAAACAAAAAAATACGGGTACTTTTTTTTCACAAAAGCAGGTGATCCAATAGTTTGTTTTCATCTAAACGCAATATCCTAAGCATGGGCTAAAGCCACTTTTTCTTGAAAAATCGAATGTGAATTTTTTATAGCGTTATTGCAAAAGAACTAAGCCTCCAATCGAAAACACTTACTGTACGTTTTCTTCTTGTTTTTTCCTCTAGAATCGATTAGTATTATTATTTTGTCAATTTTGAAAATTACCTTTTTATTTCTTTAAACAATTATTGTTAAACAATGAATTTCAAAAAATAAAAAACACGGGTATTTTTTTTTCAAAAAAGCAGGTGATTTAATAGTTAGTTTTATTGTTACCCTGCTGGTTTAGGCATGGGCCTTAATGGGTTAATAAATTCTCTAAATAGTGATATTTATGTATATTAAATTATATATCTCTTATCTACTCTATACAAGATCCTAGGCTCTCCTCTCCTTACGCTATAGTAGCCCCAACCTCTGTCGGTTGACATCGCCGCTACTCTCTCCCCCTCTTCCACTCCATAGCGGCCCCAAGCGCTTAGGGCATCACGAGTCTCTCTCTCCCCACCGCCTTATATTATACCAGACCTAAGGCCCTTTCTCTCACTTGCATGTATACTATACCTAGTCTAGGGTGAATGTTGTCCAGTTATTTTTACTACCCTAAAGTTAGTTCTGATCCTTTCTCTGTTTATACCTTGCGGCTTGTACGATGATGGCTACTACAGGTCCCTTTGGCATAATGTACTCTAAGAAGAAATAAAAAGTATCCTATTACACAGTGTCGTAAACCTTACTTTAAAACTAAACTTCGGTAATAGATTAAAGACCCCAGTTATTAATTTTAATATCTTGTTTGTATAGCAAGTATATTTATTAGTGTTATATAGTAGGCATTTTAAATCTATAACATTTAAGACATGAAGTGTCACTTTTATATACATCCAACACATTTGCACGCACGCATTACTCGTCTATCGCACCTGATGAATGCTTCACCTTTTGATTGACTCCACATCGTTGGTGTTGGTAGCATACGTGTGCTTGATCATAATTTTCCACATTGAGGTAGTACTGGCCTTTCTTCGTCGCTTTCTGAAGGTGATGGCGGCGGTGAAAGGGATCTCGTCGAATTCATATCCAGAATGCATGGACATCGTAATTCTTCGCAAATTCAATAACGATATAGGGAACATTTTCAGCACTGGTCCCCAAAAGTTACTGACAAAGGTTTTTTTACTACACACTCTGCATCGCACATTCACGGGTACGAAGCGAGCTACTAGTCCAGCCCTTCGTTCGTCTTCTTGCTTTTTTTTGCAGTCGTATGGAGACATACAAGAGTCGTTACTGATATTTCTCCATGTACGCTTCTTAGCTTCGATACTCGCGAGAAGCGCTTCGCGTAGGATTCTATGTTGTCAAACTTTGACATCGTACTCGTGTGTTTTCTGTGAATGCTCAGAGTAAACTGATCGGCGCGGGGCGTGTTATATTCTTCATCCAGCAAGCATGTGTGTGCAACGCACTCGGCTTATTGCCTCAACGTATCTCAAAAGTTAGTATAGTCTAGATTGATTTATTGCTCTTAGTTCCACACTTAAAAAGAATCTAGTAGAGTTTGGAAGTAGAGCTGCGCATGCGTCAACGGTTGTCCTCTCTACCTTAGGGCTATGATATGTACGTGCCTGAAACGTAAACGTCAGCTACGATAACTGAATTTTTTCTTTTAATTACTGTTCGGGAGCTGTGGGTTTCTCAGCTTTGGCAATATTATGCCTGCCAGTTGGGTGAAGTGTATTAACAGAAGATGCTGCGTTTTTTTTATAGTCAACGAAAGATTTTCGATGCCAGGTAATCCTTTTTTATACATGTTAATTTTTTATTGCGAAGTGAGACTTTTCCCGAGGAAAGCTCTGTCATTTGACGAGAGTCTAAGCCGAGGAGGGTCCCATTTTTTCATAGTATTATTTATGACAAGTTTTCAAACCCTTGGGCGTTCTACAAAACTTTTCTGCGCGTCCACGCAAACACCAGTCGTCTTGAAATACGCGTCATTGAAAGTCAGGCAATACCCTTTGCAGTTACGATGTCTAGTAATATCGGTGGAATCCATGAGACAGTTGTAAATGTGGCCAGTGCATTGAAGTTTCGTCATCGCGGTGTGTAAAAGTGTACACATGAGTCGTATAGGCAAATACAACGGCTATGTGAAGATATGCTGCAGCGTGAACTTCGATGCCTGCTCTCATATTGTAGGTATGAAAGTATAGTAGATCTGTACGTCAAGTACTTCAGTCCGTCAAGAGCTGTGATAAGAATCGTTGGCGATTACGTCATAGGACGTGGAATTGTGAGGTGTTCTGTCTGACATATCAAATCAAGGAGTATGGTGATTGAATTTTTTAAATATTTTTTCTATTTTACCTTAAGTTATATTAACAAATATTATATTATTTGTACAATATGAATCACTCTTCTAGACGACTTTAGACGAGTCTAGTCATGCAACATTCAAAGAATAGGACGAGGAAGAAAAAGAGGAGATTGCTGTGCCAGAGATCATGGAGGAGGAAGAGGTAGCGAAGACTGCAATGCAAGCGGAAGAAGCGGCTATCGATTCGGCAGATGAGGCGTACGAGTCCGGGGATAGCAGCAAGCTTAATGAGGAAGACAAGTTAGACGCTGAGGGGGTAGTAGCTGATGGACTTCTGCTCCTCGGTGAAACTCTTGTACTAGAGGTAGATAGAAAGTGATGTAGAAAAAGAACCAGAGCGACAAATCAACGTCGAGTTCGAGGATTCCGAAGAGTTCAATTCGGTGCCGTCCGAGTCTGAGAACTCAGAAGCAGAAGGATCCGACAATGGTGTCCCGAAAGAAGCTATTTTCCAGGCCGGTGCTTCAGCTGGCTTAACGTTAAGGGAACTTCTCGAGAAGGTGCATCAAACCCTCCCTATTATCATGGACGAAAATGCACCCGCTCCCAACGAAGTTCCATCAAGATCCGAGATGTTTGTGGGTTTTTTTACTCGCGAGCAAATCACCGAGGAGCGACAACAACGACCAGATCAAGGATATTTCGATCAAAGAACTACGTTTGATCAAAATATAAATGAAAGTAAGTTACATGTTTTTAAATTATCCTTAAAATTATTTTATTTTATTTGAAAAAATTATTAATAATACATTTTTAAAGTTATCAGACGGCGTGAGAACTCTGGCATTACCCTCAATTTTTATACAATCCCTGAAAATGATGCGGTCGCGAAGTTTCTCGTGGCTGCTAGGCGTATTCGCGATAATGGTCACGAGCGAGAAATACGTTGGTTTAATAACATAATTGAGGAGTCTGCAAATTTATTATTTTTAATGACTGCAGCCGACTGCACCGACTGCCGCGGTGTAATAGCACTACTAAATCGTCATTAACTTGTTGTAGTCTATGATGACAACGTGTCCACGAGCGACGATGATCTTGTGGCTTTCGATGTCAGTACCTTCGGTAACGGTAAGCCCGTGTTTTTCGACGGGCGGAGCAAAATTACACCAATTTCGGGCACAATATTTTTTATCTATTCTCAGGAACATTTTGATGTCATTTTAAATATTTTTGGGGCTGCAGTTTCTTTTCGTAAAGTCGCGTATCATTTGCACTTACTGTAATAAAAGATTCAAAAACATAGAGGATCACAAGTGTTTGAAATTCGTGATCGGTTTTTTTTCGTTCCGCCCTGTAAAAAAGGTGAATCGGTAAAATACTGTAACGACTGGAATAGGAATTTTTAATAGCAATACTTGTTTTGAAAATCACTTACAGATTGGTAGTTGTAAAGCTAAACACCAAAAATTTTGTGGTTTGGTACAAATATGTTGAGTGTATTCTAAGCAGATTAACACTTGACAAGGCGTACACGAATGCGGTGTATATTTCTATAAGCACTGATAGACTCGTCATAGTTACAACGAGTATTGTTATATTAAGCCCATTTTAGTAAAAGCAGTGGCTAAAAGGTATCTTTTTATTTTTTATGACTTCGAAACGCGACAAGATACGGTATTTTGTGGTAACGATTCTTCAAGCGAAGACGTACCAATTTTATGCGTCGTACTGAATGAGGACTCCGATTATATAGACTGCGAAGACATCTCGCAATGGTGCCAGTCTTGTGGAGTTCGCGAGCATATCTTGTCACTAAATCCTGTCAAAGAGCTGCTGCAATTGTGCATTCGAGAAAAATCTCTATTCGAAGAGATCATTTGTATCGCTCACAATGCTTGTGCATTTGACGCGCAATTCATTTTGAAAAATCTGGTAGAACGAAAGTCGGTTGTCACGTCAAGCATAATAATAAACGGTCAGAATACTATATCCTTGCAATATGGCCGAAGAAAATTTATAGACAGCCTAAGTTTTTTTCAGACAAAACGTAGTGCCAACGATTTTTGGTCTGCCAGAGTAGTAAACAAGGCCCGTTTCCACACCTCTTCAACAATTTGCAAGCGAGGTTGATTCTCGCTCGGTCACCCCGAAATATATATAGGTGCACAGTGCTGACAGGCAGATAAAACAATTTGTCGGGTATAGAGGGACTGGTGAAATGTACAGTTTTACTACCTAGAAATCTATTTTTACCTTTCGTACCCGTTAAAATGCATAGCAAGCTTTTGATGCCCACGATTCCGCCCCGAATTCGTCGGGGCCGAAGATAAAGAAGTCTTAATTATTCTTATGGTTGAGGAAGAAATGTTCCACCTAAACTGGCGAAACATAAATGATGCGGTGACGACAACAGCATAAACAAATGTCATCATCGTAGCCTATACCACTGCTCAGGCGCGGCTTAAATTATACGGCTAAATGCAATATTCGAGATGCCTTAGAATATATTCATATATGACGGTCATATATATATGACCTACGAATCGCAAGGGTACAACGAGGGAACATAAATTACACATTTTATTTCGAGCGATCCGCAATTTTATGGCTACAAAGCCATAAAATATGACGATATTTTAACAAGAATAAAAGTGATTTACCGAATAATGTTAAGCTTAATTTTAATTCCATTAGAAAAATGCCCGACCATTCTATTGTAACGCATAAAGAGTTTAAAACTGGTACAATAGTTCTAAAAAAACGTCGTTACCACTCATAAATATTGTTGCTTCCGTATAGTTTTTATAATTAATAATAAATATTTTTGGTATGCCAGAGCCTGTGTGTGTGAACAATAAATTATATTTTAAGTATAGCATAAGTATGTCATGTTAATAGTGTCATAACTGTCAAATATATTATTTGTATTAGTATTTAAAGAGTACCATAATTTTATAACGTACAGTTTAAAGTAATAAAAATAAAACTAATAAAAACCACTTCCTTACATTTACTTATACACACACTCACACACAAAAAACAGTAAACTTCTACCTAACACAGTTTCTGAGTGGACATGGATGCTACCGGACGTATCTGCATCGATTTAAATTGGAGGATTGCTCGGATTGCCCGACGTGCTTGAATGCAATCGAGGACGCCGAGCATGTATTCAGTGAAGGCTTACGCTAGGAACAGGAACGAGAAGAACTTGAGTGCCACCTGCAGACCAGAGTAACGCCTGAGTCTATTACGGTAGCTATGATGACGTAGGCCGACGGATGGAGCGCAATAAACAATTTTGCTGCAGACATCCTTAAGAAGGTCCGAAAGGACGAAGAAAAAAAGAAGAAGAAGATGTGAGATGCTGCAAGAAACGGACGACCGGACGATGCGGTAAGAAGTAGACGGCAGCGGAAAACGTGATGACGACCGCATCAATAGACGAGGGCGGTAGCCCAAAGTTCCCCCGCGAAGCAATACTCAAACGGTGTTACCGCGGGGGGGCTTATTGGAGAAAGAGCCAGGTCCAACTTACTTAGGGTCGGTAAGGAGGACGGTGAGGATTCGGTTCTTGTTGGAACTCAAAAACTAACGGTAAACGAAGGGTTTAGTGGGTGAGAGTCCCACACAGGTGGTACCGGTGCCATATCGTCCATAATGGATTTGCCCTTAACCTATCACTCTATAAGAAAAAAAACACACACACACACATATATATATATACACACGGCGCAAACTGGTCATTTAAATATTAAAATTTATAAAACATCCTTGAGGTATACTTTTAAGATATATTATAGTAAAATATTTATTCTTATTTCAAAGACAGTCAATTAGACTGATTTTTAAATTCCTCAACGTATACCAGAATTATTTTGAATGTCCTTGCTACGTTCGACTATCCGCAGGAACGCTGCGGTAACGCTGGAAGCTGTCATGTCGCGCAAAGGCTCTATCCATGTTTGTTTACTCAACACATTGACGACCACCAGTATATTGTGGTTAGTTGAAACAAATCACACTCCCACATGTCGTCGATGTTCGTTACGTTGTAACTCAAACGCGGAAGTTTACGCTATACGAGCCTGTGAAGAGTGTCTGCGTCTTGATTGTTGAGCCACTCGTATATACGTTCCTTTTACATCTTGTCAGTCAAGCTAAACCGTTTACTTTTTCGATTTACGTGCACAAGATTATGTGCTCCCGAGTAGACCGGCTGGTTTACATTTTAAATCTAGATTTGGCCACTTTTTCTTCGCTTGATTTGTCGTCAAAGCAGGCGATGCAACTGATTCGCAGCTGTTGCCGCTACTATTAATATCCATTACAGCATCAATGCTCGTTTTATTTGACAGTCGTCGTTTTATTCAGTAGTGAAAATTTTACCGATTTTCTATATTTCAGGATTTTTAATCGAATTGATCGGTATATCGGATACTTCGATGAATTTAGCGAAAGGTGATCGTCCAATAGGCACTTCCGACGGATCCGGTGTTTTTTTCTTGCGTGAGATAACATCGCTAATCAGTTCTATAATGTTGGAATCTTGTATGGGGTGGCCTGAGACGATCAGCGGTAATTGTTTTCCAATGTTTTAGCAAAAGACGGGCTTTTTCAGCGTAACTCTTGGGCCCATTTATTTTTTTTTAATTTTGCATTAATTAACGAAAGGATTATAGCACTAAATATTTGTTGATTAAAAAATCCATTTTCCCTTAAAAACTGGTAAGCTATATGCCGTAACAAGGTAAGCTATATGACATAACAACATATAACAAAACTTTACAGATAGCTTATTACGCGTACTTTTCAGTATTACATTTCTGTATAATAATATTATTAATTTGCCCTTTGAACAATTATTGCAAAAGTACAGTGAGCGCGAGATTTTTGCCGCGGTGGGGTGCGCGGTGGTGGGGGTAGTTGAGGATGAAAAATCTAAAACTGATTCGCGCGCTTCAAATTTACTCGCGCTGAAAATTTTTTAATTTCTCAGCAATGGAGGCATCAATTGAGATGATTTTTTTTAAATTGATGTACCAAATATCGACTTCAAATTCAAATATATTAAGAAATTTTCGTTGCCGTTTCAATAATAAATTCATATTAATTTTTTCTTTAATATTTTGTATTTTTCATACAAAGGGATGTGCCATCAAGAAACAGCTGTTTGTCAAGTAGGTTGGCTATCCGGATAAATTCAACACGTAGATGGACGTGACCGACGTCAGAAATGGACACTAGCGATTTTTATTTAGTTTTGCCGAGCAACAGTAGCATGATGTTTACAATGACAATGCCACCAGCTGTTTTACAACACAACTCTCGCACGAGATTAGACTGAGCGGCAATATGTCCGTTGCTCTCGTTGAGATTTACGTCCCGAGCACTGTCACTCATATTAAAAAATAGGACACGTTTTATACGTTTAAACCGAAGGAAAATGATGAGCCAAAGCCTTTCAAGATCACTTACTTCTCAAGGTGGCAACTCTGCAAAGGGGTCGTTACATGCTACAATGTAAATGAAGTTGCGTGGATCCACATTGGACACCATTTAACGAAAAAATACGCCATTTTTTCGGTTTTGAGGATTCAGAGATACTTCGACGATATGACATTTGAAGACTAGTGTGTATGAATACTAATAGTTTTGTGTGAATGAAGGTGACATTGTGGAATGGAAAATGCTGTGATTATTATAGAATATGGCGAGTACAGTAGATAAGTTTAATAGGGATGCTAATGAGTTTTCTAGTGTAATGAAGTATTGTTTTGCTTGGCATTTAAAATGTGGTAACGATCTATTGTCACAAAGATGAGTGCGCAATGAGTTCTAGAGATATGAGGCGCTTATATACAAGGAATTCCTCAGCGACTCTGTGGTGAAAGTCGAAATGTCCAGGGGGGTCACCTCACCCCTCACAGGCCGGAGCGCGACGTGGAGTTCAAAATAGGTCATGATGTAGGATGGAATAGCGGTGTTTAAAAGTTTTCTTAGAAAACAGGCTATAAAGTACTTTCTACGACCGGCGGTGATGAGCCATTGCAACTGACGCCTGTAGTATAAATAAATAATATAAAAACTTATTTTGGTCGTAGACCCATCATATCACGAATTTGGTATAAAAATCACATGTCACAGCTACAGTTAAGTCAAATTAATCTCGTCGAGAATATCCCAGATCGAGCCGGAAAGGACGAGTCAAAATAATCACAAATAATTTTATCGAATACCCGCGTCATCCGCCGACATGAAGGACGGTTAAGGCTCGAGGCCGAGCAAATAGCCGTGCACTGTTCCCTTAAAGGATGCGAGAGAAGGTAAAAGGCGTATGAAAGCAGGTAAGGAGTTCCAAAAACGTGCACCTTGGATCTGAAAGACTTTTAGGCCGGTTTCAGTGCTCACCACCGGAACATGAAGTTCAGGTGAAGGGGCCCCTTCCGGAAGGCCTGGGCTGATACTTGCTAAAAACGGTACTAGATACTCTGGCTCCCGCAAACTCATATTTTTGTAGAGGAGTATAGCTTCAAAGAAAAGCCTACGTAAGTCAGTACTAAGCCAGCCCAGTCTTCCCCGGTTGAGAGAGATGTGCTCGTCCCTTCTTACTCCAAAGATGTATCTTACACAAGAATTACTTATTATTAGTTGCTGTAATCGTATTCTCTGTTCGCCAGTCGCATCCAGGTACACCACAGTACAGTCGTCCAGATGCGGTTGGACCAATGACTCAACCAGCCTTTTTCTTAGACCCTCGGTGGTACAATCCCTGATAAAACGCAAGTTCATTAACTTTTCTAGTAATACAATCTATATGCGGTTAAACGATGTAGCAATGCGCGTTGAACTAGTTGGAACAATGGAGATAATTGCTTATGGAAAATTCAAAGTAAGCATCAAAGAAGCCAGTCTCATAATTCGCAAAATGAAAAATAGTCCAGGGGGTATATTAGCACATGCACAAGCACTGTTGAAAACTATGGCTAAATATTCCGTAACGAGAGACGAAGTAAAGTCGTTTACTCTTCACTCGGGAATTTTAGGCAATTCGCTCGATAACATTATACTCGGTCAATTGCCAAAAAGAATAATTCTGGGCAATGTGGGGAAGTAAACTTCTTTCTAGGAGAGGCGGTGCCTTGTAGTGGTCACGATCGTGGACCAGCCGCTTAGCGTCCCTTGCTAGAGTTACAAGCGTGTCAAGATTCGTAACCTCCTTGCGTGGCACGATCATTTTAATTTCTGGCAACATATTGTCATAAATCATTTTCAGTTGTATTTCAGCTGGTGGAGGTTCATCGAGTCGACTCAAAAATGTGAGTACCGCGAAGATGTGTTCTCTAACAGACTCTTGTTTACCTTGCGTACGCGCTTGTGCTTCTGCCATTAATTGCATCTGGATGTCTTGGTCTACACCGTAGCTGCGCCTGGCAGCTTTGCAAAAACCTGTCCACATAATCCACGCATATTGAGTTGTCGACACCAAATAAGAGCTGGACCTGTGAGGACATGTAGCATCGCATTAAGTGAGTCCGTATCATCTAGGTTGAATGATATCCGGCATTCGTTAACTCTCTGTAAAAATTCTTCGATGCAGTAATCTTGACTCCCATCAAACTTGATGTTCCATTCTCGAGCAATTTTCCCTATGTCTCTTCTTGATGGAAGACTCAACGAGGGGATTTGGGTAGTGCTATAGGGATTGGCGAATACTGCACTCCATGGATTGACGTTTGAATCGCAGAATGGGTTTGTTCCTCCCATCTGATAAGGATCTACACCATCCATGTAATTTGCTCCTTCTTGACCCAAGAAAGGGTTCGTATTATTATTACTGCCAGATAATCTGCCGCTCTCCCTAAATTGTGGATAAGGTTGGGAAGTCTGTTGCCCTCCGAAGAGGTTTCTTGATTGCCGTCTCTGTAATTGGATATCTTGTGCAATTATCCACAGATTCTGTGTGGCGTTTCGCGTGCTATGGGCATCAGATTCAGGAGGTCCTATATCGATAGTATCCTGAAATGTGATGGACCTGCTGAGCAGGCGGCTACGACTTCGCTTGCTTCTTATTATTACGGCTGACCAAAAACCTTCTGCCGTCCATCAAGCGCGGGCTCCTAAGAAAGGTGCTCAGGACAGTGGAGTGGGTGCTCGACGCGGTCACTGAACGAGAGGCAGGAATAGCCGGCGAAGAACAGTGGGGATATAGCAATAATTTTGTTCAAAACCACCTACAGGTCGCAAATCTTAACCAAATCAAACGAAATTTAGCCAGAAACGTTTGTAATTGAATTTCAAAGAGATTGACGAAGCCCGAATTTTGAAAATAATTTGTTTAAACAAACAGTTTAAACAATTATTGATAAATTTGCATGATTTTTTGCAAAAATCATGCAAAACAACGAAAAATCTAAATCCAAGCCCCTAAACCCTAAACCCATAAACCCTAAACCCCTAAACCCTGAAACCAATAAACCCTAAACCTCTAAACCCCTAAACCCTGAAACCAATAAACCCTAAACCTTAAACCTTGAACCCATAAACCCCTAAACCCCTAAACCCTGAAACCAATAAACCCTAAACCCCTAAACCCTAAAACCCCTAAACCTTAAACCCCTAAATCCTAAACCCCTAAACCCTAAACCCCTAAACCCCTAAACCCTAAACCCCTAAATCTCTAAACCCTGAAACCCCTAAACCTTGAACCCCTAAACCCTAAACCCTAAACCCTAAACCCCTAAACCCCTAAACCTCTAAACCCTGAAACCAATAAACCCTAAACCCCTATACCCCTAAACCCTGAAACCAATAAACCCTAAACCCCTAAACCCTGAAACTAATAAATCCTAAACGCCTAAACGCTGAACCCATATACCCATAAACTTTTTTTTAAACAAAATATGTCGAAATTAAGTTTTTTAAAAATTTTACTGTATAACCCTTTCGTGAATATGAGTTTGAGACGTAGCTGATTTTAAATTTGCCATTATTTTTTCAAAATAAATTTGGTTAAATAATTTGTTTAAATAAATTATTGCTAATTTTAATTTTTTTGCAAAATAAATTTTCAAAATAAATTTGAAAATGAATAATAATACAAATACAACATATGTTAACTAAAGGTGTTTTTTGTGCGATTAAGTAGTTTTAAATTAATCTGTTTAATGATTGTGAATTAAAAATTAGTACACTTAGTGTTTATGTGTTTAGAATTTAAAGGTTTATAAATTAGTCTGGAATTTTAGGGTTCATGGATTTAGGGTTTATGGCTTTAAGGTTCATGAATTTATAGTTTATAGCTTTAAGGTCCATGGATTTAGGGTTTATGGGTGCAGGGTTTAGGGTTTAGGGGTTCAGGGTTTATGGGATTAGGGTTTATAGGTTTATGGTTTATATAGGGTTTTTGTGTTTATGGGTTTAGGGGTTTAGGGGTTTAGGGTTCAGGGTTTATAGGTTTATGGTTTATTTAGGGGTTTAGGGGTTTAGGGTTTATAGGTTTATAGTTTATATAGGGTTTTTGTGTTTATGGGTTTAGGGTTCAGGGTTTATAGGTTTATGGTTTATTTAGGGGTTTAGGGGTTTAGGGGTTCGCGGGTTTAGGGTTTATAGGTTTATGGTTTATTTAGGGTTTTTGTCTTTATGGGCTTAGGGGTTTGGATTTAGATTTTTCGTTGTTTTGCATGATTTTTGCAAAAAATCATCAATAATTTCATAATCATCAAAAATGTATCAATAATTGTTTAAACTGTTTGTTTAAACAAATTATTTTCAAAAATCGGGCTTCGTCAGTCTCTTTGAAATTCAATTTCAAACATTTCTAGCTAAATTTCGTTTGATTTGGTTAAGATTTGCGACCTGTAGGTGGTTTTGAACATTCTGTCCCCACTGTGCGAAGCCCCGTACAAAGCTCCATTACCTCCAGGAATATTCTTGCACCCGGAGTGCACCTGCAAGGATAACACTCCAGCGTAGGTTAAGAAGGCAAAAATCGTTGTAGTCAGCGCGGTTGAAGCAACGACATCTACAAGTTTAACCCTTGACGCCATAGACCAACTGTTTGACGCCAAGTTGGCAGCGGCAAAGAAACAGTGGATGGCGGAAAATTGCGCCAAGAGATCGGCTTCTCAAAGAGGGCGAAATGGACAACAGGGCGGATGCAAAAAGTTGCTAAGTCCTAAGCGGCAAGGCCCGAAGGGCAAGGGAGGAGGGTACTCCAACCAAACGGCATAGAGTGGCGTCAAACCTAGGCTGAAATGTTACAACTGCCATGAGAGAGGCCACTATGTTCGCCAATGCCCCACCGGGAAACGACGAAAAGAAGGCTAAGGTGAGGTCACTTCACCTTCATTACAGGTGCGCGAGGCCCAACCAGAGGTGAGCAGACACGAATCTGAGGTCGTGCCACGCAGCTCGCACGAGAGCTCAGGAGATTATGACGAGAGCATGGTCGCTCTGCTGGCCGCTAAATCCAGTAATCCAGCGATTTCTCCAAATGACGGCGTGAGAGCATTATATGACCCAGGAGCACTTACGATGATGGGGACTCCATATCGCTAGCTCTTGCGGTCGCTCTTTACAACCATACAACGGCCGGCAATCACAGTGTGCGAATGGTTAGACTTCACCGATCGTAGGGCACGTGGACTTACCTTTCGAAGTGGCAATCAAATTCGGCAATGGACAATGGACGATAAAATAGAAAAAACTAAATAAACCAATTAAAATAAGCCATTATTTAATTTCCATCGATCAAACACTATGCCAGAATTGTAACACAAAGAGTTTTAAATTACGCGTTGCAGGAGTGCAACGAGAGGTAATTGTGGGAATAATGCCCGTTGATAATGGGAATGAGTGCCTCGTCGGCATGAATTTCGGTAAGCTATTCGACGCAGTCCACGATCTCAATGAAAACATCCTGTACTTCAAGAAAGAGCGTAGGGTAGTGCGACTGCAAGTCGCAGCGCTCGGGGTTACAGGGAGATTATCAATCTCAGCGGTTGGCCTAGCGTACGTCGAAGATGATGAACACGGGCAGATACGCAAGATACTTAGACTTTGATTATTATGATGCACGCCACAGCTGAGCAGAGATGTGCTAAACTCGCGCCACCTTATATTGGCCCTTACAACTACTTGGGGGGGGGGGGGGGTGTTTATTTTTGCGCAATCCGAAGCTATTCGTTAATTGTCGGAGTTTCTCAATTATATGTTTCGACTTAGAATATTTCGAAAATTTTTTTAATTATTTTGATTAAAAGGGGTTTTTAACTAACAATAACTATTAAAATTTGTACACGAATACATATCTTTGACCAAATTCTTAATTATACACTCTTAATTTTTATTAAATTAAATTTGAATTGGCATGGAGGAGTCAACGGGAGGAAGGTTTTAGGGGGAGGGGAGAGAAGAGCTAATAATCAAAATTCACGCTAACGACTATATAATATCGGAGATATAAGTATATGTATGTGCGTGTTCGTACGTGTGTGTGCCAGTGCATGTAAGTGCAGATGTGATATAAATATACTTGTATCATAACCAAGGGAGAATTAGAATATTGTATACGTATAAAATATTATGTTGTAACTTACTTTAAGAGTAGAATCTTCTACTGCATAATTGGATGTGTATAACTCTTGTTCAAAAGGTATACCTGTAATTTTATGTGGACCACTTGGCATTAATAATACCGTGAACTTAAATTGTGCTACATACTCATTTTGTTTTTCATATAAAACCTGTAAAAATAAGAAAAGATATTATAGGTTAAAAAATTCTATATGCATCCAACACAATATTAAACAATAGTAAAATTTATTTTGAATAAAGTTTTAAAGCTATTTGCTCCGTATATGACTGTTGCCTTGAACATTTGACTAGTTTTTGAGAAACTGTAGGTTTGGTCAGAAGAATTACCTCATATATTATGTTCTAAATACTTTTCTAAAATTGTATTTTTCAAAATAGCATAAAGGTATACAAAGGGGTACTCGTACGCAGGCTGTTATCTATGGAAATTACTTATAATTCGAAGATAAAGATAAACAGACGTAAAATTATGGTAAGATAGTATGAGTGATAAAGATAGAGAAGTGTATCAGATATAAATAGAGGTGAAGATAAGATTCAAAAGTAAAATTCAAAGTGACGATTGTAATAATAATTTCATCGATATAATAAGAAGAGAAGATGACATGAGAATTCGCCGTATTGCGATAAGACTGGCAGCGGAGTAGGGCTAACCAAAACATCACAGCCCTAAATGTAGAGTGCAGTCTGGTCTGGACGACTGAAGAAAGACGATCGATTGAGATACTGATTGATTTTACTTTTCCGACATTTTGAATAAATAATCTTCCTTTCACTAATTAGAAATAGTCTTGCATTAATTTACGCTTACAAGTCAGAAGTGGGAAAATAGAATCATACGCGCTGTATTACCACTGTGTTTCAAACTATCGTGAGTAACAGTGAAGGAGAAGAAAGTGCACGGAAGTTTTACAGTTCGTTTAAACAAGAGTGCAAGTTCCCTTCCTAAAATAATTTCTGAGGACTGACTACGTAAAAAGCACAGAAGAAGTCGCTCACGGAGTAGGAGGCGAGCGAGCGAGTGAGAGAGAGAGAGAGAGAGAGAGAACGTAGAAACCGCCATTTTCGTAGCACAGAGCCTCGGCGATCAAGAAAAGGGGAGAAGCGCAGAGAAAGCAGTCGTGTTAGTAGACGAGACACTACTACTCCAGATCGCTCTATAAGCCGTGAGTCTAATTTTGCCAAAGTGGCTGATGTTTTGTCGGGTATTCTCAAAACAGGTTGGAAGCGTTCTCATTTTATTTATTTATTTAATTCCAGAGTTACAAACATATACATCCGATACGGGGTTGTTATTATTCACACAATAACACATTATATCCGCAAATCCTGCAGAGGAAAACAGTATTTCCTATTCGCAGGTTCGGATAACAAAGATAACGAGAATACATATAAATACTGGTTTGTCATTGCTTTACAGCAATAACCTCCAGTCATACTACATACAGTCCAGCCTCCATTCATACGTAGGAATAGCATAAATCCTTGTCGGACTTCAAGACGCAGATCATACCATCCTTTTCATTCACACTTAACCTAGGTTCGGTCACAGGAGTCCCTGGACTGTATTCACCCCAACTCTGATAACAATATATAATATTAGTATTAACTTAAAAAATTAACAATGACATATAATCAATTTAACAGTTGTATATAAAAATAAGTTATTAGTTGGTATTTTCTAAAGTGTTCGTAAATGATTCTATACTTTTGTCTTTTAAACCAGTAATTCTACGACGACATTAAATATCACATTAAGTAAGATTATATTGCACGCTTTTAAGATTCTATATTTTTGTGTTATAATTTAATGCTGCTTAAAAGTAAAAACATTTGAAGATTAAAATTCTACTTTGTATCATGGCACTTTTCACAGCTTTCACAATTTCACCAATTCCGAACTAACATTTGTCTTGCTGTTATAAATTTGTCCGTTGTTGCATTTTTTTCTCTTATGTATGACATTTTCTCTGTAGAGGTGAGCCTAGCCGGGGATGTGAGTCCGACAGCACAGGTAACTCTATAGCGTGGAAACATTTGTTTATGCTGATTAGATGAGTCACATTTACAGTCGGACGTAAAAACAATATCATCTATGATTACTATGTCTTTGTAGGGTGATTGTATTTTAAGTGAGGACACTGAGTTATTAAAAAGCTGTTTTCCTCGTATTCCTCTATCAAAATAGAAAAAAGCTTTGTTGCATCCTAGATAGTTGATGTCGCCATACGTCATTCTGAGACTGGCTGATTCTGTGATTGTTAGGCCCGGTGCGGCCATCGCTTCTCTACTCCTTGCTTTGTTGCTATTTTCTTCAGCCATTTCATCTATCTTAGAGAAGACCGTTTCTATTGGTTTGTATTTTTCAGTGTTTACGTTTTTGTTATCATCCCATTCATTTGCAGTTTCCTTTACGAAATTAATGAATTTTGTATTTGCTTTATATTTTATAGTTTTGACCATGTAGGTATTTATTATTTCATTCGTTATATTGTCTAAACTATCTGTGATATTCATTTTTTTATAGTTGTAGTTGGAGATGCGTCGATGTTTACGTATTTTGTGAGAATTAAATTTGCCCTTAGCGCAAAAGTAAGTTCTAATATCTAAGTAAATAGAATTTATTTCAGTTTTTTGTCTATTACTTTTCATATCATTTCTGCGCTGCATTAAATCCTGTATTAATGAAAATATTACTCTCTGTTGTTCACCATGCTCTTGATTGGACATCTCTAAGAACCATGATTTAAGTTGCTTGCAGTCAATTGAAGTGGGAGTAGTTATCTCATTCATTATTTCTCAACCAATCTTGTATTTTCTTGATGTTTGATCCGTAAATCTATGATTTTGAGATTATTTTGTAGATTATTGTAGATGTTGATGGCTTTAATGTAGCTGGTTTTTGTACTGATAGTTTTATCATACTTCGGTAGGATTCTTAGCTTTTTCCTTGTTATGCTTGATGATTTTGTATACTGATCTTTGAGGCTATTGTAGTGGTACTGTAGGCTTTCGTAGGCGAATAATTGTTGACGGTTAAGTGGGTTAATACTTTGAAAGGTATTTTTGTTTATAATTCTTATGATTCTTTTTTGGACCACTTGTAATAGTTGTAGGTTATTTTGATACGCACCACCCCACGCAACTATTCCATAGTTAATTAGGCTATGAAAGAACGCGTAGTAAATTATTCTTAGAGTAGTTGTGTCCATGAATTTGGAGATTTTACTGAAGATAAAAACAAGGTATCTTGTCTTGTTTATAAGGTATTCAATATGCTTATCCCATCTCATGTTCGTGTCAAAAATCAAGCCTAGGTATTTCGTTTCTTCTAATCTCTTCATTTTTTCATTATTAATTTTAAATTGAATTTTTTTCGGCACACTAACGCAGTAATTTCCAGAAGTCATGTATACTGTTTTTTGAACATTGAGTATCAATTTATTTACCCTGAGCCATGTAGAGATATCGTCGAGGTGTTTGTCCATTTTTACTTCAACCTCGGACCAAGTTTTCCCAGTAGTTATTACTGCAGTGTCATCTGCATAAGAAATTATGGAGTTTTCTGGCATATTTATTAGCTACTCATTTATGTAAAATATAAATAGCAAAGGGCTAAGTATCGTACCTTGGGGGACGCCGGTATTTACGTTTTCGAATTCGCTTGTATGCGAACCTATTCTTACTTTTTGCTTCCTATTGCTTAGGTAACTTGTAATAAGTTGGTGACCCTTGCCTCTAATACCATATGCATAAAGCTTGTCTAGAAGTATACTATGATTAACAGTGTCAAATGCCTTTGCTAGATCTAGAAATGTATTGATTGATTACTTGGGCCTTGATCTGCAACAATAGTAGCTATAGTTTTCAGTGCCTTTGCACTTATCTTATTAATACCACCTTTTTTAAGTTTCATGTAGTCTATTATTTTGATAACTTCAATTTCGCTGGTTGGCTTGATGTAGATTGTTTTTGGATTGCTTTTAGGTAATTCTAGTTTTTTATTTCTTGGTGTAGTTACCTTATTACTCAATGTTTCTCCAAGATTGCAGTAAAATTTGTTCATATTGTTGGCAATTTCGTTCTTGTCGGTTATTGTAGTATTGTTTTCAGTATTTAGCTGACAGATAGTAGTATCTGTTTTATTTTTATTTTTGCTCATCTTGCTATTAATGCAGGCCCAGAGTTCTGGAATCATCCCTATTTGTCTCAATTGTTTCTTTTCATGTTCGATTTTCGCTTCTTTAATAACTTTATCTAGAGTTTTAACGAAAAGTTTATAGTTTGCGTTTAGTTCTTCATTATTTGGATTTTGTTTAAGTTTGCTGTAGAGTATTTCTTTTGTATTACAGGAATTTAGACTCACTTTTCTTATCCAGTCTTTCCTGGGCGTTTGTTTGGATTTCCGCAGATTTGGTTTTTTATATTTCAAACTCTCCACGCAATATTGGATTTCTTTTATCATTTCGTTTCTTAAATTTTGACCAATTTATTTGCCTAGCAGTGTTATATAGTTTTTTATAGTTGTAATAGTATATATCTCCTTCTGACTCTTTTTTATTCTGTTTTAATGCTCCATTTTTTACTTCTAGGAAAAGTGGGTAGTGATCGGTAATGGGTATCATGAGAGTTAGTGATTTTATACGTAGAAAATCAGTTTTGACAAAGATATTATCAATGCAAGTTCCTTCATTTGTAGTTATGTTTGTGGGTCTGGTGGTGTTAGTGAAATCTGGGAGAAATCCTTTTTACTGATAGTTGTTCAAGTATTCCATGCTTACGTGATTATAGTGTTGAATATTTATGTTAAAATCACCAATTATAATATGGTTCTTTACATTTTTTTTATGTTCTAGATAAGTTTTTAGGTTCTGATTAAATTCTATGCTACTCAGTCCGTGTGATCTATATAAGGATGAGATCTCAAGTAGTTTATTATTATTTAGAGGAATAGTAGTGTTTAATATTTTAAGCTTACCTATAAGTATCATTTCGTTATTATGTTTAACATTTTTATTTACATAAACCACAACACCATCATTTTTGTTGATGTCTCCGTGATTAGAATAAAGTTCGTATTCTTTTATTCTATAATACTGATAGTGTGTTAGTTTCTATACCTATGTACATACAATAACATAAGGTTTTATTTTTAGACTTTTAAGAAAGATTTGTAATTTATCGAAATTGGCATTTAGGCTTCTAATGTTTAAATACAAAATTATATCATTACTACTAATCCTTTCCTTATTGAAAGACTCAATATCCATATATGTTCGCTCTTGTTCATTTAGCCTACTTTGTATTTCGTCGATTAAATTTATTTGTGTTTGGAATAATATGCTGACTGTTGTTTTCTTGCTGCGTATCAAAACGTAGAATTCCCTCTTTTTTTCCTGCCGTTATCGATCTGTGGTATAGCAGTTTGTTTGTTTGTAGATTGTGTATTTGTTTACATGCACTTGTTTCGTCCCACGTCGGTAATACGGGTGCGATCGGGTAATCAATAGAGTTGATATATTTTTTGATCTTCTTTTTAAGAATTGTACACTTTATTTTATGTGTTGGCAAATGATCCGTTGGTAGACTTGTTTTGTATGTGGCGTTGTTAAATATACAGTTCACACACTCATTTCTATCATTCTTACAGACACTTACGTTGTGGTTATCCGAGCACTTTATACATGCTGATTTGTTCCTACACTTTGATGTACTACGTCAGTATCTTCCACATTTGTAGCAAGGCGAAACGTTAATAAGATCGTAGGCTTTGCAGTACTGATGACCTATAAAAACTTTATTATTGTTTTGACGTATGTGCTTGTACATTTCTGGTGGGAGTTCTATTGGGACTGTGCAGGTTTTGGTCCCTTTATTGGTGCACATGTGCAGTACCTTACTTTTGTTGTTATAATTTTTGAAATTACGAGTGTAATGTCATTTTCCATATCCTGTTCATCCATATATGTAGTATTGTCAATTCCATTAATTTTCATTTTTGGATTACCTTGTTGTTCTACTTCATTATTAACCTGGTGTCCCAAGTATAATGGTTAAGGTCATTGGCAATACAATGTACTTCTGACAGTACCTCTAGGGTGGTGTGGAAAACTGTCATTCTTAAATTTAAGTACTAAGTAGTATGAATTACCCAGAACTCCTCGATTTAAATCAAGCAAAATTTTTCAATATATAAGGCATAAAATATGACACATCAGAGATTTTAATTATTTTTCTCTATGAAGAGAGTATAGAAAGAGTGTGGAGAGAGTATAGAGGGAATGTGGAGGGAGTGTGGAGGGGATGTGGAGGGGCATGTGGAGGGGCATGTAGATGGAGGGGGAGGGGGGAGGGGGGTGGAGGGGGCGGAGGGGAGTGGAGGGGACTTTGAGGCTCAAAATAACGTAAATTTTGAAACGATTTAACGTTATTTTATAGAGGGGGTGGAGGGAGTGTGGAGGGGGTGGAGGGGGGTGGAGGGGGACGGAGGAGGGTGGAGGGGTTTTTTAAAAAAATCACGCTTACAACTATATAATATAGGAAGATATATATATATATATATATACAGTATGTCGCAAATAAAGCGGACAGAATCTTGTTTTGCGATTTACGCAAAAATGGTGGTGGTGCAAATAAAAGTGTTTATGGTTTTGGAAAGGGTAAATCTAGCGCTACCCAATGGTCGTGGGCTCCTTTTGATAGGATTTAAGGTTTTTATGCGGTATTAGGTTGAATACAGGCATACAGAAAAAAAATCGTGACGGATTCTGTTTGACATTTTTATTGGATAGGTCATACCCGAATTAGCTTAAAACCACATTCCAATGATAATTTTATTGTCAAATGAATTTTATATTAATTATTGAAATAATTTTTACAAGTAATGAAGTAGTGCGCGTTCTCTCCTAAGGTCTGTTTCCCTGTTGGCGATGGCGGCCATGATGAAATGTCATAGCTGCACTTGTGTAGTGTTGTTGTGTACGAGGAGGTTAAGACGTCTGCTACTCTGCTGTGTCCGGCGCGAACAGATCTTGGCCGACGGATCGTCGATCGACGACGAAGTTGATGACAGTGTCGATATAAAAAAGTACAACTTAACCTGCTTTGTGAGATACTATGCGCAGCTATTTAGTTGGCGCTTGGAAACGTGCCGGTAAAATGTAAACTGTCGGGAATCGCAGCCAAGCTCATAGACAAGTGCTGTAGTATAGGAGATATTTCGCAGTTGGACGCAGTTCTTTGTTCAGTTAGTGCGTGTGTTTTACGGCGCGGTGCAGAAACACGGCAAACTGCAAATGCCTGCCGGGTGCGATCTGCCGATATGTCGGGTGCGATGGTGCGATCTAGAGAGCCAGCCAGACGCTTATCGCCGAGCTGCACTACTCATCCGATAGCGAGCTCGTGTCGCCCCGCCAATACCAACTTCACCGCCACCGCTCGACAATCTCGACTCCATCGAGATGCAGGACTCGCTCGAGGTCAAGAAAATGTCCCCTCAGGTCGCCATGGCCAGAGATTACGGAAGCCAGAGGAACTCGCCCAATTCATGGAACAAACCAGCGGCGCAAGTGGAGGTGAGGCGTTCGCCGTCTCGCTTCTCCGAGACCACCATGAGTTCCACCTTTCGCGACAGCCGCATCTCTCTGGAGAGTGCCTCAGGTAGCGACTCGGTTGAACTGAGAAACTCCGAGGAGGAAGCCAGGAATTTTTTATTACTATGATTTTATATTTATAATTTGTATTTGAATGATTTGTATTGCGAAATTTTTGTGCAAAAACATTGGCTAGCATAAACGGACTAAATAAATTTTAGTTTAATTTCTTATTTTTGTTATATTATCTATTATTTTTATTAATAACAGTGTTATAGGTGTACTTTTTATCATTTATTTTAAATTTACTTTTATTACAATTTTTTAATAGCCACTTCAGTTCTTCTAATCATGTTGATTATTCTCCTTGGCAAGGCTCCATCAACATCGAGATACTTTGCTTTAAGGTATCGCCAAAGGCATTGAAGCTGACCAGCTAAAAATTATCATAAGAGGTTAATATTGCTATAAGAATTTGTTAAACTAGGTTATGAAGAAAATACTTATTACATACTTGTAACCATAAGCAGTTCCATCTCTTCTTGCCTGTCGTTTATATAATTTTTAGCATCGTTGAACAGGCATCTCCTCTCAAACGGATCTACCTCCGCCAATTCCGCAATCCTATCACGCTCTTTCCTGATAAATTCCAGTAAAAGCGTTGCAATAAGATTTTTTTGCCCCTTCGTAAAGGCAAAGAGAGATGACTCTTCAATCTCAAAATCTGAAAATTAAGAAAATTTAAAAAAAAAATTTAGGCATAGGATAACAATCTGTGATTAGCTACAACTAACGTAAATCGATATTTTCCCGGTATTGAGAAACTTTAATAAGATGTTTACATTCACAGATGTAGATCAATCAAATTAAAGTGTATTAACTCTTGGACAGAATCAATTCGTGGAGTTTGAGCTTAGTTTATATATTAGAATATATTTAAAAAATAATCAGTATTACCTGCAGTATAAATCATATTTGATGTCTTCTTAGTCGACTTTTATCGAGGTAGCCACAATAACTTCAATCACGCCTTGGTCTTACTTTTGCACATGAGAAGATAGCCCTAACTTAAAAACCTTCTTTTATTTAAAAACAAAGATAAATTAATTCGTGTTAAAGGCACTAACATGACATTCTCTTCAAATGTATTAATAAATATCGAAGGCTCTTGATAAATAGAACGCGCTATTTCGACGGAAGTTTAGAAAAGATTCTAACTTGCCAGCGAGATAATAAAAAAATGAAACAATCTTATATATTATATTAAAGGGCTTATCGTTTCCATAATAATTCATGCGGACATAGAACTTGTTTCATGCACTACGAAGATTAAGGACGAGGCTGGGAGTGCGTGTATAAAGCAGTGGAACTAGGAATTATTCCAAAATAGAATCCTTAAAGTATCCCTGTAAGTATCCTACAATAAAATCCGATAAAGTTTATGTATATTTTATAGTTTATGGCATAAACTATAAAATATACCCTTAAGCATCCCAAAATGAAACCCATAAAGTATTCCCTTAAGTATCCCAAAATTAAATCTTTCAAGTATTCCTTTAACTATCCGAAAATTAAACCTACAAGGTATCCCCCTAAGTATACCCTTAAGTATACCAAAATTAAACCCTCAAAGTATCCCCGTAAGTATTCTAAAAGTAAACCCTTATTGTATCCCCTTAAGTATCCTAAAAGTAAACCGTAAAAATAAAAATAAAAAACTGTTAATAAAGAGAGAGAGAGAGAGCGAGCGCAAAATTATTGAAATTTCGAGGCGTTTCTCGTGCTCCTTTTTCCGGTGCGCGCGTCTAATCATATCCTGACGTTTCTACTTAAGAGTTTGTTTTGCGTGTTTCGTATTTTTACGGCGTGCATCTTTACAGCGCATTTCTGTTACTCTGATGAAAGTCTGCACACGAGGTCGTTTATGCCATTGGCTTTTCTCTTTGAATTCTGATATTTATTTATTTATTTATTTATTATAAATTATACGGGCAGGGTTGCCCTTTACAGAGTTTTTTGAACGCATAGGGACTATTCACAAGATCCGGAGATAGGAGATTGGTAGGTCACAGCATTTTATTTTACATGGGTGACAGCCCATGGCAGAGCAGCGCTAGTTGCCGGGCCGGGGAATCGAACCAGGGTCTCCGGAGTGATAGACCCGGACCCTACCAACTGAGACACTGAAATCTAAAGAAATACACTATTTTAAAACAAAGCTTTGGAAGGAGTCGACGTCGCTTTTACGCTTCGAACCCTTTACTGATGTTAAAGTAACTACTTAACAGAGCCCCCTCTTACACAGCGTTTTCATATGAATCTAATCGATCTTGTTTCGTGAGGGATACTTTGAGAGTTTAATTATTGGATACTTGAGGGGATACTTTAACTTATTTTATTTTGTTATACGTCCTACTTTCAGTGCCTTATACGCACTCACACGCACTCGCTGTACACGTCCTATAATTTTATAGTATGCATGACTCTAATACTCGTTGTTAATTCAAGTGGAAAAGCTGCTAATAATCCCCACGAGCAATATTTTTACTTATAATAAAATTTATTTAGCCGACGTTCAAAGAGATAAATCTCTCCTTATCGAGGCATCAATAAACATAAAAGCGGAATTTTTCCGTTGTAATAAATAGATGTCAACGAAACAAATGATAAAGTCTTGACTTAACATTTCGCATATTGCTCCTGCAAACAACCTCGTAAACAGCCTCACTGTTTCTAGTTGGATAAAACCTAAAGTAGATAGCTAAACTTATAAGCATGTATTGTTTAGTATTTTGGAAGACTGAACCAGCAGAATGGAGTATAGTGTTGAGAGAGAATACGAAAAGTAATGGTGATGATGTCCAAGCTAAATGGCGAGGAAAATGGTATCCTGCAAAAATTTTAAGAAGCAGTGGTAATTATTTTTCATGTGTACAAATAATACATTTATTTAATTTTAAAAAATGTATGCGTAAGATAGGTTTTGTGTAATAATATCGAGAAAGTAATGGCTGTGTAGGTTATTCAAGGTTATTTTATTTATAACCTTGTTTCAGATAATAAAAAGGATTTACAAAAGTTGAATGTGTCGGCTCAAGGAACTATTATTGAGAATCCTGAGACCAATGTTGCAACGAGCTCTAAATGTATAAATATTAAAGATTCATCAAACAAAAGTAAGTAAAAAAATCTATACTTGTATTCTATAATTTATGTTTGCTCTTGAATTTTTAGTCACGACCGCTGTATGGAAGTGCCCTATATTTTCGGTCGCGAAAAATGCATGACATGCGACATCCCACGCAATTTTCGACCGATCGGGCTGAAATTTTAAGAGAGCAGTCCTCTCGCATAATTTAAAAATGTATTTTTTTTAATTGTGTAATGTTTTATACATAGCAGCTGTTGAACAACGAACATCAGAGGCAAGCCTTCCCACACGGCGCCCATTACAAGATGCACAATATCATGTAACGCGATCGGTTGTATTGCATACTCCAACTCCAGAAGTGAAAGCTCGTGTCCATCTGCCTATCCCTACTGCTAAATATAGTACAAGGGTTACAGAATTAGCAGATAGATCTGCACCGCTTCCAACGCCGGCACCTCGATCTACTGCACGGCTTCCAAAGCCTGGGCCTCGATCTAGTGTACCATTTAAAATGCAATCAATAAGAATTCGTAAGTAAAATAGGTATTAATTAATTTTGATCTGCTATTTTAACACACAAATTTGTATAATATGAAGTGTATTGAAAGCGAGCGAACGCAGGTAGACACTAGAAAATCTGATCCCGAATCGATATAAATGTGTGAAGAATAGGAACTTTTCTAATTTAAATAGGTTTAATAGTACATTACGCAACTAGGGTCGAAAATGAGCTTTTCCAAGCGAGCATATTCGTCCCTTGTTGTGTACCGTATTTTTTACAAAATTTTGTTATTAATAAATCTCTTTTTAAACAGCCTTACGATCTCGCCCAACACGACCTTCAGCAGTAGTAAGATGTTGCTCGTCTTCAGGAATAAGAAGAGATCGCTCTCTAGCTTCAACTGAAGCGCAGTACTGCTCAACAAATTCAGCAGGTCTACAATCGCACTCATTGCCTTCAAGGACAGCAAATGCGTGTCTTTGCAAGTGTCTTGAAGCTACAGCCAATGCGCCAATCGTTGAAGTATCAAATGCAAATGTGCTTGCGCCCAATTCTCCACATTTTGAACTTACTTTCTCATCAAATCGTCCTCAAGAAGGGATGGTTAGTTTCTTGTAATGAGTGAAACTTGATAAAGAGTAAAACTTAAATATTTCTCTATCCCTATCCGTTACAGGTACGTCTCGTTCAGGAATATGAAATCTACGTTGTGGAAAAAGAATTGAAAAATTTAGAAATAAAGTTTAAACATGATAGCAAAGAAATGGCAAGGCAATTGATGAAATTGATTATCAATAAATTTGAATTAAAAGGAATGACGCCAACAGGTCGAAATGGAACCAAAAAAATACCTGAGTCTGTATACAACGCTGTTTTCTGTAAGAAATTATGATATTCCATTCAATTAAGTAATTATTTCTAATAAATAATAAACAAGGTGGATAACAAATATTAAACTTTTTTAGTGTTCGTAAACAAGAAAGTGGAAGAAGAACAACGATTATTACTATCGGATTACAGAAGGGTCCTCACACTTATGTGCAACAGAATGAGAAATCCAAATAAAAAATAAAATTTTAATTATACTTTAATTTAATTAATTGTAACGCTCCTATTTAGAGGCTATACAATACACATAGTCAAAATTGAAGAATAGTGTTTCGCCCCCCGCTTCTCTGAAAGGTAACCGTTTATACAATACAAATAGAAACATGCATAATGACCGAAGTACACAATTATTTTATAATAAAAAAGATAGATAAATAGATAGAGCTTTTTTTTCACAAGTCAACAAAATAAAATACAACAACATGAAACAATTTATTATCGCTCGAATGTGATTATAATCCTCGTTTCGCTTGGGCAACAAAATCACACTCTCGTCAGAATTATTTTAACACAGCGCATTTCACGCACGCTCTGTTAAAAAATAATATTCTAAATCAGAAATACATTAAGCATTTCTATATTTCATCTTTTGCTGAAATTGTCCACCTTCGTTTTCAATACATAGTCTAAATCTTCTTCTAAGCTGACGACGTGCTGCTCGTAGCTCCCCAGGACGTATAGCTCTGCATGCATCTCTGATCCGTTGCTTCATGTTCTCAGCTGTCGTTGTTGGCTGCAAATTATAAATAATAATGTAATAAATAAATTTATAAATAATTTTACACACATATATGTATATATATTATTTAAAACTTTTTGGCGTACTTCTCTATAAACAATTCTTTTCAGATTGCCAAAAAGGTAATAATCTAAGATTGTCAAATCAGGTGACCTAGGTGGAAAAGGCACCGTAGGCGAATTTAGCCCTATCCATCGTCCTGAGAACCTGTCATTTAAATATTCGGTTACGTGTGCCCCATTATGGGGAGGTGCGCCATCCATTTGCCACCACATTCGGTTGTGAGGAACTGGATTGTCAGCCAGTAAATTATCGACGCGCCTTAGAAGACGTCTATAAGATCTGGCCGTTAAATTTTCATTATAGAAAATTGGCCCTACCAGACGGTCTCCTACGATTCCAATCCACATTTGTACCTGTGTATTAAAAAAATAAACATACAGTTGTAAGGAAAATTTTGTATTTTAAACAATTTTATTTTACTTAATTTATTTTATAATAATCGCGCGATTGTCGCGCAACTAATCACGCGACGATTCGCGCGAGAAACTTTTTATTGACATTTTTCGCGCGATTTTTTTTAGTAGTGATGATAATTAGTGCAATAATAGAAAATATATTTATTATTATTTTTACCGTCCAACGATGTTGTCTATCGTTTTCTATGTACCAGTGTGGATTTCGCTCTGCCCACATTCTGGTGGTTTGTTTGTTGACTGGTCCATTATTTGTAAATGTGGATTCGTCTGTAAAACAAACGCTCCTGAAAAAGTCTGGATTTTCGTTCAAACGCATAATTCCCCATCGGCAGTATCTGACACGTCGTTCTCCATCACCAAGCAGGATTTTGTGCACTTTTGTTGGTTTGTAAGGACGATTAGATGACCTCACTATTCTTCTAACAGAATCTTTTGACATATCTTATTGAAAATAAAAGGAATTAAAGAGACATTGACGATTTTAAATTTTATAGTATACTCACTAAATCGCCGTGCCAAAGCTCGTAAACTTAAGCGATTATCATCCCTTACTGCTTGCAAAACTGCTTGCCTTTGATTACCATCTTGTACGGTACGTGTGCGAGGACGCCGTTCCACTTTAATAACGCCATGCTGACGAACTCTTTCCAAAAGCCTATTAATTGTTTAAAAACAAATTGTTTCATTCCATTTCCTAATGCCAATTTTGAACCCCTACCTGTAATAAGAAGCTCGAGATGGTTGTTCGAGCACATCCGGATATTCACGTTCAAACATTCTACGTGACACAATAACATTGTTGTTATTTACGTTAAGGCATCGAAACATAGCTGTATGCAATTGATCCCTATTCATGTTTGAATTAATCGTAGAAGACTTTCAAATGTGCGCACGTGACAAAATTGTAGCGCGATATGTTTACACATCATTGCTAGGTAACTGCATCTATATTTAAATAAAGATGTATTTATTTTCGAACTATCACTATCGATTCTTTCATCGCAATTTAACGAATAAAACGAGTAAAACTTGATGTATAAGCATGTTAGAGCAAAAAGAAAAAACAAATAGTACCGAATAACAAATTGGAATTGGGTATATTGGATTAAAATAGGCTTCATCCAAGACTGAAAAAGCACTTTGTTCGTGGTATTGTGGCATGGCCGCCATCGCCAACAGGGAAACAGACCTTAGGAGAGAACGCGCACTACTTCATTACTTGTAAAAATTATTTCAATAATTAATATAAAATTGATTTGACAATAAAATTATCATTGGAATGTGGTTTTAAGCTAATTCGGGTATGGCCTATCCAATAAAAATGTCAAACAGAATCCGTCACGATTTTTTTTCTGTATGCCTGTATTCAACCTAATACCGCATAAAAACCTTAAATCCTATCAAAAGGAGCCCACGACCATTGGGTAGCGCTAGATTTACCCTTTCCAAAACCATAAACACTTTTATTTGCCCCACCACCATTTTTGCGTAAATCGCAAAACAAGATTCTGTCCGCTTTATTTGCGACATACTGTATACATGGGCCATTCCACATTGACCCGTGGCAAAATTTTTTAAATATCGGCCAAAATTTCTTTCCTAAATAACTATTCTTTCAGAAGAGCGTACAATAAAATTCAGATCTCATGGTGCTTTGGTTGCAAAGCTAGAGTCATATTAATATTTGAGTTTTAAGATTTTTTTACTTGTCTCGCGAAACTAAATCATTTTTTAGGCATGTTAGTAGCAATTTAGCTATACATACATGTAATATTTTTGTTTAAAATTGCAAATTTTAAATGCAAATGCAAAATTTACTTTACGTTCTTCTGAAATATACATATTATTGTATTTTAAAACTGTCTGAAAGAAAGTCTCGTATTGAAATATAGTTTAATAATCGAGCCACAAAGCTGCCGGTTGCTCTGCCAGTTAATTTACGTGTTAACTAAGTTATTTACGTATTTATTAAGTTAAGTGCTTGAGAAAATATTATACGTCTCAATGGAACTGATTTTGATTTAAGTGATTGTTCAAAAGCGTTTCATGCGGTTGCGCGCTGTATGCGTTAAAATCGCGGCATTGTGCGTTTGTGTTTATGTTCGAGCGAAAACTGTCGTAAATGTAATATAAGCCTTCTGTTGAATTTTGTTGTCGATTAAAAGTGTGTGAGTTTAAATGCTGGGTATCGTTTAATTGATTGCAAATATTTTGGAAAACGTTACTGTTCATGGAGAAATTGTTCTGATTTGGAAGTAGTAATTCTAGCGGATAATAGTAATACTAGTGGGTATAAATGCATTTACGCTGTGTTAGTGTCCCAGGAAATTAGGGAATCTGGATCGCTGTATAAGTTGGTTGCCCAATCTCAGTCATTTAAGCTATTCAATCTAGACAGGGCCGAGCCTCGCGAACGCGATCTTTTTTCTATATACTTTATATTTTAAGAGGAATACAAAATTCTATGAACTTTTGGTTTAAGAAACTCGATGAAAGATCATATTTTCAGAAAGTATTATCTTTATATCTTTTAATATGGGTACTAAATGAAAATATATCGATAAAGACGTAAACAATAGAGTTTAAAAAGAAAGAAAAGTTATATTTTCAAGCAGTGACAAAGTAGACAACAATATCTCTAGGAATGTCGCGAGTCAAAAGATTCAAAATATTGTGACAGTACTAAGTGCCCGATCCAAATACAATGCCAAAGGTCGATAAATAATCTGTGCAAGTTATTTTATTTGTGAGAATGTATGAGTTTAAAAAACTCACTGAACTTTCAGAAAGTATAGTTAATCAAAAACACATTATATTCTATTTATATAATATGTTTAAGGCATGTTGATTTTTTTTTGTTTTTTTTTTATATTACTGTTTAAAAAATTTATCTATAACTTTAAGCACTGTTATGACATGATAAAATTATAATTCATACTAAAAATAGATTTTGTTCCAAAAAATCAAAACACGCATCTACAGATAAAGTATTTACAGTTATCTTTTTGTAACACTAAGAATCCGGGAATCATCGCCTAGACCCATATAACCACGGGAGTCTTAGATACTAGTTCCTATCTCCCCTGAGACTCCACCTAATAATTATCTAAAATCTCACTTGAAATCTCATGCTAATACGTATGAGAGATTATCACGATCTGTGTTATTGATACTTCACCAATAAGGTTACGTAACTCGCGAACCAAATCACATAAAATTTTGGCACGATGTCTTAAATGAGATCTCACACGAGATCTTACGTAAAATATTAAGTGAAATTTCACACTAGGGTACAAATTATCGTTTGATATTTATAAGTATATTAAAGAATATTATATCGCGTTATATAATAATATAAAATGAACTTATTATTTCATTAAATTATTTTTTGTGATCATATTCTGTAGATTTTTCTTCTGCGTTTTAATGTGTTAAATAATTAAAAAAAATATTTTAAATGTAATCTAATTTACAATGTGTTTATTAGTAATTTTTACAATTATTTATTGTGATATGTGCATATAATTTCTACCAGAGTCGTTATGTTTCTACTTATTGTATAATTTCAAACAACAAAAAAACATTTCATATAGCTACCTAGACCCACATTAGTGTTAATCCGTTTTGGATTGAATCTAACATCAATTTAGGGGAAAAAGTAAGACGTTGCGAATTCATGTCTTAACTAATATAATTTAAAACAAATTGTCTGAAATTGTTAATTTAGAAGAAAAATATGTGCTTTGATGTGTTCATGTTCATGTATAGGATATATGATGTTAGCTATATTTAAAATATATTTTACATCAATAACATGATCATTTTTTGAGTTGCTTGATAATAGTATAATCTATATTCGTAAAGAAATATAAACTTTTTCTATCGTATTATTTTTAAATGATAGAATATTGATACATATTAAAACACGTAAAATTAAATTCTAAGGAATAGTAATAGAATTATTAATTTATTATCATTATTTATAATAAATAATATATCATTATTTATAATAAATAATAACACAAAACTTATATTATTTATTATAATATAAGATATGTAGTACTATATAGGAGTGTAAGTTGTTATGCCTTGTAAAATTGGCCATAACTTGCAAATAGAGGCCTGTGAGAACTAATTACAAGTAATCTCTTTAACTCTCATGTTAGGATAATTCTATTCTATATCATTCTCTCTCTCTCTCTCTCTCTCTCTCTCTCTCTCTCTCTATCTCTCTCTCTCTCTCTGTCTCTCTCTCTCGCTCTCTCTCTCCCTCTCTCCCTCTCTCCCTCTCTCCCCCACTCTCCCCCTCTCTCCCTCTCCCTCTCTCTCTCTCACACACACAATAAGCTAGGATATGTGAAAAATAGAGTAATATTCGTTAAAATTTTAAATACTATTTAGACATCAATTAACAAATCGTGACACAAATGTTCACAAAAATTGGCTGTTAAAAAATAAAGTAATAGAGTATAATATTTTGTGCACTAATATAATTTTAAATCAATGTATATAAAATAGCAATACTATTTTCGTTTCAGCAATAATCCTTGAGAAATCAATCCATTATCATCACAAGATTATATATATACATACATACACACACACACGCGCGCGCGCGCGCGTTTTGTAGAACTATTTTATAACGGTATTACTTGATTATTAATATCATCTACATCAGCATTTCTTGAAGATAAAATTGCTGACGATGGTTTGAAATCAATAAACAAAAACAAAATCAATTATATTAGTATTTTTTATAACACAATTATCTAGAACATTTCTAGGTTGTTATCATCACCCTTTGAAGATCCATTACCCATATTCAATACAAATGCTACAAAATTATTTTGCTAATTGCGTCATATTTTGTGCTAAATGGAAAATATGTGAAATTTGTTCCACAAATAACTGTTTTGCTTCCTCCTAAAGGAAACTTTGTAATAGTAAAATTTTCAGTTTCGCTAAAACTTCATAGAAACATGTTTTTAGATGTTGTAAGTTCAAATTACGTGTTTTTAGGAAATGTCCGTATGGATGTGTGTGCGTGTGCTTGTGCGTGTGTGTGTGTATGTATACCGTGATATTTCTGAAACTACTCAGTCAATATCAATAAAATTTGACGTGCATATATATTTCCGGATTCTAAATTCGGCAAAAACATTTATTTTTTAATTTTTTCAATTACTTTTTTTTATGGCCATTTTTTAGTTTTCGAAAAACATTATTTTCCTTTTTTTCAATCATTCCATTGTTACAGACAATTTAGCTGAAATGCATTTAAAATAATTTTCGTAATAAATTATATATAACCTGGTCCATCTGCATTGAAACAGTTTAAATTAGTATTATTATTTGCATCTTCGCATGATTTTAAAACAATATCAACGAATGCCTTATGTTCTTTATGTAATTGATTATATACTTCTAGACCATTCGTCATTAATTAACATAGCATCGCTCTCATTGTTATGTAAATGTAGGAAATCTTCAGATAATACTCGTACGTCTGTATATTTGACCCATTATGATTCTGGATGTAGCGGTTGGCAATGAATTAAACATTTTACGCTTTACCATTTCGTAAGATAGAGCAATAATATTGTGTTCTCTCAATATATTTTCTAGAGTATGTAAATTTGTCATATCTACACAATCATTAGAAGAAGCATGATAATTAGTTATTTCATGTGGATCTATAATGAAAAATTGATCATCAGTTAGATTTCCATCTATTTCAGGATATAAAGCCTTATCAATTTAATAATAAAATTGCCTTTGAATTTTAAAGCAATAAGTAGCACGTCCAGCAAATGTTACATTGATTAAATTAATATTAAATGATGCACAAGCGTATATATTTTTATAATTTCTAATACAATAAATTACACATACCCACAAAAAAAATGAACTTGGATGTCCATCGACAAAACCCATGTACTCCTATATATTTTTGCGCGCTGACTCCGAACCTGGCATTAGTTTAACCTCAGCACGTCGGATTCAAGGACAATTGAAGGTCAAATAGCAGAAATCAGCAAAATCAATACAAGACATCTATCTGTTAAGTTTTGGGGGGCGCTGAATCCAAATCCGGTATTTGTTTTTCTCCATGAGGTAAGTTTGACGGTCAGTTCAAGGTCAAAGCTGTGTACTCTAGGAAAAATGAATTTTTGACTGCAGATTCTGAAAGAGCTGGAAATTTTTCGTCCAGGTAGATATTCAATTTTTTATTTATGTAACCCTCAAGGTCATATGAAGGTCACTTAATCTTGTTGGATGGAGGATTCGTATGACAATAAGACAATGGGTTTTCATGGGGCAAAGTACTATATCGTTATGTTTTCAGGGTCACCGAATCCAAATCCGGGGTCCGTTTGTCTCCATCAGGCCGACTTGGAGGTCAAATCGTCATTCTAACGTATTTTTTGGACCGCGTAGTACCTCAGGGTCAAAGTCAAGGGCATACCAAGGTCAAACATACATTTTTTTTACTAAAAAAGGAAATGTTGACGACAGATTCAGGGTAAATGGAAAATTTTACATATATTTATTTATTTATTTAATTATTTAAATACCACTTACAATGCCATTAGAAGGCATCCTACATAGGTAAATAAAATTACCTGTACATAGGAAATGATACAAAAAAGAAGCTTAAAAACTAACCTAAACACTAAACAAACAAGTATGTACATTACATACTTGTTGTGCTCCTCACTTTTTCAGCGTTTTCATACAATAATTGTACAAATTATAACTCATGAATATGTTTATTTGTCTCTTGTAGCTACATTACATTACATTACATGTCTCTAAAATTCATTGCTAAATACACGCTGTTGAATAAAATATTTTGAATTTGATGACCTAAATAACGATGATAAATTTAATGGTTAATAGAATACTTCTCAATTCTATATCGTTTATCCTATAACTTTCAAAAATACTATATTTACGTAAATGTCTATTTGAGATCACTTTCATTGCGTTGGTTAATTTTCAATTTCTAACTATTTAAAATTTAAGAGTTTTATAATTTAAGAGTGTTTCCATAATAAATTGCACACTTTTTCTTTGCTGTACTCTTTGAGTTTTATTTTTACTTGCAGCTTACTGCCACGTAATTCTTTCAGATCATTTGTCACATTGTTAAAAATTTTAATCGCTACTTAGTAACTATTCTTTGTAGCTATTGTCTTAGATATTTTAGGTATTTGAATATCTTCAAATACCTAAAATATCGCTGGTCGAGATAATATATTTTTGTCTTAGTTTTTTATGATGGTACAAGATTGATTGAAAAACGAATAATTGTTTTACATTTAGCGGGTATTTTTCTTTTATAAATTTGTTTTTATAAATAATTTTCATGATTTTATTTTATACTCCTTGAATTAGTTTAATGCATATACCATAACCTCCGCCACATGCAATAACTCTATAATTAATTATGCTATGAAAGAATGCGTAGTACATACTAAGTAGTGTTATTGTGCATGATTTTCTTAATTTTAGCAAAAATAAAGATCAAATATTTGTATTTTGAAGAGCTAACTCTTAAGATAAAAGATTAATACGAAGAAATCTATCATTCCAACGTTAAGAACAAAAAGTTTTGCTGAAATAACAGCAGCCAATGAAAAAAGAGTTCGAAAACGTGTACCAAAAATTATTGTCAAAGAAACGAAAAAAGAGCACAAAATAGAAAAAATTACGGATAGAGTAAATCATTTTTTAATTAAAGATAAATCAGTAAAATCAAACAACAAGAGTAATACAAAAAAATGAAGAGGATTAATAATTAGCTGCAAAGACGAAGAAAGTGCTGACAAAGCGATAAAAGCCTTAACCAAGCTAACCTGCATATGCAACATAAATAATAATAATTTTGAGAATCTAGATAATGACGCCTTAGAATTTGATATCAATACTAGAAATTTCAACGACATGAAAAAAAGGAGCACAGTCCTACACACGTACAAAAATCCTAAAACTAACCTCCATTTGGAGGTAACTGATGAACACTCATTTTGGAGGTAACTGATGAAATCTACAAGAACATCAAAGAAAACAAACAGAGTTTTCGTAGGGCATCAAAGCTGCAGAGTCTTTGATCATATTAGTGTAAGACCTTATTTTAAATGTGGTAGAAATGGCCATAAAGGAACAAAGTGATGGAATGTAGCAACATGCCTAAAATGTTCTGGAAAACACCAAACAAATGAGTGCCAAACAAATAGCTATAAATGCCCAAACTCTCTACGTAGTCATTAAAACTATAACACAAAATACAATACAGAACAGTTGGCATTTTACAGTCATGAATGTGATGTACTAAAATCTGAGATAAAGAAAATTAATGAAACAACTGACTACAGTGTACTCCCTATCATTCAAAGATACATCGGCAAAATAGAATAACAACATTACCAGACAACGACAATACTATCAGCTGGATTATTGACTCCAAGTCTGCATAGTATCAACTCAGGAATAGTGAACAAAAGAAACAACAAAGCGCATAAAGAAAGACATTGACGTTATTGATATTTCATCAATTCAGTAATAGTGAAATTGAATATAATAACATTCGGACCCTCAATAAATGTCTCAATGATAATAATACTAAAAGCTTAATATTATGTATAAATGTAAGAAGTCTAAATGCAAACTTTAAGAAATTGGAGACTTTTTTATTGAGCGACTAACTAGCAAGCCTGTCATAGTAGTGTGCGCGGAGACATGGAATCTAAAAAATCCAGAGTACTTCCAGCCAGAGGGTTATGAGAGTTATTACAATAATAGTGTAATCAGTAAATCTTATGGGGTAATGCTTTATATAAAGAATAACGTATTTGAAAGTACTAGTATTGATGAGATAGATAGACTAAAGATTATAGGCATAAATATGTAACTGGTAACTAATAACTGGTCAAGCCTTTAAAGTCTCCGCGATCTACAGATCACATGACTTACCAAAAATAGAATTTATCCATGGCATTAAAAAATTCATGTTAGACCAGAGAAAAATAAAAACCCATTGTATAGTGGATGATTTCAATGTGGATATACTGGACGGTAATTTTAGTACAAAAGACATATGCGAAAAATATCAACAATGATAGGGGTACATACATAGATAACTTCTTTGTTAAGTCAAATAATATTTCAATACATTCGTACAAGTTAACAAATCCTTTTAATTATCAATTTTCTTCGATGATAAATATTAAAGTCGAAACTGCACAGATGAATGTCCATACAGATTCTAAATTTATTAGTCACAAAAAACAAAGGAGAGAGTATAGTATAATTTATTGGAACTTTATCTTGAGCATTGATAACCCGGACTGTGCTATAGAATCTTTAATGGAAATAATACAAAAATGTGTTGGTAAAACCACTATTATATACAGAGTAAATAAAACAAAAAGATTCTGTATCATGCAAAAACTGGATAACAAGTCCGATAATAATCTCTTGCACAACAAAAGAAAACTTGTATAATTTAATGAAGAGCAAGGCAGCATGTAAAATCTTGAAACCGGACTATATTAATTATTCGAAAATATTAAATAAATTCATCAAAGATGCTAAGATAAAATACGATTGCGAAACCATAAAGCGAAACAGTGATAACCTAAATAAACTGTGGAAAACAAGTAAGGCTAAGATTGGTAAATTAACTGTACAAAAAAAGGAACAAAGTGAATGTATATATGACTAGAACGTAAAGCTTGAAAATAAGGCGGAAATAGCAAACACTTTGAATGAGTATTTCTGTACATTAGGAGAAACATTAAGTAATAAAATTGTCGTTTCAGACGATAATGAGGTAAAACTGTCAATCAGTAATAAAAGAATCAATGTTCATCCGACCTACGAATGCGATAGAGATACGTGAAATAATATGCTCCATGAAAAAAAGCAGGTGGAGTGGATGATATAAGTGATGCTACCCTTCAAACTATAGCAGATTACATTCTTACACCATTGTAATACATCTGTAACTTATGCATTGAGAAATCAGTATGGCCTTTAGCCCTCAAGAGGGCTCAAGTTATACCTATTTATAAAGCTAGGGTTAAGACTCTGATGTCTAAAAACCGGCCGATATCCCTTATTTCAAACATTGCGAAAATCTTTGAAAGAATAATTTTTAATAGGCTCTTTAGTTTATGGAAAAATATAATATAATATCAGACAAACAATTTGGTTTTGTTAGTAATAAATGCACCGCTGAGTGTCTAAATTACATAACAAATTGAATTTACAACAATTTGGATAAAATCAAACCTCTTATAACTGCTTTTTTAGAGTTATTGATACGGTAAATCACAGAATTTTGTTAAAAAATTAGAACGATATGGTGTAAGAGGAACTGCCTTAGCATTGTTTATCAGCTACCTCGACAGTAGGAAACAAAGAGTAAAAATTCTATATTATATGAGTGAAGATGAAATTAGAACAACTGGAGTTCCTCAAGGAACTATACTAGGACCGTTACTATTTAAAAAATACTTGAATGATCTACTGGGAGATATGCCAAATGATTCTATGCTGTCCTACGCTGACGACACCATCGTCATCGCGAGTGACGATACGTAGGCTAAGGTAGAGCAAAGGATGAATGAATATTTCAAAATCGTAACGGAATGGCTAGAAGTTAATAAATTGTCTTTAAATGTAGATAAAACAGTTGTCGTGACATACGGAAATTACTGTGATAGTATGCCATTAACAGTTAATATAAGGCTAGATAGCAAATCATTAAAAAGAGTTGAATTCCATAAATATTTAGGACTAATCTTTGATTTTAATATGAAATGGGATAAACACGTTGATTATATTATAAAAAAACAAATAAATGATCTTTATTTTTGCTAAAATTAAGAAAATCATGCACAATAACACTACTTAGTATGTACTACGCATTCTTTCATAGCATAATTAATTATAGAGTTATTGCATGTGGCGGAGGTTATGGTATATGCATTAAACTAATTCAAGGAGTATAAAATAAAATCATGAAAATTATTTATAAAAACAAATTTATAAAAGAAAAATACCCGCTAAATGTAAAACAATTATTCGTTTTTCAATCAATCTTGTACCATCATAAAAAACTAAGACAAAAATATATTATCTCGACCAGCGATATTTTAGGTATTTGAAGATATTCAAATACCTAAAATATCTAAGACAATAGCTACAAAGAATAGTTACTAAGTAGCGATTAAAATTTTTAACAATGTGACAAATGATCTGAAAGAATTACGTGGCAGTAAGCTGCAAGTAAAAATAAAACTCAAAGAGTACAGCAAAGAAAAAGTGTGCAATTTATTATGGAAACACTCTTAAATTATAAAACTCTTAAATTTTAAATAGTTAGAAATTGAAAATTAACCAACGCAATGAAAGTGATCTCAAATAGACATTTACGTAAATATAGTATTTTTGAAAGTTATAGGATAAACGATATAGAATTGAGAAGTATTCTATTAACCATTAAATTTATCATCGTTATTTAGGTCATCAAATTCAAAATATTTTATTCAACAGCGTGTATTTAGCAATGAATTTTAGAGACATGTAATGTAATGTAATGTAGCTACAAGAGACAAATAAACATATTCATGAGTTATAATTTGTACAACTATTGTATGAAAACGCTGAAAAAGTGAGGAGCACAACAAGTATGTAATGTACATACTTGTTTGTTTAGTGTTTAGGTTAGTTTTTAAGCTTCTTTTTTGTATCATTTCCTATGTACAGGTAATTTTATTTACCTATATAGGATGCCTTCTAATGGCATTGTAAGTGGTATGAAAAATGAATGAATAAATAATTAAATAAATAAATAAATAGATGTAAAATTTTCCATTTACTCTGAATCTGTCGTCAACATTTCCTTTTTTAGTAAAAAAAATGTATGTTTGACCTTGGTATGCCCTTGACTTTGACCCTGAGGTACTAAGCGGTTCAAAAAATATGTTAGAAAAATGACTTTGATTACGATGAATTTGGATTCGGTGACCCTGAAAACATAACGATATAGTACTTTGCCCCATGAAAACCCATTGTCTTATTGTCATACGAATCCTCCATCCAACAAGATTAAGTGACCTTCATATGACCTTGAGGGTTACATAAAAAAAAAATTGAATATCTACCTGGACGAAAAATTTCCAGCTCTTTCAGAATCTGCAGTCAAAAATTCATTTTTTTAGAGTACACAGCTTTGACCTTGAACTGACCGTCAAACTTACCTCAGGGAGAAAAACAAATACCGGATTTGGATTCAGCGCCCCCCAAAACTTAACAGATAGATGTCTTGTATTGATTTTGCTGATTTCTGCTATTTGACCTTCAATTGTCCTTGAATCCGACGTGCTGAGGTTAAACTAATGCCAGGTTCGGAGTCAGCGCGCAAAAATATATAGGAGTACATGGGTTTTGTCGATGGACATCCAAGTTCATATTTTTTGTGGGTCTGTGTAATCTTCTCGAGTTTCATCAAATAAGAATTGCATTTTATGTGGAAATTTCGGAATCGATTCTAATTTTTTGATGCCTTCTCATCTACAAAATACATTACTTCGCATTTTAACAGCAAACGTTCATTGGTCCTAAGTAAAATCCTAAAGATTCATCTTCAATTTCTTATGGTAACTCTTACCTTCTACTGGAGATTCTTTAGCTTCTAATACCTCCGTGTCCTAATACGTCCTTCATTTTCTGACGTATGAATGATTTCTGATGTTTGAGTTGTAATGTCCGTCTGATTATTCAAGTGATTCTTATTTTTATACGATACAAATTATTATAATATTTTTCGTATTCTTTGCAAAAATTCAAATCATGATAACTTACAACATCGTAATGATTTTTATTAGCATCCCCTGATAATAAAAGTTTTAATTTCTTTATTTAAAAAGCAGGGTCATCTTCATAATAAATTATTACATGAATTTTATATACGTCAACAAATGATTTGATTTATACTTCTCCCTCATAAGTTCGGTTTATCTTTTATAATTATCGGATGAGATTCCTCACCTCGAATAAAAAAACCGCTGCCAATTCATTGGCACGTAGCTTCCTCCAAACCAATCTATTGTTCCTTATTCTTATGTATCGTTAAAGTATATTAATTTAATAACGCATTTGTTTTTCTACGGATCTTCTTAATAAAATGAATTGCAATTTATATCACAAATAGACCTCACAAAACCATGAATATTGTCAAAACATTCTGAGTTTTCGTTAGAGTTATAAGATTTAAGAAAAATAATAATTTTCGGTTATACAGGGTATACAGGGTGAAAGACGAAGAATTTGTATTTCAATACCTTTTCAACTAATCGTTTTCATAAGCTGTGAAAAGAACTTAGCCGAGGTATTCAAAAGATCTATCTTTTCCCAAAATTTCAAGTTAATTAAAGCTTTTTTACTCCCGCAACCGTGCGACATAGAAAACCGATATTTTAGGTTTTGAATTGTTTTCTCAAAAACTAATTATCAAATTGACAAAATTTTTACAACATGTAGACATCATTATTCATTGTTATCATGAATTTTTTCAAAACAGTAGACTGTTTAATTTTAAAGATATGAATTTAAAAAAAAACATCTTTTTTGTCATAACAATTGAACGAATCGGTCAATTTAGAAAATCTTGCGGGAAAAAGTAGGACATTTTATACTCTTTTAAAAACACTATTGCTGAATTTTTTGTATAAATTATACCACTTAAAAAAACGAAACAAAACATTTTCAAAAATCAAAAAATTTCCCAAAAAATGGCCATAATTGTCAAAATCAAAAAATTTTTTTTTCCTGAATTCAGAATCAAGAAACATTTATGCATGAAATTTTATTATTATAGACCAAGTAGTTCCAGAAATACGACGGTATTCATACATACACACACAGCCATCCGCACGGACATTTTCTAAAAACACATGATTCGAACTCCAAACACCTCAAAACACGTTTCTATGAAGTTTTAGCGAAACTGAAAATTTTACTATTACAAAACTTTCTCTAGGAGAGAGCAAAATGCTTTGTATGAATACCAATTATTTATTACATTAGATACAATCTTTGATGTTACAGTTTAATAATTACTATCAAATAAATTGAATAATACATCCTTAATAGTAACTGGTCAATTACAATAGATAGTAATAGTAATATACGATTATAATAAATAGTTAAATTTCAGGTAATTTTAATAGTAGATAGTGATTGGTCAACTCTAATAGCTATAGTAATAGTAGTATAGAATATAAAAAATGATTAATTTACAAGTAATGAATAGTGAATTCTCACGTAATTAAAGAGTCTGGCCTGGGTTAAGACCTGAAAAATATTGTTATTTCAAAAATTTTTTCTTTTCATTATATATAAACAACATTATTTTAAATAAAGTATACCTTTTATAGATCATTTTTACCATTAATTTTTGGTTATAGAAAGTATATGTACAATTTTTCGACTGACTTTAGACCTTTTTCTACTGAAAGAGAGTGAAGCATTGATCAGTTGTGCAAAGAAAATAAGTTAACGTGATTAAATCTGACACCTCCACCACAAGCTTTGCAAGCCAGAAATTCGTAATCGTAATCCTTGAAAAAGTAAAGAAATGTCAAATATTCTATATTTTACAGGACCAGCTTTTACATATTTTGATTTTAATTTTTGTTTACATCTTAATATAGAAATTTTCGGATGTGCAAACAGTGTTGGCGCGGTGGGTGTTGAAGCTTCTCCGGTGGCTGTCGTAGTTTACGTACCAGATATTGGAGGAAGCGTATCAAGCATGGTTCTTGAATTGCTTGTTGTTGTTTCGATTAGCATAGATGGTTGTCGAGAGCACTCTGATGATGATTGTCATGGGTTGGATGTTGACGATGTGACTTGATTTTGATTTTTTATATAAAGCACTTTTACTTTCTTCCTTCGTCTGCCGAATCTTCTCTTCTTATTTACAGACGATAATATATAGTATATAATAAATACAATGACAAAAATTCGGCTGCAGTATTAGTAAATGGAAATTATTATGAATTGGTATAAAGTATATAAATATATATAGAGGAAGGTCCTCTATCTGACTCTATTACTCGGTGGTGAACCAAATTTGTTTAATTGGCTTTATTTGTCTTCCCGAGGCAGGATGATGGAAAAAAGAAGGAGGAAAAAAACTATAATTGACGATGTTGAACAGTAGAAGCAGCAGCAATATCTATTTTTGTTTTTTGAACAATCCCGTCTCCAGATCCTTCCGTACTTTGATCAGCTCCTGCGAGTAGAAACAGCCGTCTATGTTTTCACCTGAGTGATCTTGCAAATGGTAGAGAGGTGGCTGACGTGTCAAGGAAATCCGTGCAATTTTAAATAGTTCCAATGTCCACCCGCTCTCATAACCCTTCTCAAAGACGGTTCTTGCACGACTGACGCGAACCAGTTGACCGACTTTGAACTTGGCCCTCATTATTTTGCGCTCATTATTGTTGTCGTAACGCTGTCGGTAATTTTCACGTGCTTTGGCAACATTGTATACAGTCAAGGATGCAGGTGTCATCTTCATCGCTGAGTGCTTGCTGTGATTGTACGCCGCTATTATGTTCTGCATCACATCGATGTATCTTCGTGTATTTTTGTGGGTGAAATGCCGCCAGATTCGCTCCTTAACAGTTCGTATCAATCTTTCACTGACACCTGATATCCTGTAGAATTCGGCTTTTAAAAATCTTTCATTTTTCAAGATATTTGAAAAATTCAAACGCCAATCAACAGAGCATATTAAAATATGCTTACAGTAAAAAAATCAGCCTTCTATTTTGAAAATTGAATTCTTAAAAAAATGCAGAATTATGATTTTAAAAATCTGTCATTTTTAAAGATATTTGAAAAATGCAAACACCAGTCACACACACAGGGAAGGACCAAGCGATACGCTGTAGCATCGAAAAACGCGTGATCAGCTGCACGTGTCTTCTCTCTCTCTCTCTCTCTCTCTCTCTCTCTCTCTCTCTCTCTCTCTCTCTCTCACACAGTTCGCGGTGTGTAAAATGAAGCTTAGATTTGTAGAAACGAGTAGACTCAGATATCAGTTGCACTGTCCGTTGCTCGTTGCATATTAACAACAAACTGTTGTTACTATGCAACGAGCAACGTTGCATACACACACATACACACATACACACACACCATGCAACTGTCGTTTACCATGAGATTTATCTCTCTCTCCTACGCTAAGTGTCTACCGATGCTCAATCCTCAAGTGCGCTAGTTCGAGTAGTAGAGCATTTCTTATTTCGGGTCGGTTTAAAAAAAGTGCAAGGTGCATGCTATTTGTCAAGTCCATCGACACTTGGTTCATGAAAAGACTTCCGCGATACGAAGACAGTGAGGCGATTGATCTGTGCTCGCCGTCGTCATTAATACTATCGACGAAAGGTCTGTGCTCCTTTTCAGCGGCATCATCATCAACATCGCCATCCATTTTCAGTGCAACAACAATCATGGACGTGGAGGCGAATTGGCTGAGACACTTCCAGCTGCCATCGCTGTTGTCGTCGTCCTGTTCGCTCTCCTCATCGTCTTTTGTAGACGTTGAAACTATCAGCGATGATGGTCTCGCTATCAATAGAAATAACACTGCAAAATAAATAAAATCGTTGCCGAAACTAGTGCCAAAGAACCAACCACGGATTTTGCGCGGAGAACTTCGCTACTGTTTTGGCTGCAACACCTGGATGTGCTCACTATCTAGCAGTATTGAATGGCCGTGCCTGTGCCTGCTACAGTGGTTCAAGAAAATATAAATATTACTTTTAATTTTTTAATCATAAAAAGAAAAAGCATGTTAAATTAAAGAAAGTGCCCGTATAAATATAAAAATAGTGTCATAATAATAATAACAATTATAATAAAAATAGATATTGCTGCTGCTTCTACTGTTCAACATTGTCAAGGTAAGTCTTTTTGTTTCTTTTTTTTATTCAATTGAATATTTACATTAAAATTAGTAGCACTTTCTCGCCACCATTACAGCCAAAAAAATTTCAATTACGAGAGGAACCGCTCTGTACACAACTGGCTAAGCGGTGTTTTCCCCCACCGCCGTCAAAAAATTTTTTATGAGCGCGCCAAATAGCCAGCTCCGTGAACTGGGCGGTTGATTTTCAAAAATTAATAGGACGGAGGTGGAGTCTCAGTATACGTACACATCCACATCCGCTTATTTAACACGTATGACAAATGGAAAAAAATAGTGGAAATGTTGCAAATATGCCATCAACAATAGAGCACCCTAGCTCATAGATAGTCCGTAAGGACGCAGCAGAGGTCAGTCGGGCAGCCGTCGATAAGATGCATAATACCGGAGTTGACTCGTGGGTAGGTGACCGGGCGTCTGCGGGGCTGGTCCCACCGGACAATACCGGGAGCACCTTGGAGGTCAACAGGAAAAAGGGTAGGCATGCTAACAGGAAGCGGGTCTCGAGAGCGGAGCAAAGGAAAAGGCGCCAATTTAGGGAAATCGGGGAGATATCTCCACCAGGGACTCCCTCGGGGGCCAGCAAAAGGCAACTTTCCGAAAGCTCTACCCCGAGAGTTATTAAGAGACCAGCTGCGGATGCGCCGAGGAGTTACAGCAGGGCGGTGGTCACCGCCCTAAAGATGGTCGTTGTCCCGGTAGCGTACCCGGAAGTGCGCCTCCGTCAGGAGCAAAGCCAGGAGGTCCTGAAGAACCTGGAGAGAGAGATAGACGACACCCCGGGCGGAAGCTATTTTCCAAGCTTCTTGGATAATTGGTTCCAGAGGAGCGCGCAGATATTCAACTGCAGGGACCAGACGGACAAGGCCTGGTTTAAGGACAACGCTAGCAGATGGACGTATGGGGAGGGCACCCCGTTCAAAGCCATTGAAATAAGAGACCTCCAAAAGCTGATCAGAACTCTGATCTATGTTCCGGGAGTGCACACCGCCGAGGTCATAGTGAAGAGACTGAGGAGGCAGAACGCTGAAAACAGTCCCCTGGGTGGTTACCGAAACCAAAAAGGTGACGGTGGGCCCAGAGAGCAACAGGAAGGACACTGTTCAGAGTACTCCTGGAGGGGTTGGAACATGAGACGCTGAAGGCCCGACTTCCGATCTTTCTGCGGGGGAGGAAGAGCGCATGTGGTCCCCTTTAAAGAAAATAATTCAGGAGAGAAGGGACCCAAGGAATCAGCAGGGATGGAAGTGGACGCTGATTCCAGGGTCAGCGAAGAGGAGGGAAGAGAAAGGGCCGACCAAGATACATAATCTCGGGAGGCATAACGGCATGAATATCACTAACGGGACTGGCTCTATATCAGCCACCACGATTGATTTCACGCAGATCAATTTGCACCATAGTAAAAGCGTTTCTGCAGTTTTAGCAAGGCGCATGACTAAGGTGCGCACAGGCATATGCCTAATCCAAGAACCTTGGATCCATAAAGGCAGAATAGCAGGTTTAAACGGGATCGGCACCCTTAACAGTGGCGGTACGGAAACGGTGAGGACGTGCCTCATAGTTAAGGGACTCCAGGTCGAGTCCGTCGCAGGGCACTGCTCTAGGGACCTTTGCACAGCTAGGGTGTCTTATAAAAGGGTGAATGAAGAAAATAAGAAATTGACAGTTGATGCGGGAATGCGAGAACAAAGGCTCCGAGCTAGTCATGGGATGCGATGCCAATGCACACCATACCGTCTGGGGCAGCACAAACTGCAACCCCAGAGGGTAAATATTGCTGGAGGTTTTGGCCTCGACGAACTTGGACATTTTAAATGCAGGAAGCAGGCCAACATTCCAGAATGCGATAAGGGAGGAGGTCATTGAAATCACCCTAGCATCTAGAGGAATATGGTCGGAGGTAACGGATTGGAGAGTGTCGGATGAGGTTTCTATGTCGGATCACAATTATATCGTCTTCCGACTTGGAGGTTACAGCACGGTGGACGTCTTTAAAAGGAGCCCTAGGAAAACTAACTGGAAGGGGTACAGGGAGGAACTCAATGCAAGGATCGGCCGAGGATATCGACCACTGCTGCGAGATCCTACAGGATATGATCATCAGTTCCTTCGAAAGCAATTGCGAGCTGAGGAAGAAAAAAGATGTACAGGGGGCTCCTTGGTGGAACCATTCACTAGAGAAGCAGAGGAGAAAGGTCAGACGGATCAGGAACCGCTTGCGACACTCAAAGAGAGATAATGACAATTGGCCTTTTGATTCGGAACAAAAACAGTACAAAAGGGCGATTAAGAAAGCTAAGGTAGAGGGCTGGAGAAGATATTGCAGCAGCTGAAGCACGGTATCAGACACGGTTAGGCTGCTCCGTGTTCTCCAAAACCTAAACATCCCTTAGCCGACTAGAACAAATCTGAAGCAGGAATCTGGGCAAAGGATGGGCAGGAAGCCCTGGATTGGCTTATGAAAGCATACTTCCCTAGTCTAAATTTAGAATCGGATAGGGATCTAGTCAGGTCACAACCGCGTGCTCGCGTCTCTCTTGCAGTTGCGCTTCGGCTTCTGCTATGCTGAACCTTCGTTCGTGTTCTGATACACCACTTGATCTCTCGAGGTTCCTCCTTCTTTCTTGCCAAATATTTTTGCTGGTTCTCTCGCAGTTCGCGGCATAGTTTACCGCGGCAGCTGCTTTGTCGTTTTGCTTCGTGCGTGCCGGTCCTGGTTTTGTTTGGGCCGGCGGCGATTCCCTTGTCCGACGGGCTGGTGCCCGTGTTCGCGCTCGCTGAACTACTTACACTTTCACTTTTTGTCATTTCTTTTCACTTTTCTTCTTTTGGGTCGATCTCACTGTCGCTGGACGTCTCACTCGTGCTGAAGTTTGCCATTGCTTCAAGATTTGCCGATACGTGTTGTTTGGATGATTGACGGCTAATGGTGCTGTGAAAGCGCTGGCACGTGTTGCTGCAGTGGGCATAGCGCGGGGGGGGGGGGGAGAGGAGCTCTGATGCTCTCGCTACTCACCGCTCTGATTAGGTGGCCTGCCGGGCTTGCGTTTTGGTTTTTGGATTGCCGCGGCGTTGCCAGTTTTCTCGGATTTTTCCTCGGCTTTCTCCCACTCCTTTTCGAGCTTTTCTTCGGACTTTTCTTCGCTCGTGTATTCTCTTAATTCTATAGCGTGACACGAGCTGCTGAGGTTTTTCCTGTTGATATCTTGCAAAGTGTAGACATTCTCCCCCCCCAAGTTTGTTCGCGCTTATCTTTATTATAATGCTTTTCTTGCTTAATCTTTTCTTTGTCTAGTTGGACTGAAGTGTTGTCGTGCACGTGCACTAATTTTTGCATTGGCTCAGTCCAATCATTTATTTTATCTTTTAAACTATCATTATTAATAATATAATTTTTGTTTTCTTTGCTATCGTCGACTATTTATGTCATTAATTTCTTTGTTTACGTCAGCCTATCGCTTGTTTTTGGATTTTTCCAGAAGACTACTACTGCGAACACTATGAATGAATATTATTGTAATGTAGGATTAAATTTAGGCAATAAAATTAAAAAAATCGATTTAGAAGAATTGAAACTGCCAGTTCGAAACAACTACTCAATTTTTATTAAGCCAATTAATAAGTATGCAATTCAAAATATAATTATTGCAATGAAAAAAAGGACTGGTAGAGTAGATATTAGTGCAATAACTATCAAATCTTTATCGAAACATATATCAAAACCATTAGAGTATATATTTAATCTATGCATACAGCAATCAATCTGGCCTAATGCACTGAAAAAAGCAGATATTGTACCTATATATAAATCGGGAGACAACAGTTGTATTAGTAACTATAGACCAATATCGCTAATTCCTAACATTGCCAAAATACTTTAAAAAATCATATACAATAGACTTTATAATTTTATCATGTATCACAAATTAATATCTAATAGACAATTCGACTTTTTAAGACAGAGAGGAACGAAGGAAGCTCTCATTAAAACTGCGTTCTTAGATCTGGCTAAACCCTTCGATACGGTAGATCATAGTATACTGCTAGACAAATTAGAAAGATACGCTGTAAGAGGAGATGCATTAAAATTATTTAGCAACTATCTATCTGGTAGGAAACAATGTGTAAAGAGAAGTGACATTAAGAGTAAGTACAAAAAAATGATGATAGGGATTCCACAAGGAACAATACTTGGCCCTCTATTTTTCATAGTATACGTGGATGCCCTACTGATAGGTATGCAAAATGAAACAGTATTATCTTACGCTGATGACACAGTTATCATCTCATGCGATAACTCGTGGACAGCTGCGCAAGAAAAATTACATGAATATCTTTGTAAATAAATTATCGCTCAATGTAAATAAAACCGTATTTATTGAGCTTTAAACATCATAATTGGTGACAATGTAATAAATAGAGTAGATAGTTGTAAATATTTAGGTTTAATAATAGACCATAACATGAAGTGTAATCTTTATTTTTGCGAAGATAAAGAAATTTATGGATAGTAAAACGCTAATTTTATTATATTATGCCTTCTTCCAAAGTATTTCAAGCTATGGCATCATTGCATGGGGTGGGGCTTATAACAATTACTTAAATTTAATTCAAGGAATACAAAAGGAAATACTTCAAATTATAAATATAAACTGTTGTATAGCAGAGAACCAACCTCGAAGTATAAGGCAAATATTCGAACTACAATGTATAGTATAAAATTATAATGAATTAAGAGACAGATACATAAGAAGTACAAATAAGACACGAAACAAGAATCTACCATTGCCTAAAATTGATAAAAAAGTAAACAAGAAAAGCAGTTATTTCGTGGCTGTGTTTGTATTTAATACGCTACAGAATGATCTCGAAGACCTAGCAATAAGTAAAATCTCTATTAAAAGAAAATTAAAGAGTTTCATAGAAAAAAATTAACTTTTAGATGTTATATTTTTTATATTTTTATTTTTTTTTTAATATTTTAATATTGTTAACTGTTATTAAAAGGAAAAGAGCAGGATAGCATTAAATACGTTATCTTAGCTCTATATGGTAGTTTTAAGTATATTAGTATTAATGATTATGCCATCCCTATGTACAGGCAAGTGTGTTTATCTCTATAGGAGAAAAATTTTTTAAAAAGAGATATGTATATGGTATTAAATAAATAAATAAATAAATAAATAAATATACGTGGTTATACGTGTTAACTTACGATTTACCCATTCTACAAGATTACTTTGCGGGTGATACGCTGGTGTTCTTTCGAGAATTATCGAATTCTCCTCTAAGGACGTTTACATCGTATCATTAATAAATTCACGGCCGTTATCGTTGTGCTGTAATTGAATTCGCTTTTTCTTAATGCTCTACTAGCGTATGCTAGTACTCTTTCTACTCCGTCAACTATTTGCGGTAAGAGGACACACCACCTTTAAAACTCGAAAAAATAATTATTTTTAATTTTACACAGATAAGTTGGATTGATTTGAATTTTTTTATACATACCGTAACACAAAATAAAACAAGTCAAAAATAAACAAAAATAACTAAACGTGTTACTTGTTTTATTTTTAAAAAGTTTTCTATTCATTTAAATTAAATTTTCTCCATTCATACCAAAACTAGTATTTTTAAGAGTATTCCAAAAATTTTCAGCCCGATTGGGCCGCACATTGTCCTGGAATCGTGTCGACAGTGCTTTACGGTGTTTGATTTTTCATTAGAGTACATTAGGACTAAATAGGCCAAAAAAATTCTCAAATAAAGATAAAGTTGTGTTACGTATGTACAAAATCAATCCAACTTATCTGTGTGAAATTAAAAATAATTATTTTTTCGAGTTTTAAAGGTGGTGTGTACCCTTAACACGCTTCCCAATCCTGTAGTCGATGTATCGCAATGCAAAATGAATCCCGCGTCAGGATCCGGTCTGTGCAAAAGAGGGGCTTCGCTAAGAATTTTCTTAATAATTTCAAAAGCTTCATAGTGCTCCTCTTTCCACGTAAATTCAACGACTTTTCGGGTGAGCTTCGTGAGTGGATCGGCTATTGATGTGTAATTTTTACTAAATTTGTTATACCACGAGGTCATTCTCAAGAATCTGCGCAGCTATCGCAGGATTCTAGGTCTCGGGTAGTTTCTAACTGCTTCGGTTTTTTCCGGCTCTATCATCAATCCCTTCTCATTTATTACAAAACCTAAAAACTTTACTTCTTTCCGACAGAATTTACTCTTGTCGCAATTTATAGCTAATCCGGTACCGTTTATACGATTAATTAATTTTCGAAGCTTTGCCAAACGCTTCTGCCGCGAGTACAATATTGTCTAGATAATTAAACGCGTATGGTTCAAGGTCGCTGATTAACTCATCGAGCAGTCTCTGGAATGTCGATCCGGTGCCATTCAGCCCCATAAGTAAGCGCGTGTACTTTCATAGTCCGCGATCCGGTATTGTGAATGCCGTTATTTCTTTCGACGCTTCTGTTAGTCATATTTGGTGGTACACGTTACTTAAATCGATCGTAGTTATATACTTGGCACATTTTAATTTATTTAAAATTACGTCCATATATGGTAGGGGATACCCGTCTTTCTTCGATAAACTATTTACGACTTGTATATTTACGCACATTCGGTACATGTTATCGCGTTTTCTCACCATGATTATAGGGTTGTTCCAGGCGCTGTGCGACTTCTAGACTATTCCTGCTCCGATTAAATTATCCAATTGATTTGACACAATTTTGTGCATCTTTTCTGATACCGGATGGCATCGCTGTTTGACTGGTCTCGCGCTCGTGATCTACGAGATCTGTCGTTTTTAGAACTTTTTTATGTTGTCCGTCGTACGGCAATAATTCTTCAATCAGATTGTCTATCTGATATTGCTTGTCAGCTGTGATTTCGGATAATCCACAGCTCACAGTGTTTATTGAATTATTGCATGTGTCGACTGACCAGACATCAAACGCTATTTCGTTCTTATCTTTTCGGTCTGGGAGTTTAAATGTATCACGGCATGCATCAATTTTCATACCAAATAAACGTACTATGTTTAATCCAAGGATAAAATCAGTCGGGATTCCAGGAATCACGAGAATTTGCACCCTTTTGCTTATCCCCGCTATCTGCAACGGTACGATCATTTCACCTTCGATTGGATCACGAGAGCCGTTTGCCATTACAGCATTTTTGAAAATCGTCGATTTTATTTCCACGCCTAACCTTAGCGCTATTTCTTGTTCTTGTTTCTCTATAATCGTGCGTGCTGCCCCGAGATCGACCAAAGCTTTGAGCTCTGTGTTGTTGACTGTTAATTTAAGCCAATATCGCGGATGTTATACTGGGTTTCCCGCGTTACTAATAGTGAGACCTGCGAATTTTTGCTAGGCTGCTCGGTAATGCCGTGTGTGACTGACTATCTCCCTTCTCGTCTTGGAGACCTTAGACTTTTTGAACGACGTAGCGGTCTCGCGTACGCCGCCTAATTCGCGTTTCCCGCAGCGTTTTATCTATCGAGTTGGTCAATATGCTGCGGTTTTGGCTCGAATTTTGGAATTGGTTATTCCCGTTATAGCCGTTCCTGCTGCGATGATTATTAAAATTTCACGCATAACCGTTGTTTATATTTCCGCCTCGATTGTTATTGCTAAAACTTGTTGTATTACCTCCGTTTCTTTGTTCGCATCCCCAGTTGTTATTGCTACAATTTGGCCCGTTCCCGTTCGGGTTGTTACTATTCGTGTGATTGCTACAATTGTTGTAATTGTTATATCGGTCTCGATCATAAAAATTCCCGTTATTCCTTTGGCCGTTTCTTCTCGGGTTGTCTGAATTTCGCGCGTTTTTTCGTGCGTATCTTTGATTTTAACCAGCGGCTTGTCGACTTGCGTCGTTATTTTAATTATTCGAGTTATTCTGTTTCGGTTGCGAGTCGTATTGCTCGATGCCGACATTCTAATCGATTCTCTGATTTTTATTAATTCTTTATTTAAAATTTTGCTAAACTCGTCCATTGTCGGTACTTCTACTGAATCTACGCTCGATTCGTTTTTATACGATTTATTAGACAGGTTTTTCGCGGTATCTTGTGTCGACGTATTGGCCTGCGTATTGCCAAGCGAGCTTTTCTCGGTCTCGTATGCTTTCCCTATATCCCTAGCTAGATTGATAAAATTATCTAGAGTTCCGGTTTTGAAGGATTGTAATAACGCGAAAAATTCTTCGTAATTTTCTAAACATCGCGAGCATCTCGTTCAAATAATTATTCATCTTTTCGTTCGGTGTTTGCTTTCTTTCCCGAATTTTGTCTTCGAATTCTTCCGGATAATTATCGGTTCGGAATGGGTATCTCATGTCTTTTTCGAAATATTCCCACAATAATTCCAAGTCTGCTAGTGCTGCTGATTCATGGCATTCTTCGATTCGACGTAAAAATTGATTGATTGTTAAGCCTGTTACGTCGCCGCTGAATTTAAGGTTCCATGCTGATATGGTTTATGCTACATCGCGTGGTTTATCCTCGAGCTCGTTATTTATCGGCGGTTGTGCTCGACGCGTAATGTCTCTTCCCGTTGCTTCTAATTGCGCCTTGCGAATATTTAATAATTTGTTTTGGCGGCGGAGATCTTCGTATTTCCTGCTTAATTCTTACCGACGCTCCGCTAATTCGTTTGTGCGCTTTATTGATTCGCTTAAGTTTCTTAGCACTGGGGCGCGTGTGTTACGCGGCGTACCACAAAATTGTTCCATAAAATCTATATAATATTAATATTCTTAAAATTTGTAATACGATTTTTGCTGTAATAATATTTTGTAAAATAAATTTGTTTACAGCGATTGTAATCCCAGCATGCCAATACATCCATTCATCGCAAAAAAGTAACTTTTTGTTGATTGGTTTTTATTATATATCGTTTTAACATATTTTAAATATTTGCAGTCCAACAGTATTAAAATACGTTAATTTAGATCCGAAACTTGCAAGAGCTAAGGTATTATTATATATCCGTATATTTTTCCTATAATTGATACTTTTTGAATTCTCATTTAATAACAAATTTTTTATTTCAATTGGATAAGCTGATTCAATGCCTAAATGAATTTTATTCTTATGACAACATTGAATATATGTATTATTTTGTGATATATCTTTTAGCTTCATTTGCTTTTGATTCTAATGTCATGTTTTTTCTAATTTGTATAATCTTTTTACTTCGTTTGCTTTTAAGTCAGATATGTTTACTCTATTTTCGGGTTATCTTAATGCTTCATAGATTTTAATTCTAATGACAAATTTTTCCTATATTTAGATAGCCGTTTTGCTTCATTTGCTTTGAAAATGGCTGTTGCATTTACGCTATTTTTACTATGTTAACGTTTCATTTGCTTTTTATTCTAACTTTTTTTTTTTAATTTTGTATTGAATTTCTTATTTGTTTCTATTTATTTTTTTCCACATTTTCCTAATTTTAGTAGTTTTGAATCGTTAAATATAGTTTCTTTGTATTATTTACATTAATCTCTGCAAATGAATTTGATTTTTTTACGTTATCTTTGTATTTTAATGAATCTAATCTTATTGTCGTTTATATTTTTTACAATTCATCCTAATTTTTCGTTTGAATCATTGTATTAATATTCATATTCCCCTAATGTACATGTGAGATATTATTAGTTAAGTTAGGTGGATTCAAATTTATGAATTTGATGATAGTTTCAGATTAAAACAAAAATATGAACTTGTAAATTGTAGACTTCATAATTATTCATAAACTTTTATATTAATAATAATGATTTTAGTTTAATATCATTTTTGATAAATATATATATATATATATATATATATATATATATATATATATATATATTTATATATATATATATATATTTATATATATATATATATATATATATATATATATATATATATATATATATATATATATATATATTATATATATATATATATATATAGTTATTTTAATCTATGGATGGGAATTGTTCCAAAAATAAGCGAGATACAAATAAATGTTTCAGCCAAAAGTTTTTCAGTATGGAGGGGGATATCGACCTGTCAAGGTCACTTTGACCTTGAAGGTCGTTTTCAAGGTTATCGCTCGAAAAAACCGTTTGTTCAAATGGGACCCCCTATTTTTTATTGCGGATCCGGAAAGAGCAAAAAATTTTAGGTAAAAAATGATTTACACAAAAATTTTATTTTTACCTTCACAAGGTCAAATTAAGGTTAAATGTGTAAAATCGCGAAATTTATCTCATTTTCGCAGAAAAAAGCTTGTTTTGACACCGGATTGATAAGAAACAGGAAACTGTTTGTCAAAATTGATATTTTGGACGTTTTTATTATGACCTTGACAAGGTCGAATCAACGTTAAACATTAAAAATAGTCTTAAAAGCTGTTTTTTCCGATTTGTTGTTAAACATATTTCAAACCGTAAAGGAACCAATGTTAATATCTTCTTGACATTGAAATTGAGGTTTCAAGATCATTTGAATGTCAAAGTTGTAAATTTGAATAGAAATAAATTCTCTTTTCTTCACTTACTTTTAGCATTACGCAGAAACAACGGCATGGACGTAGTACGTTCTGTTTCCTTCGGGGTGCTGGATTAGCGTGAGTCCCCTTGCCTCTCACGATGGGGTGCTGGATTAGCGTGAGTCCCCTTGCCTCTCACGATGAGGTGCTGTATTAGCGTGAGTCCCCTTGCCTCTCACGATTAATGTAACTTACTAATCAATCACGGATAAAATGTTCGAAGTTACCTCCGTTTGCTTTAAGATACATACGTAAACGTCTTTCAAAACTGTCTACAGTTCTTAGCAAAGTTGCTCTAGGGATGGCCGTGCAAGCCCGTCTAATTCGGTCAATCATGTCATCTTTATTGGTTGGCCTTTGAGCAAAAACAACATTTTTTAAGAATCCCCACAAGAAAAAGTCTGGCGATGTCATGTCTGGCGAGCTAGCGGGCCAATGCACTGGACCTCCTCGTCCAATCCACCTACCAGCATAGCGTTCATTTAAAAATTGTCGTACAATTCTAGCAAAATATGGCGCAGCGCCGTCTTGTTGAAACCACATTCTCAATCTAGTTTCTAAATCGACATTTTCCAAAAGACCTGGTAAGTGATCTCTTAGCAATTCTAAATATGTGAAGCTATCAACGCTTCTATCAAAAAAGTAGGGTCCAATAAGATAACCGTTAACTATCCCGCACTATACCATCAAACTCCATCGATTTTGATGGTTCAGCTCTGTGCCAGTGGGGATTTACATCCGACCAGTAATGACAGTTGTGTCGATTTAACTGTCCATCGCTTTCAAATATAGCTTCATCAGAAAAAAGCACATATCGGAAAAAGTGAGGATCATTATGTACCATCTGTAAAGCCCACTGGCAAAAATTAACACGAGCTATCAAGTGCTGTGCTCTTAAAGCTTGCGTTAGAGTGATATGATAGGCATGGTAATGAACAGCTCTCAAAATTCTTGAAACTGTTTTTTGAGGTATGCCGATTTCCCTTTCTATCTGACGAATACTTACATGTGGGTCAATATGAATGACTGCTAGAATAGTGACGACTCTTGGATCATTTTCGTCATATTCATGACGTCGACGTTGACGACTAAGATGTCCATTTTGTGCTCTTTCGGTCAAATTACGAATTGTCAAATCCGTAGGATGTCGTCTGTCCGGAAAACATTCAGCATAAAGCCTGGATGCAGCAATGTAATTGATATGGCACTCCCCCAAAACCAATATCATATGGACAATTTCATTAGGAGAATAATCAGCCGTTATGAAAAGTTGTATGAAAATGTTGTAAAATAAATACTTATTGTGATGTAAGGATGTAAAGGACATAAAATATTTTTAATTTTTTTGATGTCAAATGAGTTTAGGCCATCAATGTTTTATATGAACAGTTGATAGCTTCTAAATAAATAATAATAATATTTTTATACTTTTGCTATCGTTACAAATTCTTTTTATAAATGTTACTTTTATTTCTCTAATTTTTAAACACAATTTTCAAACGCATTTGACAACTAATTTGCTCATAATAAAAATGATTAAAGATTATTATTATTTATTGAAAAGCTATCAATGGTTCATAAAATATCCATTGCCTATGTTAGTATTAAGGTACGACACTGCAATTTTTTACCAAAATATTTCGATTTTTCGATTTTTTTTTTTTTTGCAGAATACTTTTCTTTAGGTACCCAGTAATGCGAAAATACAACTACTTAATTCAGAAATGAATTTTTAATTTCATAAAACCATAATTATGCTTATCTAAATGCATTCCTCGAAAATGAGTTTATTCTTGCAGTTTTTGACATTTGACATTGTCAAGGTCATAATCAAAAGGTCCAAAATATCAATTTTGACAAACAGTTTCCTGTTTCTTATCAATCCGGTGTCAAAACAAGCTTTTTCCTGCGAAAATGAGATAAATTTCGCGATTTTACACATTTGACCTTAATTTGACCTTGTGAAGGTCAAAATAAAATTTTTATGTAAATCATTTTTTACCTAAAATTTTTCGCTCTTTTCGAATCCGCAATAAAAAATAGGGGGTCCCATTTGAACAAACGGTTTATTCGAGCAATAACCTTGAAAACGACCTTCAAGGTCAAAGTGACCTTGACAGGTCGTCGATGTCCCCCTCCATACTGAAAAACTTTTGGCTGAAACATTTATTTGTATCTCGCTTACTTTTGGAACAATTCCCATCCATAAATTAAAATGACTCTCCCTGTATATATACATACATATATATATCTGTGTGTGTGTGTGTGTGTGTATTTTTTTTCCTTATAGAGTGAGAGGTTAAGGGCAAATCCATTATAGACGATATGGCACCGACTGGTACCACCTGTGTGGGACTCTCACCCACTAAACCCTTCGTTTACCGTTAGCTTTTGAGTTCCAACAGCAACCGAATCCTCTACGTCCTCCTTACCGACCCTAAGTAAGTCGGACCTGGCTCTTTCTCCAATAAGCCCCCCCGCGGTAACACCGTTTGAGTATTGCTTCGCGGGGGAACTTTGGGCTACTGGCCTCGTCTGTTGATGTGGTCGTCATCACGTTTTCCGCTGCCGTCTACTTCTTACCGCATCGTCCGGTCGTCTGTTTCTTGCTGCATCTCACGTCTTCTTCTTCTTTTTTCTTCGTCCTTTCGGACCTTCTTAAGGATGTCTGCAACCAAATTGTTTATTGCGCTCCATCCGTCGGCCGAAGTCATCATGGCTACCATCATAGACTCAGGCGTTACTCTGGTCTGTAGGTAGCACTCAAGTTCTTCTCGTTCCTGTTCATAGCGTGAACATTCACTGAATACATGCTCAGCGTCCTCGATCACATTCAAGCACGTCGGGCAATCCGGACAATCCTCCAATTTAAATCGGTGCAGATACGCCCGGTAGCATCCATGTCCACTCAGAAACTGCGTTAGGTAGAAATTTACTTCCCCATGTCTTCTTTTTGTCCAGCCCTCTACACATGGTATGAGGCGGTGTGTCCACCGTCCCTTACTACTAGAGTCCCATCGCTTTTGCCACTCCGTCATTGTTACTTTCCTAGCGACATCCCAAATTTCTATCTTGGTTTTGCCACTGTCTCGTCTTTTTCCTTCCTCGATTGATTTTCTCTCACTAGCTAATAGGTCTATTGGCGGGAGACCGGCAATAACGCAGACCGCCTCGTCCGATACCGTACGGTAAGCAGACGCGACCCTAAGTGCATGTCGCCTGTGCACTGAGGAGAGCTTTCGGCCATATGCCTTCACCAGTACAGCGTCTGCCATATCGGGGCTCCATACAACATGATTGATGTACTAACGCTTGCCAGTAGCGTTCTGCGATTCTGTGTGGGACCACCCACATTTGGCATCAGCCGCGCCAACACTGCGGTAGTTTTTGCGGCTTTCTCTCCTGCTGCTTCCAAGTGCTGTTTAGAGGTCAGCTTTGCGTCTAACGTTATACCTAAATATTTAATAGTCGGTTTAGAAGTATTTTCATGACCGCCTATTCTCAAGGTCATTGTCTCCGTCTTCTTTCTGCTAGATATTAGGATTGCCTCCGTTTTATGGCTTGCAAGCTCCAGATTCGCATCCGTAATTTAACCACTTCTGTTTAATGATAGCTTCACTAGCAATTTCAGCTACCACTTCAGTACAGACCCCTATGGAACTCCCCCGGTAACCTTATAATTCACCGTGCCCTCCTCGGCCTCGTATAAGAGAGTTCTGTCCTTGAGGTAGTCAGACATTATTCTTCTTACATACGAAGGGACTCCTAGTCTCACTAGTGCTTCGTGAATTTTGCACCAATTTGCAGAGTTAAATGCATTTTTAACGTCGAGTGTAACCACCGCGCAGTACTTTTTCGCCCCGCCTTTCCATCTTTTCCCGCTTATGGCTGTCCGTGCTGTATTCACCACTAAGCCGATAGCGTCTAATGTTGAGCGGCACTTACGAAAACCATACTGGTGTTCCACAAGCCCCTCTGGCCCCTCGGTTGTCTTCCATCCTAACGAAGATTATGCGCTCTAATACTTTGCCCTGTGTATCGAGCATGCAGAGCGGTCTGTATGACGACCCTTCTCCAGGTGGTTTGCTACCCTTTGGTAGCAACACAAGCCTTTGCTTTTTCCAGTTTCGTGGAAACGTTCCTTCTGTGAGACAAGTGTTGTACAATTCTATAAACTCTGCTGGGTGAGCCTGGATGGCATGTTTCAATGCAATATTGGGTATGTCATCAAGTCCTGGAGCCTTATTGTTTCCAACCCTTCTGCAGGCTGATAGTAGCTCCTCCTCCGTAATTAAGGGTACATTATCTACATCTATTTCTTGTATCATAGCACATGGAATGTCCGGCTGATTTGGTTAGAGTGTTGTTACCACCCTGCTTTGTACCTCTGGGCACTTTGGTGGGGGTATGTAACTTCCCTTGATCTTCTTCATGACAATTTTATAAGGTCGGCCCCAAGGGTCTTCATTGACCTCATCTTGCAGCTCTCTTAAACATCTTTGTTTACTCTCTCTCTTATACACCTTTTAAGGTTGCGCTTTGCTTCTTTCATTTTTTCGTTGCAGTTCTCCACCGTATCCATTCCTCTACCGGTTCGGTAGAATTTCTTCCTTGCCCGTTGTTCCAATCTTCTAGCTCGATGGCAAACGCTGCGCGCTTGTTTGATCTTGTCATTCCACCAATATGCTGGTAGCCATCTTTGACTGGACACTTTTCTCGGCATTACCGCGTCGCACGCTTTGGTGAGCTGGCCCGTCATTTGTGCAACCTTGTCGTCTGCTGATCCCGTCAATTGAATATTGTCAAACATCGTCAAGAATAACTCTTTGTCATACTCTTTGGTTTTCCATTCAGTTCTTGTACTACTGGGATTTGTACAGAATTTCCTATTTGGTTCGCCTAGCTCTATTATTATAGCTAGGTGATCACTATTTGTGTAGTGATCACTCACGATCCATTTGCTTACCTGCCTTACGAGGCAGTTACTGACAAATGTCAAGTCTATGAATGACTCTGCATCTCGTTTTTTGAACGTGGGGGTGTCGCCTTGATTCAGTAACACCAAGTCTAGTAGCGTGAATGCCTCCAGTAGCACTCGTCCCCGTTTATTGGTTCTGCTACTACCCCACTCGATCGCCCATGCGTTAAAATCTCCTGCTATTATAGCTGGTTTTTTATTCGTAGCGTCTTGCACCAGCCGGTCCAGTAGTTGCTGAAACTGCTCTATTGATGCGCTAGGCGGGACGTAACAACTGTATACATGTATGCCGCCTATTTTCGCTCTTACGAAGCCATTTTCCTTGTTTACCATCTTGCCCTGGAAGGTAAAGTCTTTGCATGCCCAGATTGCGGCTTAACCTGAGGCGTCAGATTCCCAGGATGGTTTATTCAAATCTTTGTACTGCTCACTGACGAGAGCGACATCGAACTGGTGTTCTCGTACAAACTGACAGAGAAGGTCTTCCGCAGTCTCACAATGGTTGAGATTTAGCTGGACTATTCTCATTACCCTTTCCTGATTTTTGTAACCGCTGCTTGGTAGGCTGGACACAAGTAACTACCTGTGACATGGTTCGTCGGTATACTGTCGCCTTTTTTTCGGCACAGTAAAGAACACGGTTCATTACGGCAGCTATTTGCTTTATGCCCCGTCTTACCGCATTTGTAGCAGCATTTGCTGCTATCCTGCGGATCAGTACACTTGATAGCGACGTGGCCGAAACCACGGCATTTATAATACCTAAGCGGCCCCTTACTGCGGTTCGATGAACGGATCCTACAGTTGACCCATCCAATTTCAATTTTCTCTAGCTTTGTGAACTTGGTCGCTATTTCTTTCGACAATTACACAGCAGCTATTTGCATATCTCCGTACGCTTTTCTCAGCGATTTTACGGCACTGATCTCAATCACATCTCTTTCTCTTATTTCCCTTTGCAAGGCCTCCAGTACCTCCTCTTTTGAAGTAAGTATGACGAGGTCCTTATTTCAAAGGTCTCCTCTTGCTGCAGTGTTTTTATTGTGTTTCCTTCCACTAGTACTGCTTTAACCGCTTCTTGGAAGTCTGCGGTTTTAACTTCTTTTGTGCGTTTGAGCTCTATGAGGAGATCTCCCGCCACCGTTTTGCGTATTTTATTTACGCTATCTCCTATGGCATTCAGTGAAGGAGCAGTTCTCAATGTTGACAAAATGTCCACGTAGCTCCTTCCTTCCGGCGCCTTAATGATAAAAGCGTCCGGTCTGGTCGGTCTTGTCCGCCGTGTTTTGTCTCTACTGGTCCTACTCTGGTTGTTAACGCCAGGAGCCTTGTTGTTCTCCTCACTTGACTGTTTCTCCTTTTTTTTTGCCTTTTTTGTAACGACCTCTTGCCAAGTTGCCTCTTTAGGTCTTTTACTCTCTTTCTCCTCTTTGTTACTCCTATCCTGCGGAGTATTTAAGGCATCCCTTGGTTTACCCGCCTTTTTCGGTTTCAGACTTGGTGTTGTCTGAGTTTCTTTGCCTTCCGTTCCAGGACGTTGGCACTGTAGCAGGTCATCCTCCGCGCTGCACAAACTTTTATACATGACACTAATGCTTCGTGCCATGTCCTTGATAGTTTTATGGACGTTATTTTTGTCCCTTACAAACTCTCTTAGTTCCTGGATCTTTTCTCCTAGACGCTCCAGCTGGTCATTTCTTCTTTCAAGGTTGTAGTCCTAGTTTGAGTTACTGAATCCTTAATTTACCTGCTCTTGTTCCGTCCGTATTGCCCTTTCAGAAATAGTCTTTATTGGACTACACTTCATGGCAATCGTTTCTCTACTGAGACTGCTGTTATCGTCTGATCTCTGGGTAGGGAATCCAGTTTCTAAGACACTTTTTGGGGTATCCGAAGTCCCCAAGTTTGGTTTCTTTGATGTACTATACATTTTTATTTTTATTTATCCTCCTCTTCCAACTTTAGTCACCTACCTTCCACTGAGCTCTCTCCGCGAAGCTATGCTTCACAGGCGTGAATTCTGGCCTCATGCCCCAGCGCAAGTCTTCCTCAGAAAGCCTCCGGGAAAGGGTAACGAGGCCCCCCCTCTGACCACAATAGGGCCTGTTCCGGGCGCCACCCGGCACTATTGAGATCATTGGGATTTTCGCCGGATGATAGGGCAGCTAGGGCGTGTTGGCGAAACATCCCCGGGCCCCTGTACTTTCCAGCAGCCTGGGAGTGTCAGAACCCAGTTTGTCTCGTATCCTTTCCCTTCAGCAGCCGAAGTCGAGTCGGACTGCGTCAATCGGCGAGCGCCTGCTTAGTCATAACCCTAAGATTAAACCTTGTTTCCGGTAGTGACAGATCTTCAATAAGCTGCTTGGTCCGCGGGAGATATTGTATTTCTCTCCTACCCTCTGTTTGCAGCACTAAGTACTATGCGCTTACAGCGAGCGTTCCTCTATCTGCCACCCGAGGACGCGCTACATGGGGTACAGCTCCCCCTCGTGGCGTGTGTGTGTGTGGGTGTGTGGGTGTGTGGGTGTGTGAGTCTGTATTATATGAAATTTCACAACCCGTACAACTATGTTCCCTAAGCTAATGTGATCTTTTAAATCTTTGCTCTCATTTCATAATTTCTTACTTGTCTATTAATAATAATAATAACATTTTCGGTATAGTATCGTATAAAAATATGATCAAAGAAATAAACGCGAATGAATTACTCATGTAAGAAATCACGCCAATTCATTACGTGATAAATTACGTGTTTTTATCACCAAGGATTACTAGGTTTATAATATAATTTTTCTTATAGCAATTCGATCAATATTTTGAACGATATTGTACTCATATTTACTTGAATTAATTTGCTTTTATTTGTATTACGATATGGCAATTATAATAAACTAGATGTTTAATATGATCGGTATAATAAGTCATATATTTGTTTATCATTTGCTAAATGTTATATAAATATATGTATGTATATTTATGTGTGTGTGTATGGAGTACTATATCATTATACTAACATATTGTTTTCTAAAAAAATTTAGATTTTAGGATTTTTTTGTTTTGTAACATGTTCCACAATAAAATATAGTAAACCAAATATGTAATACGCGAGCGAAGCGAGCGTTTTTAGCTAGTCTTGGATTAATAAATCCTCCGGTTATTTCGATTCTGATTTTGCCCAGAAATTTGCAAAGTCTGTCGGGATTTTAACCTTTAAAGGGCCGGGTTTCGAAACCTCCTTTGAAAGTGCCCAAATTCATGTCTTGTATCACCAATCAACTATGTACAATGTTCCTATCATGGACCGAGCCGATATATCGACTCTCCGGCCCTTTAAAGGTTAATCATCTGACCCGTTCGTAGCGTTACTGGTGTGAATTTACTTGAGGCGGCGGTCTGTTCGGTCGTGTTAGGTGCTGGATTATTACTTGATAATGAATCATTCGGACTTGATGGCGCACGGGGTACGGTTCGTTTTTTACATTTCTTTCTTGTTGTTTCCAAAAATCTCCTACTTTGTCAGAATCAAATTCTTTGAATTAGCTTAGAAAAATCTGTAATGCTTTATCACGATCCGTGATAAAATTGGATTAATCCAATTTTGATCGAATTTTGTATTTAGATTGGACTGAGGTATGCGTTATTTGTATACTTAGTTTGAACGTTACGGTATTTATCTTCGCAACTTATCTGGATAGAATAATATATGTCCTTCCGCTTGACATTAGATTAATTTGAACAAATTTTCGTTTATGTGCTCATGCATGCATTCATACATATATATGTATACTCTCACGATGTTTCGTGGAGAAAAATTTTCGACGGAGTATTCGGAAAGATTCGGAATGGCGTACATACAATTGATTATCACTCGTTTTATATAAAACACTATCGGGCTAAATCTGCCCTTCTACATTTATTCAACAATTAATACTGGTTTCGCGGATTATTCCGCGTGATTACATTCGGTTGTTTCATAGAGTGTGTGTGTATGCGTGTAATTCGGCGAGGCGGCCATCGAGATGGGCGGTCGTGTTTGTGCGGGATTTTCGGCGGCGCAAGCCTATCCTAATTATTGAGAAAGAGAGAGAGAGAGAGAGAGGGAGAGAGGGAGAGAGGGAGAGAGAGGGAGAGAGTGAGAGGGAGAAAGATGTGTGGGCTATTTGCCGACCGTTGCAACTCACGGCAGACGCTTGTGTCGCTCGCGATGGTCGTCGCGCTGTTCTTGTGGATGGTGCGTGGCTGCCATCGCTCGCCGTGACTCTCTCGTGCTGATCGCCATCAGATGCTGCCTCTCCTCTCCGACTGTCCTTTGGGGACTCGCCCTGGACCCTCTCGTACTATGGAGTCTCGTCGGTGGCTCCGACGGCTCCTCGTGTTCGCCGGCTCTCACCAGAGTCGCCGGTTTCGTGTGTTCGCTGCCACAATCGTAGGTGAAAAGCCGATGAGTCTTGCTAATTGCTCGACTCATCCACCGTTCTTGTCTCGGGCCTTTTGTGTAAATATAATATCATAATCTGTTGTCTCTCTCCGCGCTACTCTCTCTCCTACCTTGTTTATGCGTGCGGCTCCTGCCGCCTTAATACTCGCCTTGCCGTGCTTCAAGTGTGCTGGCGAGTGCCATGTATGTATATATACTTGCGTATGTGTGCTGGGCACATGATCGGTTAGTGAGCGTGTGTACTGTCACAACCTTACTTGCTATACGTATTGTATTCGCTTATATTTTGCTTCTCTAGTATTTATCTAGTATCTGGGAACCCAGCCACCTCCGCAAGCCTATACATCTACTACAAATTGTCGCTGCTCCATCATACGTTCTAAACGAGCCTCGATATCGGTCTCGATTATAACGGGAGACTGCCTACATGGCACCCCGTCGTAGGATGTACAATGTTTCATCAAATTTTACAAATTGTCTAAAGATAATCAATTTACTAATAATAATTGTCAAGTTAACAACTAGTCTTATTTTGTTTATTGTAATTACTTATACAGAGAAGGCATAATGATAAATACAACGACTACGTACTAAAACATAAGAAGACAAAATGAGAAATCTCTATAGATAGAAACGTTGCTCGACTTGTTACTTGCACATTTTCGCAAAGCAGTTCGAGGATAACGTAACAAATGCTAGCTTAGAAAATCAACTTTCAGCTAATCTAGTTGTAAAACCTGGATTTCGAAAGATCTTTGACGGTACTGTTATTACTGTTGCTCTTGCTACCCCTATTATGGAAAAATAAAAATTAAATCATATTATAATATTATTCTAATATTATTACTTAATAAAATATAAAGTTTATATAATTATATTTTTTTAAGATATGAAACTAAGATCTGAATCTAAGTGCCACTAAAGCATATGACGCGCTATGAAATGGGCAAAAAAATGAATGAAATATATGAATTATAACGGAATTCTTATTCTCGTGTATAAGGGTTTGTCGGTTATTAATCAAACCGTTGAATAGCGAAAGGAAGTGGAGAAGCAACTCGTTGCAGACTTCTTGAAGGCTATGCGAAGCCTGGCCCGTAGCGCAGTTTGCTGCACGTGTTCGTCTTTGAGCGCGTGAGTCCGCGGAGTCATTGTGAGTTCAGAGCTGTGCAGTGTAATCGTAAATAATTACAATGAGGAAGTGCACGGGAATAGACAGAGAGTCAGAGATGAAACGAGAAAGCGCGAAATAGATTTGACAGATTTAAGTATATTGAACTCACAAGTACAAACGCAGCGCGTGGTGAGAGAGAAACGAAACAGAGCCAATTAAGCAAAGAGAGAGATTAGCGTTCAAGCAGATACGCAAAGATGCAGACTCGCAAAGATGCCTCGTAGCTCAGAACGGCAGCAGCAGCTATGCGGCAGCGGATGACAGCGGACTCGCGATGCAGCGGGCGAGATGCCTCACTCAAACCCCCGGATCTCTCGGCTCGAAGTTGTCCCTCGCAACACGTCGTATCCGGAAAAAGTGCGACCGTTCGGCTCGTCGGTAAATTGCTAAGTGCCGCAGCAGCGACGGTAGCGCGGCAGCGCGTAGTACTAACTACACAAATCCATACATGCGCGTGACTCTCTCTTTATCAGTATAGGGCTCTCTGCTCTCGTCTCACTTACCTTACTGGAGCTGCTACAATTGAGTTACATAAATGAAATATATTTATATAATTATATAGTGAGTGAGAAAGACACGACGAGTGTACTGAGTCAACTCGTTATAGAAATACGTACGGCCATGTCAAATGCATCGTGGATATGTACAGCTGCTGATGATTGGGTGTCACCGCACATTGGGTACGAAATCAATAAATAATGCAATAAGTTAATATTTTATTAGAATCTAAAATTGAAAATAAAACGTTTTTTTAGATCGACAAAAAATGTTTAACAGAAAGTCTGCTGCTCTAGCCTACCGTTGATTTCCCGGAACTTACAGTTTTGATAATATAGCTAATTTGATCACGGAAATTCATACACGATTTGGGCTTAACTGCGAGAAAATTCTTAACACAGTTACAGACCGGGGTTCAAATTTCGTGAAGGCGTTTATAGAATTAAATTTAAATTTTACATTAAAAGAGCATTTACTAGATAACGCCGATGTGGAATACCTTGAATTCGTGTTCTCTTGTTAAACTTTTCTTAAATTGCAAGAAATGATAAAAAAACAACAAAAATTAAGAAATATTCATGAATAGCAAGCTATAATAAATAATAAAATTAATTATTTAAAATAACGATTAATTATAGCTAGCAGACAAATTTATGTTAAATTATTTGTAAGATTTTTCTTTTTTTGGGGGAGGGGGGAGGGCGTGGTTTGTACACCGATACCGATACAGCCTTTCGGACAAGTCAGTGTTTTTTTTCAATACCTTCAAATCCCACTCTAATTTTTCCTTACTTTGTATATTCCTATCGTTTCTTCTCCTCTCAATAACCTTTCTACTAGTTTATCCTTTCATGGAAAACTTCTCCGGTGAGGACATATTTCAGACACGCATCGCGTTGGTTAAGCCAACGCTCTTCACCCTTGACAGGGTGTCGGGTCCATTGTTCACGGTAAACGTAATTCGGAGAAGGTCCATGTTTCAAGAGCCAGCTCCCCGCCGGTAAGGCCGACGTTCCCTTCCCAGTGCATCGGATTGACCTACCTACTTTACCGACCTCTATACCAATCTCTACTATTAAGAAAACCAAGAGACCGGAATAATCTAACGCCGTTGCAAACTATGACAGTTACCCAGGCCAAGGCTCAGTAACCAACAGCATTAGACCAGTACATTCCACGAGGGGAGGGCGCTTGGCAACAGAAGCCGAAAAGCCAAAAAATAAGGTATATGGAGATGCACAAGAAAGCAACGAAGATGGGAGAACGGACCCCAAGTACATGTAACTCCATATATCGGTATAGAGAAAGACTAAGGCCTCTCATTGGACCTCTGTTCCACAAATTATCAAACCATAAGAACTATAAAATGACTGGATAAGCCCGCTCGCGAGTTCACTTACTTTTTACTTCGCTAGTTCACTTTGCTCCATTTTTTAGTTCATTTCACTAGTTTAGTTTCACTAGTTAACTCACGCGAGCTTCATTTTACTTCGCTAGTTCACTTCGTACATTTGCAGCTCACTCGGAGCAATATTCATAGTTAGTGCAGTCGGGAACCAATTTTAACGTGAATAAACGAAATTATATTACTGGTAAACCGGAGTTGTTCATTGAAAGAAACCAAATTATTTCCCGAATATAAAATCAGTGTATACGACCGATCCAGGGACAGTCGCCACCCTCTAAGAGGACGAGCAGGTAGTAGAGCAGTCGATCCCAGAATACAGCGAAGGTAGGTGTCGTATTCTACACCGCATCAAGTTAGGTATACACGCTCTCTTTCTTCTTAAAGAATATGAACGATAACTATAACTCTGGACTACAATGTAAATAAAGTACAAACTCGCGCATTTATATTAACTTGATAGACGCCTGATTTAACATTACATTTAACAAAATTATTTTACATAACAACTTAAAGTAACGTAAAGGTTATGTGATTTCTAATATAATCAAAATAAAGCTAAAGCGGACTTAAAGGAGAACGTCGTATAATTGCTTTAGTTGGAATAAACAAATTAATTGCTTCTTTCCCCTATAAAAGAGGTTTCTCAACAAGAAATTCTGCATCATTCTTCAGGATTGCAGGAGCATCTACAAATTCCCGTTATTTTCCATTTTCCCCATTAATAAATTAACCATAAAAGTTGCAACTGTCGACAGAATTATAGTCTAGGACCTAACAGTAACGAAGGGGGCGATAATTACTTATTAATATGTTAAAATAGTTACCTGGAACGGTTCAATTAATCTATGATTAACACATTCTACAACAGCCATCTTAGCCTTCTTTTCGTCTTCAAAAGTACGAAGATTGAATGGCATTAAACCATGTTTGTGAGATACTTCAGAATAAAATGAACGAGATGCTTTCAGCTTGAGTTGATACGTTTCTTCAGTCTTTTTAAAAATCGTAACTCTTGTATCTTGTTCTTTGCCTATTCCTTCGCCGGTACTAACTAGGACATCCATAGCATAAACCTGCAATGGGAAATAACAAATTAGATTAATTTATTACGTTGTTACTCCTATATGGAAATTAATATATATATATATATATATATATACATATATATATATGAAGAGATTGTTGGCATCCTCATAAAGCGACACGCCTGAGTTAAATACTGCAAAGGTAGAATACTAACAAATCACCTGCACAAATGATTCTCAATTTCCATGACATTAGTTAATAAGTTTTTATTCCATCAGATGATTGGTTATTGTCTTATGGTTTACTAAATAAATACTTTTCTGTTGATTCAAGCAAAGTATATATAGAATAAAAATATATTTCAAATATATTTTGTAATTAATAACTAATAATTTGATATATAGAAAATGTATAGTTGGAATTTAACCTTATACAAGTTATGTTTTGGAATAATTTTATACTTATTTAATGCATTGTTATGATGCAATACAAACTTAACCAACGTATAAAAACATGTTTAATTGAATGAATTACTAAAAATACGCAAGTATAATTAACAAATGCGAGACAATGCAATTATTAGTTCTTTAATTACCTCAACTAGTTATTCTGCTTTTCAAATTTAGTGAAATTTTAATTCACATAATAAAGCTTTGCCTGTATTTCTCTTTTCCTTCATAAAATGATTGCTAGCATTTTGAATCTATATATTATCTACAGAAATTTTGTTATTATATTTTTAAAAATATATTATTTTGAAATATATGGGTATGTTTAGGAAAATTATAGCATTTTTAAGTAAAATATTTTCTAGTAGAGGCACCTTCCTTTCTCTGGTTGCCGCACGTACACACTGTACTGTCAAATTCGACCACCTCTCTTCGCTTTCTGTTGCTCTAGGGGTCTACTGTTAGGCCCGCGTCTATCGTCTATTAGTATCTTCCCCCACAATACAATATTCAAAATCTCCTACTATTATATCCATTAAGTTCAGTGTCACTGCCCTTTCGTCGTTCGGCAACACAACACCTCAGCCAACGACATATAATATCATATATCTGGACGGTTGCTCTTATCCTACACGTAAGTTCACGTTGATTTTTGTACTTTTAAATTATATACCGCGATTATTGAAAAACCTTTATATATTTTTAGCTTCTCTTTTAAATCAACCGTAATGTCTATGCTTTGACGATGTACGTGTACACATATTTATAACAAATATAGAATTTTATAAGTTTTTCTTAATTATTAACTATATTTAAATTTAAGATATATTGTGATCTTGTTTATAATTTTTATACGTGTTTTTTTTTAATAAAGAGCTTTATCCTCCCCTGGGAAAGGGAGGATAAAGCCTCCGAAACGCCGGCCAAGTTAAATTAAAATATACTCGTGGCGTTTATTCTATTTCACAATTTTTTTAATACTTTCTAATAGGTGAAATTCGATATTGACATTATTTTTAAAAAGATGTGGCTTAAGCCATTTTGCTTTGGATCAAAGATAATATATTATGCTCAATTTAAGCATAAAGTTTATAAGTAAAAATTTGTATATTTATATTAGTTTTCTATTAAGAATGATGTTTGAGTATGGATTTAGCTGAAACTTAGAGAAATAACTTTTTAGATATCTAAAATAAATCAAATAACTACTTGCTTTAGTCCAATGGGTCTATGTTATCAAAAAATCGGGTAGTACAGTTGTTTTATATATGAGTAGAGAGATCGCCGATGGCGCATTAAAAAAGCGTGCCGAATTCGATCATGAAAAGAGATATGGGAAAGATCTCGTCGGGAGATGATAATGAGGTAAACCATGGTTCAAATCTTGGATAGGGAATTATTTTTCATTTTATTTATATGATGTTATATTTTATATTAAGTTAGATAAATTACATGAAGCATCAATATCAGTGTCATTTTCTATATTTTTTTTCTAAACACTGACTGGCCGATAAAAAAAAACTACACATCGCCTCGCGCGTGATGTCGCAAGATTCCGCGAATTTGCTCAAATAACGACCGACAACATTTTTCCAAACATTTTTCGGAATATTATTCTACGCTGATCCGCTCTTTACGGTTGCCGGTTTTATTATGAAAAGTATTTATACTTTGAATAATCATAAGTAGCTATATATACCTCGTTCCTAACGTCGTTCGGGAATATAAAAATGTCCTCATTTCAATGACTAAAAATGGTAATTTTCACAATTTGAATTTAATCTACATAATTTTAGAGGTATTTGGAGAGAAGAATTATGTGTTATCTATCAAATATAGTTATTTTGCAAATTTCGCTTGCTCCTAGAGGAAGCTTTGTAATAGTAAAATTTTCAGTTTCGCTAAAACTTCATAGAAACCTGTTTTCAGATGTTCGAAGTTCGAATTACGTGTTTTTAGGAAATGTCCGAATGGATGTCTGTATGGATGTGTGTGTGTGTGTGTGTTATATTTATAGAGTGAGAGGTTAAGGGCAAATCCATTATGGACGATATGACACCGACAGTGTGGGATTCTCACCCACTAAACCCTTCGCCACCGTTAGCTTTTGAATTTCAACGGCAACAGAATCGTCTCCGCCCTCCTTACCGACCTTAAGTAACTTGGACCTGGCTCTTTTTCCAATAAGTTCCCTCCGCGGTAACACCGTTTGAGTATTGCTTCGAGGGAGGACTTTGGACTACTGCCCTCGTTTGTTGATGTGGTCGTCATCACGCTTTCTCTGTCTCTGTCACTTGAACAGATGTTCGTCATAAATCTTGTTTGTCGTCTGCCATCTACTTCTTACCGTATCGTCCGGTTGTCTGTTTCTTGCAGCATCTCACGTCTTCTTCTTTTTTCTTCGTCCTTTCGGACCTTCTTAAGGATGTCTGCAACAAAATTGTTTATTGCGCTCCATCCGTCGGCCGAAGTCATCATGGCTACCATCATAGACTCAAACGTTACTCTGGTCTGTAGGGAGCACTCAAGTTCTATTCGTTCCTGTTCATAGCGTGGGCATTCACTGAATACATGCTCGGTGTCCTCGATTGCATTCAAGCACGTCGGGCAATCCGGATATTCCTCCAATTGAAATCGGTGCAGATACGCCCGGTAGCATCCATGTCCACTCAGAAACTATGTTAGGTAGAAGTTTACTTCCCCATGTCTTCTTTTTGTCCAGTCTTCTACACTTGGTATGAAGCAGTGTGACCACCGTCCCTTACTACTAGAGTCCCATCGCTTTTGTTACTCCGTCATTGTTTCTTTCCTAGCGGCATCAAAAATTTCTATCTTGGTTTTGCCGCCGTCTCGTCTTCTTTCTTAATCGATTGATTTTCCCTCCCTTGCTAATAGGTCTATTGGCGAGAGACCTGCAATAACGCAAACCGCCTCGTCCGATACCGTACGGTAAGCAGACGTGACCCTAAATGCATTTCGCCTGTGCACTGGCAAAATGCATTTAGGCCTTCGCGTCTGCCCATATCGGGGCTCCGCACAACATGATTAATGCACTAACGCTTGCCAGTAGCGTTCTGCGATTCTGTGTGGGACCACTCACATTTGGCATCAGCCGTGCCAGCACTGCGGTAGTTTTTGCGGCTTTCTCTCCTGCTGCTTCCAAGTGTTGTTTGAAGGTCAGGTTTGCGTCTAACGTTATACCTTGTAACGGTAGACCCAGCGTGCGGTAACACTAGGTTTTGTTTCACTGCGTTACCAATGAATTCTCCGTCTCCTACTACCGCTTTGATACATACAAGGCGGCGGGCCGCCTCGGCCCTGGGCGCCAGGCACCGGAGTGCCAGGGATCCCGCGATCCCCTTACCTTGAGACACCGCCTCGTGTCGAAATATCATTTTCGTGCACCTGCTCGGCTAGCCAGTATACGAAATTATACACAGAGAGAATGAGAAAATCACACAAGGTCGTGGGTTTCAGTACGAAATGAATGAACAATATTAACTTTGATTCGTTCTATATTTTACTCAGCAATCTCCTCCGTAATTCATTTACATACAGGCGATCTCCGACCGCGCGCTTTACTACGACGACATTCCCGTCGATTCGCACACATACACGCTCTGTGGCTCGCATGCCACCATGCCGATGTTCGAGCGAGGAAATACCGACGCACGCCCTGGGCGCGTATCCGGTCATCTCGAATTCCTAATCACTGCTCCGGCGCCGTACTCGCTCGTGCCCGCCGGTGTAACCTCATAGCCGCTGCGTGTTCGTCAACACGCCGCCGGACGGTTTACCCGACGCGGACGGTGCAGCTGCCTCGCCCTTCCGATCGTCTACCGGTGCCGACGACCGTAGCGTCCGTCGCAGCCTGCCCTCACGAGACTATGAATCCGCGTCCCGACGATAACCAACCTCTCTCGACGTACGCAAGTCCCCAGGCGTACCCGCCTTTGCCGCGCCGGTGACGTCGCCCGAACCTCGACGCGAATACTCACTCACTCCATGCGATTATATCTAACTTAACGGGGCCGCTGCCCCAACTACTACCTACTTATATTACGCTCGGTTATTAAGTTTACTTAATACTAAGTCTTAAGCTAATGCGAGTTTAACGCGCGACCTAGAACTAGCGAAAGTCGTGACCTTGTGTCGTCGTGTAGGTCAAGGTTGCGTCGCATACGAGAACGTGGACGATAGCGTGTCAGTGAAGTTATGGTCTTTGTCTTTATCGTGAAGCGGTCAGTGTAATAACGATACTCGTGTTATAATTGTTAGCGTCGGTGTAGTAGCAATAATAGGTGTTATTATAGCGTCAGTGTAATAATCAGTCAGTGTAAACGGTAGCGTGAGCGTGAAAACGATAGTCATGGTGTAATGATAGCGTCGGTGTAATAGTAGTAGTCGTCATGCAAACGATAGCGTCAGTCTGATAGCGGTAATTAGCATAACGATAGCGTCAGTATATTAGTTGTAGTCGTAATGTAAACGATAGCGTCAGCATAATAATTGTAGTCAAGTGTAAGCGATAGCGTCAGTACGGTAATTGTAGTCTTAGTGTAACGATAGCGTCAGTACAATAATCGTAGTCCCAGTATAAAACGATAGCGTCAGTACGATAGTTGTCGTCAAAGTATAAACGATAGCGTCAGGATAATAATTGTCGTCAGTGTACAAACGATAGCGTCAATATAATAATTGTAGTCACAGTATGAAACGATAGCGTCAGTACAATAGACGTCAGCCAGTCAAGTGTACAGTAATTATTTTTTAATAAATCACTTAATATAATTTACACTCTCCTCACAGTTAAGCAGCAGTCCGTCGCACAATATGCCTTTATCTACGCCAACGTCGCCACGTGGTTCGGTACTCGATAATGATAGGTGATGAGCTCGTGTCGAAAGGATCGGTCACTACGGAAGCCAGAACGAAAAAGGGTAGAGGTGATGACCAGCGCTCGCGTCGACCCCTCTCGCCGTCGACGTTAGGTTGGGTCGCTCGCCTACCTACGCTCGCTCTCGTGCGCTCGGCCCTAGCCGATGCCGGCCGAGGCTCCACGAATACGGCCGAACGCGCGCTCGCCGACTCGTGCCGCGGCGTTGCCGTGCTCCGCGCGGCCGCTTGTAACTGGCAGTAGACTGCCATGTTACAACCTAAATATTTAATAGTCGGTTTAGAAGTAATTTCATGATTGCCTATTGTAATGGTAATCGTCTCCGTCTTCTTTCTGCTAGATATTAGAATTGCCTCCGTTTTATGGTCTGCAAGCTCTAGATTCGCATTATTTAGCCACTTCTGTATTTTAATGATAGTTTCACTAGGAATTTCAGCTACCTCTTCTTTCTCTTTTGTAACCACTACCAAAGCTATGTCGTCTACGAATCCTACGATCATTGCTCCTACTGGTAATTCTAGCTTGAGCATGCCATCGTACATAATGTTCCCCAACGATGGGCACAGTACTGACCCCTGTGGAACTCCCCTGGTAACCTTATAATTCACCGTGTCCTCCTCGGTCTCGTACAAGAGAGTTCTGTCCTTGAGGTAGTCGGACATTATTCTTCTTATATACGGAGGGACTCCTATTCTTATTAGTGCTTCGTGAATATTGCACCAATTTGCAGGGTTAAATGCATTTTTAACATCAAGTGTAAGCACCGCGCAGTACTTTCTCGCACCGACTTTCCACCTTTTTCCGCTTATGGTTGTCCGTGCTGTATTCACTGTTAAGCCGATAGCGTCTAATGTTGAGCGGCACTTACGAAAACCATACTGGTGTTCCGCAAGCCCCTCTGTTCCCTCGGTTGTGCATAACATCCTAACGAAGATTATGCGCTCTAATACTTTGCCCTGCATATCGAGCATACAGAGCGGTCTGTATGACGACCCTTCTCCAGGTGGCTTGCTACCCTTTGGTGGCAACACAAGTCTTGGCTTTTTCCAGTATAATGGAAATGTTCCTTCTTTGAGACAAGTGTTGTACAAGTCTATAAACTCTGGTGGGCGAGCCTGGATGGCATGTTTCGATGCAATATTGGGTATGCCATCAAGTCCTGGAGCCTTGTTGTTTCCAACCCTCCGGCAGGCTGATAGTAGCTCCTCCTCCGTAATTAATGGTATATTATCTACATCTATTTCTTCTAACATAGAACATGGAATGTCCGGTTGATTTGGGAAGAGTGTTGTTACCACCCTGCTTAGTACCTCTGGGCACTTTCGTGGGGGTATGTAACTTCCCTTGATCTTCTTCATGACAATTTTATAAGGTCGACCCCAAGGGCCTTCATTAACCTCATCTTGCAGCTCTCATGCTGCAAGCTCTCTTAGACATCTTTGTTTACTCTCTCTTATACACCTTTTAAGGTTCCGCTTAGCTTTCTTCATTTTTTCGCTGCAGTTCTCTACCGCATCCATTCCTCTACCGGTTCGGAAGAATTTCCTCCTTGCCCGTTGTTCCAATCTTCTAGCTCGATGGCAAACGCTGCGCGCTTGTTTGATTTTGTCATTCCACTAATATGCTGATAGCCATCTTTGACTGGACACTTTTCTCGGCATTACCACGTCGCACGCTTTGGTGAGCTGGCCCGTCATTCGTGCAGCCTTGTCGTCTGCTGATCCCGTAAATTGAATATTGTCAAACATCGTCAAGAATAACTCTTTGTCATACTGTTTGGTTTTCCATTCAGTTCTTGTACTACTGGGATTTGAACAGAATTTCCTATTTGGTCCGCCTAGCTCCATTATTATAGCTAGGTGATCACTATTTGTGTAGTGATCACTCACGATCCATTTGTTTACCTGCCTTACGAGGCAGTTACTAACAAATGTCAAGTCTATGAATGACTCTGCATCTCCTTTTTTTAAACGTGGGGGTGTCGCCTTAAATCAGCAATACCACGTCTAGTAGCCTGAATGCCTCCAGTAGCACTCGTTCCCGTTTGTTGGTTCTGCTACTACCCCACTTAATCGCCTATGCGTTAAAATCTCCGGCTATTATATCTTTGTACTGCTCACCGAAAAGAGCGACATCGATCTTGTGTTCTCGTACAAACTGATAGAGAAGGTCTTGCGTAGTCTCACAATGGTTGAGATTTAGCAGAACTATTCTCATTACTCTTTCTTGATTTTTTTAACCGCTGCTGGTTCGTCGGTATATTGTCGACTTTTTTACGGGACAGTAATCAACACGGTTCATTACGGCAGCTATTTGCTTTATGCCCCGTCTTACCGCATTTCTAGCAGCATTTGCTTCTATCCTGCGGATCAGTACACTTGATAGCAACGTGTCCAAAACCAAGGCATTTATAACACCTAAGCGGCTCCTTATTGCGGTTGGACGAACGGATCCTACAACTGATCCTTCCAATTTTAATTTTCTCTAGCTTTGTGAAGCTGATCGCTATTTCTTTCGACAGTTGCACAACAACTATCTGCGTGTCTCCGAACGCTTTTCTCAGCGATTTTACGGCAGTGATCTCAATCGCATCTCTTTCTCCTATTTCCTTTTGTAAGGACTCCAATACCTCCTCTTTTGAGGTGTGTGTGTGTGTGTGTGTGGATGTATACCGTGATATTTCTGAAACTACTCAGTCTATATCAATCAAATTTGACATGCATATCTATTTTTGGATTCTAAATTCGGGAAAAACAATAATTTTTTAATTTTTAATTACTTTCTTTTTATGGCCATTTTTTGATTTTGAAAAACATAATTTTCCTTTTTTTCAGTCATTCCATTGTTACAAAAAATTCAAGCAAAATGCATTTAAAAGATAATAAAATGATCTAATTTTCCCCGTTTAGTCATCGGGATTGACCGCTCCGTTCGGCAGATAAAATGAAAAAGGTGATTTTTTTTTTAAATTCATATCTCTGAAACTACACATTATAACCTCACGAAGAAAAAAAAGTTGATGGGTTACGTGTCAAACTATATTTCATTAAAGTTCCAAATGATTTGACTACTTATTTTATTAGTACGAAATCAAAAACTGATAAAAATTAGTTTTTTTAGTCTCGATTACGGGCGTAGAAAGGCATTATTGCACTTGAAATTTTGGGAAAAGATAGATCTTTTGATCACCTCGGCTAAGTTCTTTTCGCACTTTATGAAAACGATTAGTTTAAAAGATATTAAAATACATATTCTATGTCTCTCACCCTGTATACCCTGTATAATTGAAAATTATTATTTTTGTTAAACCATATAACTCGCTAACGAATACTCAGAATGTTTTGACAAAATTCATGGTTTTATGAGGTTATGAGGTTTATTGTGATATAAATTGCAAATCATTTTATTAAGAAGATCGGGAGAAAAAGAAATGCATTATTATATTAATATACTTGAAGCATACATACGAACAAGGAAAAATTGATTTGTTTGGAGGAAGTCACTTGCCAATGAATGGGCAGCCGTTTTTTTAAAAGCAACGCTAAATCAGGTAAATAAAAAAAATACATTAAAAATATTGTATTCCACGAAATTTTACAATATTATTATAATGGTAATAAAACTTAAAGATTAATTTGAGAATAAAGCTTAATTTTTGTTTTGATTTATAAATAATATGTTGTTATTTCTGGTACCTGATACCATAATAAATTTGAGACCCAATACTTGTTGAGGTTCACAAAATAAGTTCCAAAAATAAAGCCCAAACATTTCAAATCCCAAAATATAAGTCCCAATTATAAATCGTTAATATTTTAAGAAACCCAGATCGATCCTTTGACGGCAGAGTCGGAAACGATAAGCCCTTTAATATAATATATAAGATATAAGAATATAAAATTACGTGACTACTTCAAAATATTAATCGATGAAATTTTAATGATTTATCCAAAAACAAAATTCAACTTCAATGTCTAATGAATTATACTAATAACAATTTAACATTTTTAATTTTTTTCCATGAGGTTTAAAAAAAACCCTGCCAATTAATTGGCACGTAGCTTCCTCCAAACAAATCTATTTTTCCTTGTTCATATGTGTGCTTCATGTATATTAATATAATAATGCATTTCTTTTTCTCCCGATCTTCTTAATAAAATGATTTGCAATTTATATCACAATAAACCTCATAACCTCATAAAACCATGAATTTTGTCAAAACATTCTGAGTTTTCGTTAGCGAATTATAAGGTTTAACAAAAATAATAATTTTCAGTTATACAGGGTGAGAGACAAAGAATTTGCATTTTAATATCTTTTCAACTAATCGTTTTCATAAGCTGCGTAAAGAACTTAGCCAAGGTAATCAAAAGCTCTATTTTTTCCTAAAATTTCATGTGCAATGAGGCCTTTCTACGCCAGTAATCAAGACTCAAATAAAAACTCATTTTTATCAGTTTTAGATTTATTACTAAAAAAATGAGTAGTCAATTCATCTGAAATTTTAATGAAATATAGTTTGACATGTAACCCATCAACATATTTTTTTTCGTAAGTTTATCATGTTTAGTTTTAGAGATATGAATTTAAAAAAAAAATCACCTTTTTCATTTTATCTGTCGGACGGAGCGGTCGATCCCGAGGACCAAACGAGGAAAAATAGGTCATTTTATTATCTTTAAAATGCATTTTAGCTCAACTGTTTGTAACAATGGAATGACTGAAAAAAAGGTAAGTAATATTTTTCGAAAATCGAAAAATGTCCATAAAAAGAAGTAATGGAAAAAATTAAAAATTAATGTTTATCCCGAATTTAAAATCCAAAAATATATATGCATGTCAAATTTGATTAATATTGACTGAGTAGTTTCAGAAATATCACGGTATACATACACACATACAAATCTATACGGACATTTCTTAAAAACACGTAATTCGAACTTCTAACATATAAAAACATGTTTATATGAAGTTTTAGCGAAAGTGAAGATTTTACTATTACAAAGCTTCCTCTAGGAGGAAGCAAAAATATTGACACATTACTATCTATTAAAACAGTATTTTATTGATTGGAACTATGAATCAAGTTGGAGGAAGCTACGTGCCAATGAATTGGCCGCGGTTTTTTAGATCACTGTCATAATTGAGTAATAATCTCATAATTACGTGACATTGTCTTAATGTTATTTTAACAGAATCAAATTTTAAAAAAGCAGTTTCTTTACTGTTTAAATTTAAAGGTAGTCTGAATGTACTGTTAATTCCGGGTTAAGTGATACAAATAAGTACTCATTGTTTATAAAAGAACACACAACTGGGCTCTTTATTAGATCACGTCTGCTCACAGCAGCTGTATAGCATATTTATTCCTATAAACTTTTTGTTTAGCAGCAAACAAAAAGCTTATAGGAATAAAACTCATTTGGCCTATTTCATTCATGGGTTCACCTGGAACGTTTCGGACAGTGCTCAAAGTCTCAAATTTAAATTATTAGCTTTTTATATATATTTTTAGCTAAAAAGAGTTTTAGTTTTAGTTAAAATTATTTTAACAATTATTTTGGAAAAATAATTTTTTATTTTAGGTTTTAAGGGTTTTTGGCCCCCTTAACTTAAGATCGCTACCAGTGCCTAGTCACTTGCGCCTGTTGTTACTATAATTGGTGGGTTTTAAATATGGCGCTTTCAAAACAGGCTCCTTCGATATAAGGTACCGACGTTCGTTAAATGTGGCCTCCTGTTCTGCACCTCAAATTTCGATTCTTTCTGCTAAAGTTTGAATAATGGCCTGACAATTCCTAAGAAATTCTTTCTAAATCTGCGGCGATAGCTGAATAAGCCGAGTGATTGTTTGAGCTTTTAAGCTTTTACTGAATCTGTCTTTACGTAACCACCGCCGACGCTATGATCGAGAACACGAGCTTCTTTCTTTAATAATTGACATTTATTGGACTCAACATTGAAATTGGCGTCGAATAGTCCTCTAAGTACGCCTCGCAAGCGGAATAAGTACTCGTCAAGAGTTTCGCTCGAAACCATGAGATCGTCGAGGTAGATATCTACCTCTGCGCCCCGCAGGCCAGTCATCGCTAGGCACACAGCCCACATGGATGTAATTGTAGCTTCTTTAACGCCCATCGCCATACGCTTGAAATACAATAGCTGATTTCCGTACTTGCCGTCCGGCGCGTAAAGAGCTGTTAGCTGCATCGAATCGAGATGCATCTTGATTTGGTGATAATCTTGTTTAAAATTCATGCTTGTAATGCAATATGAGGCGGCTAAATTTCTTATTTCTGTACGCTTTGGCGTTTCTGGGAACTCACTGGAGTGAAGAGGCGCAATTTGAGTTTGAGTTCACAACGATGTTTTGTTCGCGGAGTTTGACTAATTTTCCCCCACTAGGAGTTGTTACCTTGTCGTGTGCTCTGAAAGGAGCCGGTGTGGGGGCTCGTCCGGGGGCCTATGCGACCGTCCCGTAGCCGGGCCGGGAAGTAATGGTGCAACGAAAGTGGATAGTTGGGGCGGCGGGGGGGGGGGGGGGTCGTCCATTGATACGACGATGTCGACTCGCCGCCTCTTCGAGCTATTAGTAGAACGCGCCCGGGGCGTGGAATCTCGGTAAAATGGGCTCTTCCCGTCGGGTTCTTCCCGCGTCGGGTCCGGACCTCGGGGTTCTCGAGAAAGGTCGGGCGGACCTCCCGGACGCTAAGGACAACTCTCCATTGCGTTCGGAAGGAGGCGTAATGGGTACTACATCCAACCCCCAATCCCATTGTGTGAGAAACCGTGCATAGGGGACTGGTTGGCCACGGGGTCCAGTGGTCGCAAACGGTGCCCTCGGGATACCAGGCGCCCTCCCGAGGTACGTAAGCCTTCCCGCTGCAAGCGGGGCTCTGCAGCGGGTGACCTCTATTTCCCTAGCTACTCGTGGGAACAAAATGGAAGCAAATTTACAAATTGAAGAAGAAGAAGGGAGTAGCGCTGACACCCAACCGGCACAGACTGGGGACTACGAACTGGGCAGAACCGTTTCACAGAAACAGGTGAACCCAGGGGTTCCTGACCCACTGGACCGGATGGAGGTGGAGGCAGCCGTAATGGTGAATCCGGTAACGGATGAACCAGCGGCAGGGGGCTCCAAGGATCCCCCCAAAACTGCCACCCGGCAGAAGAAACGTCGACCGGGAGCTCGTGAACGTAAGGCCTGGAACGCCCAAAAGGCGATAGAAGGCACAAGCGGGAACAACCCGGTCGAAAACAATAACAAGAAAAGACCGAAGACCGCAGCGGACACCCCCCCCCCCCCCTCCGGAGGGGCAGAAAGCCCCCAAGAAACCGAGGTTGAGGGAATCTGTGGTACAGACGCTGTCACTGGCGCAGAGGACTAACCCCTTGACGATGGTCATCGTCGAAGAGGGATACCCTGGGGCGCTTATAACCTATGAAAAGTTTAAGCGCTTTAGGAACGCGATGAGGGAAGAGGTGGACAAAATCCCCTCCGAACTGCCGCTACCCCGCTTCGAGGAGTCCTGCAAGGGGGGGAGGCCATTGTGATGGTGGCAACCGACCAGTGTGCCAGAACCTGGGCTGCATCCTGCATCCCTAAGCTGGACATCTGAGAGGGAGCCAATATGAAGGTGAGAGGGGTTGAGCTTCTGCAGAAGGTAGTCAGGACCGTGGTCTGGGTCCCTGGGAAACCAGAGGAGGCAGTAGCGATACTTCTAAACGCCGAGAAGAAATCGGGTGAGGAGGCCGAAGGCACCTTGCTAGTACTGAGCATCCCCGAAAGTGGAATTAAAACGCTTTCGGCGATGGACAACAAAGCTTACTACGACATCGGGAAGGTGAGCTTCAAATACTCCCTGACCGAGTCGCAGCAGGGAATACCAAGCGTTAGGGGAGCTGTTGCTGTCAATCATGGCTTCGACAGACATTCCAGTAACGCAGATTAACTTGCACCGTAGCAAAGACCTAGAAAGGAAACTAAAAAGAGGGTTCCCAAAGGAGATCCACACGATAGGAGAGCTCAACACTGCGGCAGAATCGCTGCAGAGGGCCAACACCGAAGCATATGAAGCCAACTGCAAACTGGTGAGGGGCAGGGGCAGATATGAGGTTCCCTGGTGGAATAACCGGCTGGAAAATCTGAAGAAAGCGACCAAAGTTCTACTCAAGAAAGCAGTTAGGAGCAACGATAACCAGAAATGGATAACCTGGAGAAGTAAACAGAAGGAATACCGCCACGTACTAAGGAAAGCCCGGACTGAAAGCTGGAGAGAGTACTGCAATAGCGTGGAATCTGGTAAAGAAGCGGCTAGGCTTAACAAGATCCTAGCCCGCAATCCCGAAGCCTGGCTGGGAGCGGTTAAACTCCCAACTGGCAAGCATACGGAATCGGACGAGGAGACGCTGGCGCACCTCATGGAGTCGAATTTCCCCGGCTTCACGATAGCAGGGGATATATGCGAGACGGCGGAGGACCAGGTGGAAACCGGTGGCGAAGGATCGCGTCACATTAGTGGCTGCAGGGAACTTGCTAATCTGATTGTCTCGCCGGCAAAACTGAGGTGGGCCATCAGCTCCTTTGATTCCTACAAATTACCGGGAGAGGATGGAATCCTCCCGATTCTGCTGAAAGAAGGAGCCGACATAATCATCGGACCTTTGGTACGACTTACAAGGGCCAGCATTGCAGCCGGATACATGCCAAAATGCTGGAGGACAACTAAGGTGGTTTTCATCCCGAAAGCGGACAAAGAAAGCTATAACACCGCTAAGGATTTCAGGCCTATCTGTCTGACGTCATTCATGCTCAAAACTCTTGAGCGGTTGGTGGATAGGTATATAAAATACGTAAGGTATACCGTTCTGCATCGTAATCTTACATTAGTAAAATACACTAAATTCCGTCTAATACTGTAAACGAAATCTTTCTAAATCACATGCTTTAGTTTATTTCTTTCAGATTGAAGAGAAGAACTAAAACTCCACTTGTATATAAATACATTATGATATAGATATACTATTTGTTACAAATAAGCTTTGTTATTAACTACTTCGTTTCCAAATCCTGGTTCCCAACTGAGTCTCCGACAAAAGGGAAACACTACAGTGACAAAGTAATATTCGCAAATACGTAAAGTATACTGTACAATTAAAATAAGTTTGAGTAAAGTATACAATAAATTGAAGTCCGTTCAATATAATTAAAAGTGTATTGACACACGCGAACGCACGCACGCACACACACCACACCCCCATCCACCCTCCAATACAAATAATTTCGTTCAAAGCTTGATTAATTAATAATCTGCAATAATAACAATGAGTAATAATTGTGTAAGCAAATAAGCCCATCTACCACAAAATACAACATCACATTATATTGTTATGTAGTTATTTGGGATTCTGTCTTACCGTCCTATACACGCGACAAAAATGTTTTCTGACTTAATGCTGTGTTTTGTAATTAGATAGTTGAGTATGTAGCATTAGATCAGAATCTTATCTTTTGCGTGAGTTGGTCGTCTCATGCTATTTGTTGAGAAGATAATTAATCACTCCAATTGGGTGGGGAGACAATTGCAAAACACAAAAATCTAAAAATTAGATGATCAAAATATTTTATTTGGAATGAAAATTTAATATCGTTAAATCTTTAAAAAACTATTTGATTTGAACTTTGATTAAAGCAACACTAATTTTACAATTTTTCTCTTTTATAAAATCTTGAAGAACTTGGGATGATCTCTAGATATGTATATCTACGAAGGGACAGCTCACCGGCTGGTCAAAACTCGGAGTGATGCGCTGCTGCGCTTGAAGGTGGAGAGAGAGAGTTGCAATTTTCTCTCATAGTTGTAGCTTTCTTGCCTGCCGTCTCGTGACGTAGCAGCTATTTGCGGCTTAAACTAAAATGTGAGCCTCGTACATCTCGGAAACGTCGCAAGTTTAGAAACTGTGACGTCGATGTTTACGCGCGCTCGCTTCATGGGAGGAGAGGTTTTATGATTGCGCTTTTGTTTTAGTATTTCTCGAGTTACTTGATATTTTATCCCGAGACACAACTGCTAATTGTCGAAGTTTCTTGATTTTTCCACTGCATGTGATTTATATTATTTTATGCTACTCCATTTTTAATAATCAAGCAACTTCGTTACTTAATATATATATTTACATTTTTTAAATTAAATTATGAGAAGCTTTTGTAAAAAATATGTTCCTACCTCGTGCATTTCCACAGTAAATTTTTCATGCTCTTTTTTCTGAGCATCGTTAGGATTTTGGATTATAGTTTTTTCACCATCGATTTTAAACTGTTTAAGCTGATGGCTAAGCATTCCTTCTACTGGTCTGCATTTGTACGTTTCACAAATTTGCCCAACAGTCTCAGTAATAGTGTATGTCTATAAACAAAAATATAAAATAAAACTATAGTTACGAGTACATATGTAAACAAACATAAATATCGAACGTAAGTACACAAATGCAAGTACACACACACTTACTCCGCCCTACATATTGGTTTTCAAGCTTATTGAAAATTTTATAAGTAGCTCACAAGTATAGTGCAAATAAAAATTAATTATAACGTGTAGAATTATTGTACTAATAAGGAAAAGCACGCATTTTTATTTACATTATAAATATTGTGTAAAGAAATCAATGATTTTAAATTTTCATAATAAAATGGATAATAAATAACTAACTGATGTCTAGCGATTCATCAATCTAGCACAAAAAAAGCTTATTAAAAAAATAATGTTCTTTTAATCAAATTAATTTTTTACTGTAATTAAAAAAATCTCTTTTAGAAACAAAATTAGATGTATATATTTTATAAAAATATAATTGAATGAACCATACAACTCTATCTTGTAAAAAATTATATACCGATATGCACACGCAAAACCTTATGTCAGTACAAGATATTGCTTCGATTAAATTCTTTTTACTAAAATCCTAGAGATAATTTGAGTACCTTTCATGGTGTTTATACATTCCCATGATCAACAGAAAGTATTGATTACACTGAAAGTTAGTGCGCCAATTCAAATGTTCAAAGGTCAAGCTGTGCTTTCGAACATTGAAACATGATTTTGATTATGAGAATAGATAAATTTGTAGTCAGAGGCCTCACAAACCAAATCTTATGACAATCCAACATTTCAGTCAGTATATATCTTGGTTGGTTACAAAATATTTCAGAGAAAATATCATAACTCTCTCACCTAGTAAAAGATAAGACATAATATTTTCAAATTAATTTGACCCCTAGTTCTTGTACTGTTAATGAAGTCTATAAGTTCTCGCAATCACCAGAAACTATTGATTACACTGAAAGTAGATGCGTCAATTGAACCATTGAAAAGTCAAACTATATGCTTTCAAACCCTCAAATACGATTTTGATTGTAGAAATAGTTTAATTGGTTGGCAGAGGCCTGGCACACAAAATTTCATGGCAACACAAGATTTCAGTGAAGAAATATCATGGTTTATAAAAAAAGTCTCAGAGAAAAATGTATACCTCTATGACAAAGTAAAAATCTAACTTGAACTTTTTTACCATGAATATGACAGCAAATTTGTGCACTTCTCATGGTATTTATAGATTTCTATGATGAACCGAAAGCATTCATTGTCGATGTGGCATTTTGAATGCTGCAATGTATTTGTATGTTTTTTTTAATAATAGATTTAAATATTAGCTGGGTCATCTAAAAACTATGTCGCAACATCTTACACTTAGTTTTGAAAAGAAATACCATAATTTGAAATTATAAAGTAAATAATTATATACAAACTTACGTAGATATTGTTGTTGGGCAAAGATTCAAAATTCGTTTTAACCTTGTTACGGTCAAAAAACAAATACAGTCGGTTCGCCAAGCGCTACAAATGGCAATACTGTAATTTAAATGGACCAATTACTGCTCGGGGCACGCCACTGATTTCCCGCGAAGATGTATTTAATATTTGTAGAAAGTATGAGCTAAATATTAATAATTGCAGTAGAAGTTAAGAGAAAAAATAAATCGTCTTTACAGCTACGAGGCTGTGCAATTCTTTAGCGGAGGTTGGTGCAATGTACAGCTTACCAAGTCGAGAGAACTTTGCATCGGCCGCTCTAAAAGTCAGCTACTGCAGTTTTTCCCTTCTTCACGAGAAAACAAGTTTGTGTTTGCAGCAGCGAGGCTGTCTGAGTCACTCGTGGAGCTTTATGCGATGTATAGTTCACCCGATCGAGAGAACTTTGTGCCAACAGCTGTGAATATTCTACTGCTGCAGTTTTTCTCTTTTTCTCAAGGAAACGAGCTTCTCTTTAAAGCGGTGATGCCATACTGTTTCGCATTCCCCATTATTACAATCCCTGTAGTCATGTACTAAGCTCCAAAATAGAACTGTCGGTAAAGGGTTTAATGATTACATACTTAATAGCTATGTATAAAGAGATTTTTTCTTTCCAACAATAGAAAAAATATTGAAACATGCCTTACAGTGCAGGCAGTACAGATTTCTCGCAGTCGGACGTGCTGTACATCGTACAAAGCTCTACAAGTCACTCGCACAGCCATTCCTTCGTAAAAACGAGCTTTTTTCTCGTGAGAAGGAGTAAAAATGCCGAAGCAGGCCTTTCGGAGCGGGCAGTACAAATTTCTCGCGGTCGGATGTGCTGAACATCGTACAAAGCTCTACAAGTCACTCGCACAGTCATGCCTCCGTAAAAACAAGCTTGTTTTCTTGTATAAAACAAAAAAAATGCGTATGGAGACCTTTAGAAAATTTACTCAGAATTTCGTTCGCATTTATTTTGCAATACTTAAATAAAAAAAATTAAATTTTTATGATTATTCTGAGTATTTGTAAAACATTAAAATAATAATAAACAAATTCTAACACGTACACGTAATCATACATACACGTACTCAATATTTACATTTCATGTTCTACATGACTACCACCGTTTTCAATGCAGCGATCAATGCTTCAAGAGCGAATGCAAATGTTGGAAGTGCTGATCCTGGCTGGATTTAATTCTGCGGAAGCACTAAGGCATTTTAGACAGAGGTATCCGAACGTCAATCCGCGCCCTTCCCGTGCGACATTCTTCAGGTAAGTAATACCGAAAAAATTTTTAATAAAAGTTACAAATCTTAAACCTTGTCAATATTTATACACAAAATATCGAAGTTGATAATTTTTATCATTATTTATATTTTTATCATATTATTTATATTTATTATTTATCGCCAGCGTGGAGATGTAGAAGCTCTTAAATCTTCTCGAGCACGACCGGTGCAAGACCGTCTAGTTAACGTGGTACGCGAGCGGTTTCAAGGTCGTCGAGGCATCCAAAGTGCTCGTAGAGCAGCTATAAAACTAGGTACAGTAAACGATTTATCTATACCCTACAAACATTTGTTGCCGAGCGTGCGCAAAGTCCTATACTAAATACATGGGGATAGCGCGCGTGAACGGCAATTTGCAGGTCCTTTGCCCCGAAATGTTTATAGGGTAACTATAGAAAAGAGTCGTCGCTTATTCATAGCTATTTTGTTTGTAAATATGTATGATTGAGCTTGCAACCTAATAAGCAAGTTCTAGCCTAGTATGATCTTGAGATAACTCCAACGATGCTGCAGAATACGCGGCGATCTTACGGAGAACGTATTGAAAATGCAAATCTCGCAAATCTTATAATAATATATATATATATATATATACTGGGGGAGCTGACGAAGCCATTGGCAGGGTCAGACGTGTAGTAAGAGGGTGTGCATAATACGCAGCTTATTTTTAAATAGAAAAGGTAAAAATAGAAAGAGGAATACAGAGTGAAAGTGGAGAGAAAGGTGAGTAAAACAGGATAATAGGACAAGAAAGGGCGAGAAAGGGAGAAGGGAGAGAAGGGAGAGAAGGAGAAAGTACAAGGAGGAGGTTAGGAAAGGTAGAAAAGGACGGAGATAGAGGAGAGAGCGGCAAAGCCGCGGGCCATGAACTATAGAGAAGAGGAGACGGCAGAGGTGACGATAGGGAATCAGGAACAGAGGAACGAAGAGGAACAGGAATTTAAGACGCCGTGCGAACTGGAACGGGAGCCGGAGAGAGAAATTCAAACGTGCAAGTGGGAAAGCACGCCGAAGACAGGGAAGGGAAGAAGAAAGGGAAGCGGAGGAAAGGGGGGAGCGCTAAGGCAGTTGGAGCTCCCAGAGAGCTTTAAAGTAGATAAAACGGAGAGGGGAAAAAGGAAAGAAAGGTCACCGGAGGAGAAAGAGGACAAGAAGAGAGAGAGGAAAGAAGACAGGAGAGAGAGACACGTTAGAGAAGAACGGATCGGCGGGGAGATTCCCGCCAAAGAAGGAGGAGGGAAAGGAAGGTGAGAACGAGGGGGAGATGGAGAAATTCCAAGGAACGCTGGAAAGGATCCTGAAGACCCTGGAGGAGGAGAAGGAGGAAAGAAGAAAGGACAGAGCAGAATGGGAGAGAAAATGGTTAGAAACGGAAGAAAGGATGAATAAGAAGCTAGAGGAGGTGAGAAGCCTAGTGCAGGAGGAGAAGAGGGAGAGGACAAGGGCGGAGGAGGAGATGGAGAGGGCAACCGAGGAGGAGAGGAGAAAGAGGGAAGAGCGAGAAAGAGAAATGGAGGAAAAGGCAAAAACTAGGCAGACAGAAGGAGGAGACCAGAGAGGGGAAAAGGGGTCAGAGGAAAGGGAGCAAGAGAAGAAGCAACTGAAGGAGTTAGAGTGGAGAATTGAGGAAGGGGAGAGAGAAAGGAAAAGGAACAATGTGGTGGTATCAGGGCTGAAAGAAGGAAAATGGGACAAAGCGAAGGTGGAAGAATGGGTAGATGAGAAGCTGGGGATTTCGGCAAAGGTGAAAAGGACGTGGGTCATCAGAGGAAAAGGTATGAGCAAAATAGGAGTGGAATGTGAAAACAGAGAGAAGAAAGAGAAGATTATGGAGGAAAAGAGCAAGTTGAAGGGGACGGACTGCTTCATCGACCACGATTTGACGTGGCGAGAGAGAAGAAATAGAGAAAGGTTGAACGGGCTCGCAAGAGAATGGAGAAGCGAAGGAAAACCAGTGAAAGTAGGAAGAAACAAGTTAACGGTAGGAGACATGACGTACTTCTGGAACGAAAGAGAGGATAGGCTTTTTCGAGAGGGGGAGGCAAGATGGAGATGAGAAGGAGAAAAAGGAAGAAAGGGGAAAAGGGAAAAGAAAGGAGAATCTGAAGGTGTTGAGCTGGAATGTGGCAGGAGTGAAAGGAATAGAAGAGGAAGAATGGAGATACATATTAGGATTTGACGTCATATGTCTACAGGAAACGTGGGCAGAGAGCGGTGAGGAGGAAAGAATAAGGAGGAGAATGAAGGGCTTCGAAACAGAGGTAAGAGAGGCGAAAAAGGGGGGGAGCAGATGGAGATTAAAGGGAGGAATGGTAATGGCAGTTAGGAAAGATAGGAAAGAGGACAAAGTTGAATGGTTGAGAGGAAGATCAGGAGAAGTCATAGGTGGCAAATGTAGTATAAAGGGAGAAAAGTGGTGGATAGGTTCGACATACATGAGGGAGGAGAAGGACAGGAACTATGAAGAAATAGAGGAGATGGTAGAAAGAGCGGGGGGGGGGGAGATACTCTGGTGTGGCGACCTGAACGCGAGAACAGGGCAAGAGGGGGGTTTTTTAGATGAAAAGGGAGTGGAGGAAAGGAGGGAGTCAAAGGATAGAGTAGTGAACAAAGAAGGCGAAGAGCTTCTAAATAGGCTAAAAGACTGGAGGCTTTCAATCCTAAACGGAAGTACAGAAGGGGATGAGGAAGGGGAACTCACGTACGTGGGGGGAATGGGATGCTCGGTAATAGACTATGGGATAGTAAATGAGGAAGGCAGGAGAAAGGTAAAGTCAATGAAGGTAGAAGATAGAATGGAGTCAGACCATGGAGCATTGGAATTGGAACTAAAGACAGGGAGAAGTTCGGAAGGGTTGGAAGAGGAAATGAAAAGAACGATGTGGACAGAGGAGGCCATCAGGGAGTATAGAGGTTGGCTAGCTAAAGGGGGGGGAGCAAAGACGTGGAGGGAATTAAAGATAAAAATAAGAAAGGCGATCCAAACAAAGAGGGGGAAAAGAAAAAGGAGAGATGACAGCAGATGGTGGGATGAGGATTGCAGGAAGAAGAGGGCAGAAATGAAAAGGGCAAAAAAGGGATAAAGAGGTGGGGAAAAGACAGGTTCACGCAGGCGTAAAGAGAGTTAAGGAGCATGTATAGGAAAAAGAAGGAGGAAGGGATGAAGAAAGAGCTAAGGGAGGCAAAGGAGGATAGGTCAGGAAAAAAATTCTGGAGAATGGTGAAAAGGAGAAGGAAAGGCAAAAGGGAGCAGATAGATAAGGGGATAGAAGATAAGAGTTGGTTAGAGTTTTTTAAAGGGCAACTGGGAGAGAGAGAAACGCAGGAAAGAGGGAGAGATAAAGAGGAAGAGTCGGGGAAAGAAGAGGAAGCAGAGGAGAGAGAGATAGAAGTAGAGGAAGTAAGGGAAATAATCAAGAAGCTAAAGGAAAAGAAAGCACCAAGAGAAGATGAAATCCAGAATGAGGCTTGGAAGCAGGGCGGAGGAAAGATTGTGGAGTAATTAACGGAGATACTAGGAAAGGTTTGGAAAGGAGGAGGACTGCCAGAAGAGTGGAGGAGAGGGAAGGTCACGCCAATCTACAAGAAAGGAGATAAGGGGGAGTGTAAGAACTACAGAGGAATCACACTAATGGACACAGGATACAAAATATATGCGGAACTGATAAAGGGAAGATTGGAGAAGAAACTGGAAGAAGAGGAAAAGTTAAGCGACACGTAGATGGGATTTAGAAGAGGGAGAGGTATAACGGACGCTATATATGTGGTGAACAAGGCGGTGGAGCAAGAGCTAAGGAAGAAAGGAGGGAAGGTATACGCGTGCTTCGGGGACATGAAAGCAGCCTTTGACAAAATAAACAGGGAAAAAGTGTGGAAGATGATGAGGAAGCTGGGAGTGACTAGAAGGATAAGGGAAAGGGTAAAGGAAATTTATGAGAAGAAGGAGTGTGAAGTAAGGATAGGGGAAAGGAATGTAGGCAGTTTTGAGACGCAGAAGGGAGTGAGACAGGTATGCCCGCTAAGTCCACTGCTGTTTAACGTGGCAATGGCAAACTTGGAAGGAGAGATGGGAAAGGTGCAAGAAGGAGGAATAATATTAGGGAGAAGGAAAGTATGGTCAATCTCATATGCAGATGATGTAGTAATGCTAGCAACAAACGCGAGCGGGTTGAAATAAATGTTAAGTAGATTCAAAGGATACATCAAAAGAAAGGAATTGGAGCTAAACACAGAGAAAACGAAGATCATGATTTTTAGAAACGGAGGAAGAAGGAGGAGGGAAGAGAAATTTGAATGGGATGGAAGGGAGATAGAGGTGGTGAAAACATTTGAATACTTGGGATACACGATGAAAGAAAACGGGAAGGAGGAAGAACGGGTGAAGAAGGTGAAAGGAAGGGCAAATGCGCTGATAAGTACTCTGTGGGGCCTAGGAGAGGCAACGTTCAAGGACAGCTGGAAGATGAGGATGAAGCTGTTAGACGCTCTAGTGCAGAGCGTAATAGAATATGGGGCGGAGATATGGGGTTGGAAAGGGCAGGAGGATTTAGAGAAGATACAGAGAAGGTACATCAAATGGGTGCTGCACCTAGATAGGACCACGCCGGCACATGTGATTCACTGGGAGACGAAAAGGTTTAAATTAGAGATAAGGACAAGGAAAAGTGCGGTTAGGTTTGAAAGGAAACTGAGGAGAGCAAAAGAAAATACTTTGCTAGGAGAATGCTGGAGGCTGCTGAAGAGAGAGGGAGAAAGGGGAGAATGGAAGGGAAGAGGGAAGGACGTGAGAACAAAGGAATTGGAGAAGTGCGGGATATCGGTGGAGGATTATACGAGAAGAATGGAGGAGGAAGAGGGAGTGGAGGAAGAAATAGAAAGGATAAACAAGGACACACAATGGCAGAAGTGGAGAGAGGAAATAAAGGAGTCCAGATATGCGGGTGAGATAAGGGAGGTAATGATGGAGCAGGGAGAAATACCAGAGTACCTGATGGAAGTGGGAGAACACAGAAGAGGGGCGCTCAGCGTTACGGCAAGGTTCAGACTAGGGTGTGAGACAAGAGGGAACAAATACTGGAAGAAGGAAGAAGAATGGGTATGCAGGCTATGTGGGAGTGAGGAGGAGACGCTTAAACATGTGTTCAAAGAATGTGTGGAGACGAAGATAGAGGGGAAAAAGTGGCAGGAAGCAGTCGGAGGGAGAAGAACGCAAGTGGGGAAACTTTATAGCACTATATGGAAGAGGAAAAATAAAGAAAGGCCGCAAGAATAAAGGAGGGGAAGGCAAGGAAGGAAGGAAAAGAAAGGACGAAGCAGAAAGGAGATTTGAAAAGCGCGCGCAAAGCATGCGGGGAAGTCTAGGGAAATTCCCTAGGAGGAATTAGACGGAGGGAACAGGGAGAAGAAAGAGGAACGAGAGGAACAGAAAGGAGAGCACATGGTGAGGAGAGTAGAGAGGTTATAGCAGGGAGAGAGAGAGCGTGCAAAGTCAACAGAGAGAAAAAGAAGATAAAGAACCAAAGGCGACAAAAAAGTAGGAGGGAGAGATGTCGAAGCATGAGAGAAGAGTGGAGAGAGAGATGCGGGATATGAAAGAGGAGATGAAGGAGTGGAGGGTGAAGCTGCAATTGGAGAGAGGGAGAAGAGAAGCGGCGGAGAGAAAGATGATGGACATAGAAGGTGATGTAGAAATTTTAAAAGGAAAATTGAGTGAGTAAAGGAGAGAGAGGGAGAAGATGCAGAGAACAGTTAAAGAACTAAAGGGACCGGTAGAAAAATTGGAAGGAAAAGTAAGGAGAGAGGAGAGAAAAGGGATTGAAAGGGAAAGGACCAATGTGAAAAGTGAGGTTAGGATTGTGAACACCAACAAGAGAAAGAGGACGGAGGGAGGGAGGAGCAAAGTAGGAGAGAGAGGTGTGATCATCCATAAAGGGACAAACTGGAACGAGAAGGAGGTGCTGCAGGACTGGCTGGACGAGATCCTGGAGGGAACGAGTTGGGAGCTGGAGGAGACCGCAAACCAGGACACAAAAAAAATCATCTTTGCGGCAGAAGAGGAAATGGAGGAGATATGGAAGAAGAGAGAGGAAATTAATGAAGGGGGAAAGGTGAGAATAGAGCAGTGGATGAGTTGGGAGGAGAGAAGGGCAAAGAAAGAAGCCATGGGGATAAGAGAGAGAAGAAGAGAGGAAGCGAAAAAGAATGGGGAGCTGCTAAGGAACGGGGACGTCAAGGTGAGAGTGGACGGAATCCTGTACGAGTGGAAGGAGGAGGAGGGAAGGATTAGAAGGGTAAGAGAGGAAAAGAGGAGTGAAGAAGAGGTGAGAGAGGAAAGGAGGAAGAAGGAAGAGTAGGAGGAGAGATAAAATAAAAAAGAGAAGAAAAGAAGAAAAAAAAAAGAAAAAAAAAGATAAAAAAAAGAGAGGCGTATTAATGCACACACATGTATATATGTAAAGACAGCATTGTAAAATACTCATGTATGAATACAATAAAAATTATTATTATTAATATATATATCCTGCCCGTAATATTTCAGATATTTGTTAAAAAAGTATACTTTCATTTTCTATTTGGAACCGTTCTAACCCGTTTCTTGTTTTTGATTTGAAAACGTTCAGAAACTGTATTGGGCCTGCCGAGACAAGACGGAATATACCCACATTACCAGCGCGAAAAGCACTTCCACATGTAGTACTCTTTGTTAAAAATTTCCAATTGCGCTACTCTTTGTATAGGGAACGCTGCTAATATATTATATGTTAACTTGTACTATACTCGTATACCTTTACGTTTCTAAGTGATATAATTTTTTTGTACTATTTTTGATGCCAGTGTACCAATGTATCAATAACGATTGATTTTTATAAATGAAATTATTATATCACTGTTTCGATATTAACTGTGTTAATTAATATCGAAAAATATTTATTGATTATATAAGAAATTTTATATAAGAATGTTCATTGACTTAATGAAGTTATCTCCGATTATTTACGACTAAACTAAACTAGCTAAACTGTCAGATAACGTATTCTATCAAAAATGTCGACAAAAAAATCTGTAACATTTCGCTTTCTAACGAATCCAAATAAGTAGAAGAGTCTAAACGAAGCGTTAGCTGCTTACGAAGTTGAGTCAGTTTGGTTCCTCGGACTTCTTACGCAATCTTTATAAAAGTGTTTTTGCGAGGATACCCTTCACTAATGAAATTTTGCAAATGAGAGATTTTATTGCTGCTCATAACAAGAAATATTGTGGCATATTGAATAAGTATATATATTTAAAATATGTATTGATATCAGTAATATTCATAACTCATATAATATCTCTGTCGAATGCTTTAATGAAAGAGGTTATGCAAGAACTAACCACATTCGAAATTTGGAATAAAATTATGCTATATGATGTAAAAAATTTGACATTGGTAACACAAAATTATAGAGTTGAGTTTTTTAAAATGATTATGATAAATGCATGGGGTTTAAAGGCACCGACTAATGGTTTCTCTTTGACGAAGAGTTACATTAGAAACCAATTTCTTACAAACAGAGACCATAAAGATTTGGCACTTCCAGATGTCTGCAAAGGATATAGGATTTTATTAAAGAACGTAAAATAGCTAATTTATATTATACAACATAATTTGTTTAGACTAAATTATAGAGCAATGCTAGGCACTCGGCCCTACACATTCGCACACGTATTCATTCCCGTAGAAGCAGTACATTGGATTCGCGCTCTGCACCCTGCCCTGCACATTCACACACTGGTAAGCTGTACATCGCACCAACCTCCGCTAAAGAATTGCACAGCCTCGTAGCTGTAAAGACAATTTATTTTTTCTCACGAGAAAGATAAAAACTGCCAGAACAGGCATTTCGGAGCGGTCGGTGTAAAGTTCTCTCGTACAGATAAGGTCAAAGGTGCACCAAGCTTCACTAAACACTTGTACAGCGCCGCCGCCGTTAAAACGAGCTTGTGCTGTGCATTGCACCAAGTTTCACGGAAGACACACAGACTCGCCACTCTAAAGACGAGCTTCTTTCTTCGTGATAAAGAAAAAACTATGGAGCAGACATTTCGAAGCAGCCAGTGTAAAGTTCTCTCAATCGGATGAGCTTTATTTGCTTCAGAACAAAAAGTTTTTCTCTCCATACCTAGTGTGGAGAGACTAAATCAGTGTTTCGGTGCAGGGCATCTAACATCTTCAACTTTTTAGTTAAAGAGAAGTAAAATTCCTAGACAGGGATTAATCCAGCATTAAATAAATTTCTTCTTTACGCCCACAAGTAATTTTTAGAGAGTTGTAACTAAAAACGAAAGAAGAGAATCGTAGACACGAAAAAGTTTTTACCACCGCCAACGCAGTTCTAGTATAGACTATCCAGTCTGAGAGTGCAATAATTAATACGCTGTCTACAAGTTCAGCGCTTCAAGCACAAGTAATTTTTAGATACTTATAACTAAAACCTAACGACGATGGTCGTAGGAACACTTGCCAATAAGTTCTTACCACCGCCCACGCAGTATGTGTATGGACTATCGAGTCTCCAGTTGCAATAACTTAAACGCTGTCTACAAGTTCAGAGATTTAAACTCAATTATTTGTTAGAGGTTTATAGTAAAAAATTAACGCTGATTCGTGAAACATCTGAGAAGTAAATTTCGTTTTGCCGCTCACGCAGTTCACGTTTTGGCGAACCAGCCTTCAATTGTAGTAATTTATAAATAGACTATCTGCTTAGGCCTTTAAATCCAAAAGTAAGAGCAAAAAATTAACGTTTTATGTCACTGATCGTTGGACAAAAAAGTCTGTCTCACCGCCCACGCAGATGCCGTCAGTGCAAGCGTACCGACATATGCAATGCGTAACGAACCACCTAATTGGACTACATAAGTTAAGGCATTTTTAGCTAATAAAATTAAAAAATTTTGGCTGAGGGACGGACAACGACAGTTACAGAAGTTCTTGTTTTCGCTGACGCTGGTAAGCTTGGAGGAAGAATTTTTTTCTTTTGAAATACTTCGAAGTTTCAGATTAAAATTACCCTACTAGTGTTTTTGATGAAAATGTAATATTTTGCTTTAAACTGTAAATATTTGGTTTCGTATCTCTGACAGCATCATACGTGAATGATTTCCTCCGTATATGCATTGGTTATGCGACAACCGATATGCATCGAAGTCCTATATTTTTTATTGCAGCTGCTTTGGTATGTTCCGCGTTAGGTTTGCAGATTATATTTGGAGTGGGAAATACTCTCGAGATTCAATAGTCTAATTTAAGCCTTGACCAGGTAAGTACTTGTATAACTAAGTCACGAGCGGATGCGAAAATTCCGTATGTTCAAAATATATGAGTGCCGCCATCTGCAGTCGCTGACGTAAACAAAATTGTCACTTGGAAAATTCGATTTGCTTTTGTTGTTTTTCAAAAAAGTCATGGGCCAAAATTAAATTTTAATATTTCATCGTTTATATCTTTATATTCAGTTGGAAAATCAGCGCGCAACTGAATTTCCTAATATAAATAAGACTTCGGTTGCGAGAATATTGAGGTTATTTTTCGAAAATCTCATTTTCTTCGGAAATAATTTTGATATTCTTTTAATATGATAACTAATGCCAAAATTAATACCTCCATCAAATTCAGAGCACACCATAAACCATAATCAGCTTGGACCGAAAGGATTTCATTTCGCCAGTTTAAAATTATAACCATTCAAAGTGGTTTCAATCCTAAATTGTCACTCGGTATATATATAATTACATATAAAAATATACATAAATTATATAAAACAATAATAATCCAAATATACTATTATAAAACTATCAATATTTGTTGGGAACTTTGTCTCCAAGATGAACAGTTGAATGACGATGTATAAGAAATTAAAGATGTTCATACAAGATTTCCAGAACCAAACCCTTTCAAGAAGTATATAGAAATCAAATTGTTGCAGTTAATGAAGATTTACGTATAACCATACTTAAAAATTTGGAAGCAATCGCCAAAAAAAAGAAAACATAATGAGTCTTGATCAATTTTGTAATCTTATGAGGAGTGCTAACGAAAAACAAAAAGATTTACTTTTACATGTCATTCATTATATTTTATCTGCAGAGAGAGGGAGAGATAGAAAGAGAGGGAGAGAGAGAGACGCTATACACACGCAGTACGCACATACAGCCCCGTGAACTGGGCGAGGGACTTTAATATATCAATTTGCAAAAATTACTCAAAATTGCGGATTTGTTAGCAAAGTTTGCAAATGCAACTAAAAAAACTGCAGATGCATTAGTTTTTTTGCAATAAATAAAAAACTCTTTTCGCTGCGAAAAACTGATAATACGTGGTTTACTCGATTGAATCGTATTATTTGTGATCCAAACCAATCTGAATCGTTTGATAATTAATTGCGGATTATGTATATATCTTTATTTTTGCATGATTCGCAATATTTACTGAGTAATTAATTAAATAATTTTTCAACGTGCTTTGCGTTGTGCTGGCCGGTCCGCGTTCCGCATTCCTTTGCATATACCCGCGCATTGTGAGTGCATGCCTTCATGTTTACATAGTAATGCGCAGTGCGCTGTGTTCTAGCAAGTTTATAACCCCAAATTATTTTTTAATATTTACATTATTACTAACGTCGTTGTTCTATATAGGTATTACTGCTTAATGAATCAAATGATTTTCACTAGCAATAGGTGCTTGTAATAGTGACGATACAGGGCCAATGATTATTGTGACAAGTGTAATATTTTTCTTGGATCAAAACTCTTGCACAGTGTTATGAAGTATTCTCACCTTTGCTGCATAAAATATGTTTGGATAATGTTAATCCCAAGGCTGTGAATGTATGCAAATAAGTTGGTTTGCAAATACTGTGTTGTGGACTCGAGATCAATTTGAGAAACTATTCAAGTGCCTTCCTTTGGATATGTATGAACTCAACAAGAAATTCTATATCGTAGGCAGAAACTTATAGAACTTGTGGACGTTGCCATCCAATTAGGCAATAGCATTAGACCACTTGACAGTATTACAGCAGCTTATATGTTCAAAATAAGCATATTGTCATTAAATTTAGAAGAAATTCTCTATGATAAGATAAATCTTAAGAAAAATAATTGTACGCAAGAGAAAGTAGCATTTTACACGGTTACTCTATTGAAAGAAAACCTCGGAAAGCCTGTGAAATTGGCTGCAGAAAAATATATTGTGATTGCCTTGAGTAAACATTTAGTGTTTAATTGCATTCACAGTATCTTGTCTACTATTAATTTGTAGTCTATAGTGAATGATGAATGCTGGAGAAAAGTTTTAGCAGACGTAATAAATATGTACCTTTGATCTGAACAAAGCTGTCTCTCAAATTGTTAATAATTTTTCCCTCGAGCCACATTTGCCAACGGATCTGAATCCTCGACACTTGGATGGTATAATACAGAGCATGGATGGAGTTGTAATATCTATACTCAGATGGTTTTACTTTGTTCCTGGAAAAGAAACCAAACGCCGAGGTGCATTTGAGCAACTTCACATCGGTTTTGGAAAACTTTGCACTCGATTATGGCACTTGGACAAAGGTGAAGTCTATATGAAAGAGTTCTTTAAAAATGTGGCTCCAGCAGTTGATGTTGGCTGTAGTTGGATTCACATCTTAAAATTCCATGTTATGCGTCACCAGATGTTGTGCGAGTGTGGTTCATTCATGGTTCAGGCACTAGTTACTACACGAATGCTCTTCACAGGTAAAATCTTTGTACTTTTTTTGATTAATTATTGCCAATCACATTATTATAATCAACATAAATTCTATTGCAGCTACTTGAAATTGTAAGATGTCCAGAATTTTGAAATGTTCTACTGGTAACTGGAGAAGTTCAAACTTTCATAAACTTTTATCTAAAAATGTTTTGCACAATTTAGAAAATATACAAACTGTGGTCCAGTCTGTTTGTCCATTGCTTCTGTCAGTCTTGATATCGTCATACAATTTTCAATGATGAAGAAATACTGGTAATATGATCAGCAATCTTATGTCTCGTATAAAAATAATACAGACCCATAACAATTTAAACATTTTTTTTCAGCTGGTTTTATGAACAAGACAATTTAACTGACAATGAGATACTGAAGAGAAGACTCGAGATCCAACGCTATATGAACATACTGCCATCAATTTAATGGTCATCGCAATAAATAATTTCTATTACAAAGGTCATTTGCTCGCTAATGTATATATGGCTGCTTAATTCTGGAAAAGTGTATTGAAGCACACAAATACAGACGTTCTTACAACTTGTTAAATAAAAGTAATGATTATTACTAAGAAAGTGAGAAGTCTAATGCTGTACGATTTGGCTTTCATGACAGCTGTTGAAAAACTTGTCAACAGCTTTCATAAACTTGTGGAGGATTCAGATTTGCAAGTTTCACTCTATTCGTTCCTGTAAAGTGTTGTTCAAAGCATTGCACATTTTTAATAAACTTGGTACCCAATTAAAAATGGAAACGTTAGAGGGAAATTTTTCAAATTATTTGGAAAGACGCTTAGCTTGCTGCTTGAATATTACAAGGTACTGAATTATTTTACTTTCTTTAAAAAATATTCAAAGCTCTAACAAAACTTGATTTTTAGGTCATTGAAATATCTATTGAATCCAAAACAATAATCTACGATGTATTCTTAAGTCAATCGAGCATGGAATCCAATTTCGATTGTAGACTTCGTGTATCTGAAGTGCTTTTAAATCTTTATCTCCTTATATCAAAGAAGAACGAGATTTGTAAGCGACACTCAAGGCAATCACAATATATTTTTCTGCAGCCAATTTCACAGGCTTTCCGAGGTTTTCTTTCAATAGAGTAACCGTGTAAAATGCTACTTTCTCTTGCGTACAATTATTTTTCTTAAGATTTATCTTATCATAGAGAATTTCTTCTAAATTTGATGACAATATGCTTATTTTGAACATATAAGCTGCTGTAATACTGTCAAGTGGTCTAATGCTATTGCCTAATTGGATGGCAACGTCCACAAGTTCTATAAGTTTCTGCCTACGATATAGAATTTCTTGTTGAGTTCATACATATCCAAAGGAAGGCACTTGAATAGTTTCTCAAATTGATCTCGAGTCCACAACACAGTATTTGAAAACCAACTTATTTGCATACATTCACAGCCTTGGGATTAACATTATCCAAACATATTTTATGCAGCAAAGGTGAGAATACTTCATAACACTGTGCAAGAGTTTTGATCCAAGAAAAATATTACACTTGTCACAATAATCATTGGCCCTGTATCGTCACTATTACAAGCACCTATTGCTAGTGAAAATCATTTGATTCATTAAGCAGTAATACCTATATAGAACAACGACGTTAGTAATAATGTAAATATTAAAAAATAATTTGGGGTTATGAACTTGCTAGAACACAGCGCACTGCGCATTACTATGTAAACATGAAGGCATGCACTCACAATGCGCGGGTATATGCAAAGGAATGCGGAACGCGGACCGGCCAGCACAACGCAAAGCACGTTGAAAAATTATTTAATTAATTACTCAGTAAATATTGCGAATCATGCAAAAATAAAGATATATACATAATCCGCAATTAATTATCAAACGATTCAGATTGGTTTGGATCACAAATAATACGATTCAATCGAGTAAACTACGTATTATCAGTTTTTCGCAGCGAAAAGAGTTTTTTTATTTATTGCAAAAAAACTAATGCATCTGCAGTTTTTTTAGTTGCATTTGCAAACTTTGCTAACAAATCCGCAATTTTGAGTAATTTTTGCAAATTGATATATTAAAGTCCCTCGCCCAGTTCACGGAGCTGTATGTGCGTACTGCGTGTGTATAGCGTCTCTCTCTCTCCCTCTCTTTCTATCTCTCCCTCTCTCTGCAGATAAAATATAATGAATGACATGTAAAAGTAAATCTTTTTGTTTTTCGTTAGCACTCCTCATAAGATTACAAAATTGATCAAGACTCATTATGTTTTCTTTTTTTTGGCGATTGCTTCCAAATTTTTAAGTATGGTTATACGTAAATCTTCATTAACTGCAACAATTTGATTTCTATATACTTCTTGAAAGGGTTTGGTTCTGGAAATCTTGTATGAACATCTTTAATTTCTTATACATCGTCATTCAACTGTTCATCTTGGAGACAAAGTTCCCAACAAATATTGATAGTTTTATAATAGTATATTTGGATTATTATTGTTTTATATAATTTATGTATATTTTTATATGTAATTATATATATACCGAGTGACAATTTAGGATTGAAACCACTTTGAATGGTTATAATTTTAAACTGGCGAAATGAAATCCTTTCGGTCCAAGCTGATTATGGTTTATGGTGTGCTCTGAATTTGATGGAGGTATTAATTTTGGCATTAGTTATCATATTAAAAGAATATCAAAATTATTTCCGAAGAAAATGAGATTTTCGAAAAATAACCTCAATATTCTCGCAACCGAAGTCTTATTTATATTAGGAAATTCAGTTGCGCGCTGATTTTCCAACTGAATATAAAGATATAAACGATGAAATATTAAAATTTAATTTTGGCCCATGACTTTTTTGAAAAACAACAAAAGCAAATCGAATTTTCCAAGTGACAATTTTGTTTACTTCAGCCGACTGCAGATGGCGGCACTCATATATTTTGAACATACGGAACTTTGCACAAATCTTTTGAAGAAAAGAGAGTCCGTTACAAGAAGAAAAAGGTGTAGATCAAACAGAGTTGGCGCCAAAAAAAAAGGGAAAACGAAAGAAAAAGAACAATCATATTTAGAAAAAAGAAAGAACTTAAATGATACCATTTACGTTTTTGCCTTTCTTACAACATTTTAATTTTTTGAGCAGTTTTATAAGATATTGACATTTTTTCAAAGTTTCAAATTCATATAAATCATACATATGATACTTACGAAAAAATTGCAACTAAGTTATGCTCTTAAATTCAAATTTTCACGATTTTACGTAGTTTTTCTCAATTTTTGACGGATTTCCACCACTTCTTAAAATATTAAAGTACGTAGGAGTGAAAAAAACCCTGGATTTAAATAAAACGAATAAAAACACACAAAAATTAGGTATAATGCAGTCATAACAAATGTTTTATTCCTAACTTACGAACTTAAATACAAAATTTCACAATTTTTTAACGATTTTTCACGATTGTTCACGATTACTCCAAAGTTGAAAGGGTGTACGAATAAAATAAACCTTTAACTCGGATTTAATGCATTAAAATACATAAAAGCTATGTATATCGTACACTTACAAAAATATTGACAGCGCATACCATATTTTTTTATGTGAATTTTAATAAGATTCCGCTATTTTCACTGTGCTTTTTGCGATTTCAAGAAAATTTTGGTAAAGTTGCGTACGGACAAAACTGGCCTCGGATTCAGATTCAGCAGGTCAAAATACATAAGGATAGATAGGTCTGGTTTCTTGAGCAGACCACTTTTTTTGTTTACTGGTGTAATCGATGTTGTGAGCAAATATAGCTAGCTGGAGCTGAACAAGCAAAAAAAACTTCCAGAAACGTCACTGGGGCTTTCTTGCGTGTACTGCCGAGAATCACTGGTCGCCAGCAAACATGTCTACAGACGGATGAAGGAAAAGAATTCATTGGGCATAAGATTACAACAGGTTTTACGCAACAAGGAAATTACTCAAAGATTGGCAAGTAATCCGGATACAAACGCAGCTACTTCAGAAAAATTGATACGAACCATTAAGGAGCAAGTTTTACAACATTTCACTCACAAAAAAACACGAAGATGTTGTTATGGAATCACCGATTTCATTACGCATCAAAAACATTACAATTACTATATATATATATATTGTAACGGTAGACCCAGCTTACGGTGACACTGGGTTTTGTCCCACTGCGTTACCAATGAATTCTCCGTCTCCTACTACCGCTTCGATACATACAAGACGGCGGGCCGCCTCGGTCCTGGGCGCCAGGCACCGGAGTGCCAGGGATCCCGCGATCCCCTTCCCTTGAGACGCCGCCTCGTGTCGAAACATCATCTTCGTGCACCTGCTCGGCTAGCCAGTATACAAAATTATACACAGAGGGAACGAGACAATCACACAAGGTCGAGGGTTTCAGTACGAAATGAATGAACAATATTAACTTAGATTCGTTCTGTATTTTACTCAGCAATCTCCTACGTAATTCATTTACATACAGGCGATCGCCGACCGCGCGCTTACTACTACAACATTCCCGTCGATTCACACACATACACGCTCTTTGGCTCGCATGCCACCACGCCGATGTTCGAGCGAGGAAATACCGACGCACGCCCTGGGCGCGTATCCGGTCGTCTCGAATTCCTAATCACTGCTCCGGCGCCGAACTCGCTCGTGCCCATCGGTGTAACCTCCTAGCCGCGGCGTGTTCGTCAACACGCCGCCGGACGGTTTACCCGACGCGGACGGTGCAGCTGCCTCGCCCTTCCGGTCGCCTACCGGTGCCGACGACCGTAGCGTCCGTCGCAGCCTGCCCTCACGAGACTATGAATCCGCGTCCCGACGATAACCAATCTCTCCCGACGTACGCAAGTCCCCAGGCGTACCCGCCTTTGCCACGCCGGTGACGTCGCCCGAACCTCGACGCGAATACTCACTCACTCCATGCGATTATATCTAACTTAACGGGGCCGCTGCCCCAACTACTACCTACTTATATTACGCTCGGTTATTAAGTTTACTTAATGCTAAGTCTTAAGCTAATGCGAGTTTAACGCGCGACCTAGAACTACCGAGAATCGTGACCTTGTGTCGTCGTGTAGGTCAAGGTTGCGTCGCATACGAAAACGTGGACGATAGCGTGTCTGTGGAGTCATGGTCTTTGTCTTTATCGTGAAACGGTCAGTGTAATAACAATAGTCGTGTTATAATTGTTAGCGTCGGTGTAATAGCAATAATAGCTGTAATGATAGCGTCAGTGTAATAATCAGTCAGTGTAAACGATAGCGTCAGCGTGAAAACGATAGTCATGGTGTAACGATAGCGTCGGTGTAATAGTAGTAGTCATCATGCAATCGATAGCGTCAGTCTGATAGCGGTAGTTAGTATAACGATAGCGTCAGTACATTAGTTGTAGTCGTGTTGTAAACGATAGCGTCAGCATAATAATTGTAGTCAAGTGTAAGCGATAGCGTCAGTACGGTAATTGTAGTCTTAGTGTAACGATAACGTCAGTACAATACTCGTAGCCACAGTATGAAACGATAGCGTCAGTACAATAGTTGCCGTCAGAGTATAAACGATAGCATCAGCATAATAAGTGTCGTCAGTGTGCAACCGATAGCGTCAATATAATGATTGTAGTCACAGCATAAAACGATAGCGTCAGTACAATAGTCGTCAGTCAGTCAGGTGTACAGTAATTATTTTTTACGGTAAATCAGTCGTGATGTAACGTACGCTAAATCCACCGAACGACTCAGCGCTGTTAAGCCGACGAAGCATGCTATAACCGCACTCATGCTCCGCCGCGCTCCCGCCGCCATGTTGGCCACGTGGCGATATAATTATCGCGAGTTCGCGCTACTCCGCAATCGGCACACTTAATCCCGCGAGCATCACTTAATAGAATTTACACTCTACTCACAGTTAGCAGCAGTCCGTCGCACAATACGCTTTTGTCTACGCCAACGTCGCCACGTGGTTCGGGACTCGATAGTAATCGGTGATGGGCTCGTGTCGAAAGGACCAGTCGCTACGGCAGCCAGAACGAAAAAGGGGAGAGGTGATGACCAGCGCTCGCGTCGACCCCTCTCGCCGTCGACGTTAGGTTGGGTCGCTCGCCTACCTACGCTCGCTCTCGTGCGCTCGGGCCTAGCCGATGCCGGCCGAGGCTCCACGAATACGGCCGAACGCGCGCTCGCCGACTCGTGCCGCGGCGTTGCCGTGTTCCGCGCGGCGCTTGTAACTGGCAGTAGACTGCCATGTTGCAATATATATATATATATATATATATATATATATATATATATATATATATATATATATATATATATATATATATCACATACACACACATGCACACGCATACACTTACTCACTAGCACGACATCACGGTATCCAAGAAGTGGATCTGAAAATCGGGAGATATATTTACATACACGTGTCAGCGGCACCTTCACGCAAATGGACTATATTCCGATGGACCACGCAAAAAATAAAAAATGCCATGAAATGCTAATAGACGCATTAGATTCAATAACAACTTCATGAAAACCAAGAGATCTTATTTTCCAATGGAAAGCCATAAATTAAGAAGCGCGAGAACGAGGGGAGCTGTGCCGACGGCGACCTTACAATCAGGCGACAAATCATCGCAGAAAAAAGATCATAAATATGAGAAAAATTAAGGAGCAGAGAGAAACAGAAACGCAATATTCATCGATCTGGAAAAAATAGGAAATACATTTACGATCTCCAGTAAACAGAGAGACCGCGGGAGAGTTTCTAAAAGAGACAAATTCTTAAGAGGTAGTCATGTTTATGACTTGATCTGCCATATTCCCTTAATGTTGAGAGAGGAAAATACGAAATAGTGAAGCGACCTTATATGGAAAACGCTAGTCCGAGGAAAACAAGAGGATATGCAAGTATATAAAGCCCGGTAGAAAATGGCTATGATCGCTCACTAATATCCGGAATCTCTTGCAGAACGTTACTCTGCCCATCACCAGACCATTCTTGAACAAATATGACGTATTACTCGCTATTCGTACATTTAAAAAGAGAGTATATCGGACTTAGTCGCGTAGTCGACCCCTCAGCATCGAGCAAGTGCATCCATCGGCCTTTTCCGAATATCACCCCTGCTGGAAAGAAGAAGAAACTGAGACAGTGGACTCCCTGCGGTCTACACTACTTACATCAAAGGGACGAGCCGTTACACCTAAGTGCTTCTAGCCACCGCAATACACTGAACCACCGAGCCTGGGCTGGAAAGCGCCGAGGATTGACAGCTGCATCCACTCAAGAACCTCCCCATACACATATACAAACAGAGACGCACACTCACACATGAGATATTGTATAGTTTTAAGTGACTTCGTACCCGGCTCCCTTGCCCGGTAGGCAGTGACCGCGTTCGCGGTAGCCAAAAGGGATTTACTATCCTTCACTCTTTTAATCATTTGAATTATTATAACTTTCATAAGTCGCCAAGTTTGATTATCAATTCAGGTAGGAATTCATGTAATTGTTTTGATGTGTTAGATTTTGTAATAGAAAATTTGTAATCTAGACGTAATAATGTATTGATGTATTGCAGAAAATTATAGAGGCTTGTAACCATAGTAAACACTCAGCGACGAAGATTACACCTGCATCTGTCACCTTGTACAATGTTGCTAAGGCGTGAGAGAGTTTACAGCATCGTTATGAAAACAAAGTGAGTTGATCTGCGCCAGTTGTGCAAGAAACGTCTTTGCGAAGGATTACCAGCGCGATTGGCCGGTGTAGATATTTAAAATTGTAAGAATTTCTCTGACACGTCAACCATCTGCTTAGAATTTGCTAGATCTGTTAAGTGAGGATACAGACGGTTTGATTTACACGAAGGAATTGAGTTCAAAAGGATCTACAAACGGAATTTTTCCAAATAGAGAAAATTTTGCAGACTAGAGGCAAGGGACGCACGAAGGAATATTTTGTCAGTTCTAAAGGTTATTCAAAAAAGTTTAATTCCTGGATCAAGGATAGTCGAGTTTTACAAATCTGAAAAATCAATTTTACATTATTCTGCCTAGTAACAGCAGTGTGAGTTATTCCACGTAATTATATATATATATATATATATATATATATATATTATATTACACAGTTACCGCAACAAATCAAGTTACAAGGTTCATGGCTAATCGCGCTCAGCGAGGTTCAAATTCCGCTAACGTTCCAGCACGTGTCGACAAAGAAGAAAGAAAAATTTCTTTAAAACGAATCCCCCCCCCCTCCCACGAATCTTGAGTTAAATTAGTTAAGAGGGAAATTTCACAGTCTTCGAATCGCTGGTTTGTCCATGATATTACAAAGATGTTCTCACTCTAGTCGAGGAGATAAACGATTTGGAATGCATCGATGGCCATTTGAAGATAACAGTTGAATGTGGCGGTTATGTGACGGTCAACAAAGTCTGTGCAAAGACTGACTGCTCTTATTTTAGTCATGAACTCTACTTATCAGAAAGAGTGGGAAAATCATCTATGTTGCCGATCAATACACCATAGATTCTGATAGATCCTTGACGTTCAAATGGTCTACCATCTATGTATATGATCTACAGCGACATATGTGAGCCCTACGTGACAGATTATTATACCCAATCTCTGAATGAATTGCGACGAAGGTTACTTTAACAACCAGATTGGCAAAGGCTACCGTAGAGGAGGAAGGAATCCTCATACTGGTGGCTCTCCCTACCAAAATTGTCACATTGGTATCGGATCCTTTCTAGCAGGCATATTTCGTCGAGTTCTTCCACTTGTCAATCGGGAAGCAAAAGTCGTGGGAAGTGTAGCTGGCGGGTAGAAGAGAATTCAAGGGATCGCTCCGCAATCTTGTGAAGGAATTTGGCCAAGTTCTGAAAAGAAAGGCTTAAGAGAAATTGGATAGAATGATAGAGGGGTCAAGGTATAAAAGCACGCGCTATGGAAATCTAGCCATAGTGTCTGTGGAGCATAATGTTAGTGAGCATTGGATGATTGCACCGAATATAGCGCTTAATTGCTTGAGTGAAGATGGAAGAATTCAGAACAATTGACTAACTCTACACCACCATGAACGCAACTACTTTGACAATGCAATATCTTTAAAGGCAGTTAAAAAAATTTTGAGATTTCGCAAAAAATGTACATTATATATACTAGAACTCCTAGATACTAAAAATCTGAGAACTAACTCCAAACGCTCATCTTGGAGGTAACTGATAAAATCTACAAGAACATCAGAGAAAAAAATAACAGAGTTGTCATAGAGCATCAAAGCTGCAGGGTCTTTGATCACATTAGTGTAAGAACTTGTTTTAAATGTAATAGATATGGTCATAACAAATTGCCGGAATGAAGTAACAATACAGAGCACTTGGCATTTGACACTTATGAATGTGAAGTGCTAAAATATAAAATGAGAAAAATGAATGAAACAACTGACTACAGTGTACTCCCTATCATTCCAATATTCCTCGGAAAAATAGAACAACATTACCAGACGACAATAACACTATCAGCTGGATTATCGACTGCAAGTCTGCATGGCATCAACTCAGGAATATTGAGCAAAAGAAACAACAAAGCGCATAATGGAAGACATTGATTTTATTGAAATAAGTAATAGTGAAATAGAATATAATAACATGCGGATCCTAGATAGAGATCTCAATAATAATAACACGAAAATCTTAATATTATGTATAAATGTAAGAAGTCTAAATGCAAACTTTGAGAAATCGGAGACTTTTATTGAGCGCCTAGCTATGATGCCTGTGATAGTTGTGTGCATGAAAACATGGAATCTAAAACATCCAGAGTAATTCCAGCTAGGTGGTTAAGAGTTACTACAATAATAGTGTAATCAATAAATATGATAGGGTAATGCTTTATATAAACAATAACATATTTGAAAGTACTAATATAGATTAGATAGCTAGACTATCTATCTATGTTATGTCGGTAGATGACATCGACATAATGGTCTCCATTTTCTACATCATAGCCTTTATAACTTCGGTGTTCTCGACTATGCTGTAGCTGAGCCGTTCATTTTGATTCACCATGATCTGCGCCAACTTTTTCATCGATCACTTTGTAATTTTGCGAATTATTAATTGGATTAATGTTCAAAAAAGGTATTACTCTCTGATATTTAAGTGTTTTTATAGGCAACCATTGGCAATTCAATTAAAAATTTAAATAAAACTCTGGGTATAGGCAAAAATAACCTATTAACACATTACCATTCCTTCACCGAGTAGAACTTAGTTTTAGTACTGAATTGTTTAACCCAATACTCCAAGCTAAATCAGTGAACCTCACCCCTGCAATAACTCAATCCTATTTATCAATTTTACTTTGGTTATTGCCTCAAGTTTGGCCAACTTTTAGAGAAAAAGCCAAATGTGATCTCATGCAGACTTCTTATACGTTTCCACTTATGATTTTGTCCGCATAAGTACGGACACACACATACACACATACATAGATTTATGACTTTGTGTATGTTACTAATACCATTACAAAAAAAAACCAAACATTGTATACTAGTAATCAACCTATTTATGAATACATTAGTCAAGTTGCATACAGATTTCTAGAATTAATAAATTATTCGGTATTCTGGTTATAGATAAAATATTATACATACGAGCAAAAAGATTTATGCAATCTTAACATGACAATCAAAGGTAATATTTAATGTTTTTATATAATTAAGTTTTGTACTAACCTCAATACCAGGTTTGAGGAGTCGTAAAGCAGCTTGCGAAGCATAATGAGCAGCAAGTATTACATCAGCTTTTCGTCCACTAATTTTTTTATCCATTGAGGAGTCAACAACAATCGTATGCGCTACAACTGCAATAAATCCATCAATGTGGGCTCCGAGATCACTAAAAACGTACATTTGATATTAAACAGGAAGGTTCAATAAACAGAAAATTGGATGTATTAAAACAATTATGTAGACAAGTATATTGCAATTTATGAATTTTCATTGTTGCACGTTTCGGTTCGAATAAATAATTAAAAAATTTCTGGAATAAATTAATGAATAGTACTCTATCAATTAGTTAACTTTTATTTCAAGGCATGACAGTAGCAATTAAAGGCCATAAATGTATATATAAAAATTTGTAATTAATTAACAACAAAAAAACGAATTTATTCCACATTCCAATCGAAAGGCCACCTTTTTTCCTTGAAAATAGGGTCAAAAGTAGGCTAGAGTCACTAGTAGTCGGACATTTCTTTCAAAAATATCTTTTTGGGGGTATATAAAATCGTCTTCCATTCAGCTATTTTAAAATATTTTTTACCAACAAAAATCTTAAAATTTTCTTTGTGAAAAGACCTTTAATCGTTTTCCAACGATCTAAAATGGTTGTTGCTAGTCAGAATTATAGTCCTAGAAAGATAGCCTATTTTTCGGAAATCGCCATATTGGCACCCCTGTATCTCAGGTCTGTCTGCCTGAATCTAGTTGAAATTTTCATGAAAAATAGTCAAAATACAGTAGAAAAAGATAAGTAATTATTTTGGTTTTGTTTATTTGGGATTTGGCATGTCTACGAAGTCCTCGACGTTGGGGTTCAGGGCTTTTTTTACCATATTTCGCATTATCGGACGCACAGTTGCTTCTGACATCATTCCCGCCTTTTCTATTTGTATCTGCATATTTTACAAACCTGCAATGTATGCTCTCTATTATTGAATGCACATTGTAAATCGTAATAAATAATAAAATAATGAAATAATAAAAATAATAAATATAAGCTTGTATATATATTTTTTTAAATTCTTGTTTTTTGCTTTATTTAATTATGTTAATCCAATTCAGTACTTGTCAAATTTCCAACCTTATATAATTTTTACTGTCTTCGATTCATTGTTAAATGAAGTAATTTTTACATTAATAGTGGATTCATTTAATAGTATAAAATCGTAATACTTTTTCGTGTTTGAAATTGTCTTTGCAGCTGTAAATCTTGCTTTTAATTTGCTTGTTCGTGCTTAACTTCTTTTTCAGAAATCCAAACGAACCTTGAATAAAACGTAAAAGTTAATTAACGTCTATATTTAGGGATGAGATACTGGGGTGCCAATATGCCGATTTCCGAAAAATAGGCTATCTTTCAAGGACTGTAACTCTGGCTAGAAACAACCATTTTAGATCGTTGCAAAACAAATAAAGGTCTTTTCACAAAGAAAATTTTAAGATTTTTGTTGGTAAAAAATATTTTAAATTAGCCGAATGGAAGACGATTTTATAAAAACGTGAAAATGTGTGCTTCGCGTTCGACCTAATAGAAAATGTTGCTTCAACCTTTTCCGTTCCGGCTTATTGTTCCTGAAAAGCTGACGTTATGACGAGAAAATCCCTTTTTTTGGAATTAAAAAAAATTGATTAGGCAACCCTGTGCTAATTTTTGATAAAAGTCATTTTTTCGCTATTTTGAAAATTCAATCATTTTTTATGAGAGCTAGGGGGCTGCAAATTTACCAAGAGCCATGTTTCCTCGTGTACTTTCACACAAAAAATCGGCGGCCCGATTGAGCGATCCCCCCCCCCCCTTTCTCGACACCTATTTGACGAAGTAAAACTTCCAGATACAAAGATCTAAAGACTCGGCAAACGCAGACTACAGATCGGGCGAGAAGGTCGAGATCTATTCGAGTCTCTAGTCTGAACTACAGTGACGAACACCCTCAGCGAAGCTTCCCTTCAAACCTCGGAGGAATGACATGGGTCCCACCCACAAGGCCCGAAGGGAAGGGATAGCTGAGGCAATCGAGAGGGTCAGTGGCATACCTGCTTTTCCTCAATCGAAGGGATAATCGGTCGCGCGTTGCAAAACGGTGAATCGTTTTATTGAAGTGAGGGTCAATAAAACAAGGGACCACTTAGCTGTCGAAAACTCGAATCTAATACAATCCTCGTGCGAAAATGGAAAAACCCCGCATCTGCTGGAAGCATGCACGCCACAATGTCATAATACATAAAATGCTACTCCACGCCTGAAAAAGAACTTATTTTTAGATTTTTTTAAATTAGAATTTCTTTCAAACAAATATATCACAGTTTGAAATAATATTCTTTATCACAAATTTCTAAGGAGACTTATTGCCTACGCTTTTATACACCTGGAATTATTTTAATTTCAGCGCGAGTCATTAGCGTAGGCTATAATGTTTGAGCTTTGACTCGCGTCTAAAAATTTGAAGCTCTACTTAGTTAGGACGCCCTTAAGGAGGCGCCTTTCATACAGTTGAACAGGTCCGCGCCGATGCTGTTGCGGCCGTAGCTCTTCCCCCTCCAGTCGTCTGCTGCTGAACGCTTTGCGCTGATTGGTTTGGCGTTCATCCGCTCCTTAAAGGTAGTCACGATTAAAATTTTCCTTTCACACGGGCGCTCTCCGACGTCCGCGCTACTGAGGTCGTTAACTCGTACACGAGTTTGTCTTTTTTAAGATACGCTCTTAAAGTTTGCTTTAGAGAAAGGTCTCGATTTTTTATATTATTTCTAGATAGAAGTCCTGGACGTTACAAGTTGATTGTTTAGCACACACCCATCCCATCAAAACAAAAAAATGTTTACTAACACTACTACAAACGTATCATTCGAACTTCAAACACCTCAAAACCTGTTTCTATGAAGTTTTAGCGAAACTTAAAATGTTACTATTACAAAGCTTTCTGTTGGAGGAAGCAATAGGGTCATTTTAGCTCCTCATAATAATGACATCAAATTTTAAATAATAAAATACTAAATTTATTAAATGATGAAATAAAACTGTTATAGTATAGATTATGCTACACATAAAGGTGTTGACCAAAGTGGTAATAATATTTACTTAACCTGCCCAATAGAAAAATTAAATACAATAAAAGAAGGATTACCTCCTTATACCTAGAATCACATTAAACAGTGAATAATCATCATCATTACCATTTATTTCATTTAGAAAACTATTTCCTATTATCTTAGCATTATCCATGACTATTAATAAATCTCAAGGTCAAAGTTTTGATACTGTTAGGTTATATATAAGAAAATCATTATTCTCACATGGCCAATTATCTAGATTTAGAAATCCAATATATATTCTCACACGCACGCACACACACACACACAAAATGAATTAGAAAATGAATTAGAAATGAATAAATTGTATGGGAAGAAATTTTTAAATAATTATATTTAATAAATTTGAAAGCTAGAGTTATATTGTTAGTTAGTTATATTGCCAATGTTTTTTTTTTGTATCCATAATTATAGGTAACTCTAGATAAGTATAGTTATCTCTCTACATTAATTAAAAATCTTCGCCACCGCCGTTTCAGAAATCGGCTCTCCCTCAATTTGGCTTATTGAGTTAGATTTCTGCCATTTTTTAAGTTATTTTTAACGCAACTTTAATTATTGAGTTAAGAATGAACGATTTTTAATTAATTTACCTATTTTTTGCTCCACCTCATTTGGGGTTATTGGGCTCCCCTTCATTTGGGGTTATTAGGCTCCCCCCCATTTTGGGTTATTGGGCTTCTCCTCATTTTTGTTTAAAATTCTGTCATTTTTTATGTTATTTTTTATCCAACTTTGGTTTTTGGGTTACTAATAAATTTTATATCATTTAACCGATTTTGGCTCTCCCTCACTTTTTACTTTTTACTTTTGAATAAAAAATATGTTCCTAATATTTATAAGATATCTATAAGAAGCATACATATTCCATTATCCCATTGGATGCCAATATCTCATTTGGATATATCTTAATTGTTCAATTTACAGAAGATGTAATTTATGAACTATTGACAGATCCTGTAAATTAATTGTAGTATGCTCTTGTTAGGTTCTTTTATATGTTGTTGAAAAACAATGGTAATGTTTTTTTCTCAAATAATTATTACGAACATTTATTACTCTTCATATAAGTCTTCTTATATTTTTATTTTCACATTTATTATGTGTTTCTTTTCAATGTTTATTGGACCCATTGGAGTAAAATGTTCTAACATCAATTATTTTGTTTTATAACGAATTGACTATCATACTCTCGTTATGTCTTTCTCCCCCATTACTATATATATATATATATATATATAAACATATCTAAATATATATATATATATATATATATACTAGGGGGGTAACCCCCTGCTCGCTCCGCTCACCAACCCCCACGTTAATTTTTGAATGAATATTCATAAAAAATTATAGTATTTTATTTATTTCTGCACTGTTTAATATACAATTTGTAACATTATTTGTTATTATTTAACAGACCATGCGAAACTTTATTTTTATTAAAAAATATTACAATCTGAGGAAAGGTCTTGTAAAGATTTTAGTTTACCTGAGCCAGATAGTTTTATCAATAATACTGATGAAATATCTTTAGAAGATGTGATGAATAGTGCTAATATTTATAAATGTATGTTCAATAAATTAAATAAAGAGCAACATTCTATTTTTACAGAAATTATGAGTAATGAATCTAAAATGTTTTTTATTGATGGTCCTGGAGGTTCTGGAAAAACTTTTTTATATAAAACAATGATACATTATTATATTTCGCAAAATAAGAAAGTTTTATCAATGGCTTGGACTGGTATTGCTTCTATTCTATTACCTAAAGGAATGACAAATCATAGGACTTCTAGAATACCTTTAGATCTTAGTAGTATAGAAAGTGCATTCTTAGAATTAGAATCAGATAAAAAAAAATTAAGAGAAGTCGATTTAATAATTTGGGATGAAGCATCCATGATTCCTAAAAAAGCTTTAGAAATAATAGACCGCACATTACAAGATGTTTGTTATAATAATTTACCGTTTGGAGGAAAATTAATAGTTTTGGGTGGTGATTTTAGGCAAATTCTTCCAGTAATAAAACATGGTTACAGAAATTCAATAGTTGAAGAAACAATTAAATATTCTAAATTATGGATACTATTCAAAATATTGAAACTTAAAAAAAATATTCGATCTAATGATATTGCATTTTCATCATTATTATTAGATTTAGGAGAAGGTAAACTTAATCCATTTGAGATTCCTACAAATTGGAAGACTAACAATGTTTGTGATCAAATTTATAGTAATGTAAATCAAAACATTTCCATTAATAGCGTTATCTTAGCTCCTCATAATGAGGATATTAAAATAATTAACGATAAAGTTTTAAAATTGTTATATGGAGATTCAAAAACATATTACAGTGTAGATTTTGCAACACATAAAGTGTAGATCAAACTGATGAAAATATACATCTTAATTATCCAATTGAAATGTTAAATGATATTAGAGAAGGTGTCCCACCACACAAATTAAATTTAAAAATTAATGCAATAGTAATGTTAATTCGAAATTTAAGTATCCCAGACGGTCTATGTAATGGTACACGTTTAAAAATAACAAAATTATACGAGTATAACATCGAGGCAGAAATCATTACAGGAGAAAATATTGGTAGCAAAGTTTTTATTCCACGAATAACACTTACTACTAACGAGTCTTCTTCATTTCCATTTATTCTTCATAGAAAACAATTTCCAATCACATTAGCTTTTGCTATAACGATTAACAAATCAGGGGAGGAGGTGGTATCTAAGACTCCCGTGGTTATATGGCTCTAGGCGATGATTTCACGGCTTTTTTTAATTTATTGTGTATAAATTTTATTTGTAAAAATGGATGATTATTAAATTTCCTAATGTATATTAACTTTAGATCAAAATCCATTTTTGACAATAACCATAATTTTATATAATTTTATCATGTCATAAAATTATATGAAATTATTGGTGATTTTTATACAATAAAATAACAAAAGCAAAACAAAAATCAACGCGCTTGAAGCACATTGTATAACTTTAATACAATGTACTTCTGACAGTACCTTTAGGGTGGTGTGGAAAACTGTCATTCTTAAATTTAAGTACTAAGTAGTATGCATTACCCAGAACTCCTCGATTTAAATCAAACAAAATTTTTTAATATATAAGGCATAAAATATCACACATCAGAGATTTTAATTATTTTTCTCTATGAAGAGAGTATAGAAAGATTGTGGAGAGAGTATAGAGGGAATGTGGAGGAAGTGTGGAGGGGTATATAGAGAGAGTGTGGAGGGGCATGTGGAGGGAGTGTGGAGGGAGTGTGGAGGGACATGTGGAGGGGCATGTGGAGGGAGTGTGGAGGGACATGTGGAGGGGTATGTGGAGGGGCATGTGGAGGGAAGTGGAGGGAGTGTGGAGGGAGTGTGGAGGGGGTGGAGGGGATGTGGAGGGGCAAATCATAAAAAAATAACGTAAATTTTGAAATGATTTTATGATATTTTGTGGAGGGAATGTGGAGGGAGTGTGGAGGGGATGTGGAGGGGCATGTGGAGGGAGTGTGGAGGGGGGTGGAGGGGATTTTGAGGCTCAAAATAACGTAAATTTTGAAACGATTTAACGATATTTTGTGGAGGGGGGTGGAGGGAGTGTGGAGGGAGTGTGGAGGGGTTTTTTAAAAAAAATCACGCTTACAACTATATAATATAGGAAGATATATATATATATATATATATATATATATATACCCTATAAACATTTCGGGGCAAACGGCCCGCAAATTGCCGTCCACGCGCGCTATCCCCATGTATTTAGTATAGGACTTTGTGCACGCTCGGCAACAAATGCTTGCAGGGTATATATATATATATATATGTAATGTCATATCCGCTATTACATAGCGAGTCAAGGTTGAGCAACTTGCTCCCGCAGGACTCATGGGCAAACACATGGTTACACGCCCTTGGGAGATAGTCGCAGGCGACACTATGGGACCTTTCCCAAGGTCCATCCAAGGTCACGAACACCTATTAATTTTCATCGATCTATTTACGAGATGGATAGAATGCATTTCAATTAGAAAAGCGAATGCAAGTACCCTGAAGCGGGAACTGAATCTACAAATTTTCTTAAGATTTGGAATTCCTGACCGATTCTTATCTGATAACGGCACTCCTTTTAAGAACAAGCTAGTCGACAGCTTCTTAGAAGCACATGGAGTTTATCACAGGACGTGCGCCCCTTACTCACCGAAATCAAACCCAACCGAGCGAGTAAATCGTACAATAAAAACCATGATCGCTACATTCATTGAAACTAAGCACACTACTTGGGACGGGCACATACCGGAGTCGGCGTTCGCGTACAATACCGCTATTTACGAAGCGACTCGCTCTAGTCCAGCCTTCCTCAATTACGGGAGAAATCCCGAACCTCCGCGCACGACGCGAAGGGAAATAGAGCAAGCCACCAGGAAAAGCTTAGAAGAAGCAGCACGTGATAATTGGCAGGCTCGCATGGAAAGACTAAATGATTTTCGGGCTAATGCCCTTGAAAATTCAAGAGCAGTCCAAGAACGGCAGGAAAAGTACTATAACGCGAAACACCGCGACATAGAATATAAAGTCGGCGAAAAGGTATGGACGAGAAATCGCATTGTTTCCTCCGCTGCTCAAACCATCGCTGCAAAGCTTAGCCCTAAGTGCGCGGGTCCTTTTATTCTTACGGGTCGCATCGGGATGAACTCCTACAAGCTTCGGAGTGAGCAGGGAGTTGATATAGGCAAGGTAACCGTGTGTGACTAAAAATCATGCCACGACGAAGAGCAGTTTCCAGAAGACTCGCCAGATCCGCAAGATTCGGACTGCCTAGTGCCAGAACCGCCGACGTCATCTAAGATAGACGAGCATACAGCTATTTTTCAACCTGCGCCGTCGACAGAAGCGACTACGGACTCTGCGCCACAAATTCCGACTCCGGCAGTACCGAAGCGCAGGGACAGACCTTAAGGTTCTAAAAAGGAAGCGCCTCCGCCGACTGTAACGTCGGCTCGGCGCCTACGTCCTCGAGAAAAGCAGAACTAAAAATTCCTTCCTTATTTATGCCACCAATTGATTGCTTTTACAACTTCTCTAGTAGGACCATGCTACCCGTCACGAAGCCGGCAACCATCATAGAGGTTCCAGCTGAGCTGCTGCAGCAGATCAAGAAGCTGGTGGCCCAAATGATCCTCGCCCAGACTAACGAAAAGTTTAAAAAATATTGTTTTAAGGTTTTTTAATTTAATTTTTTAATTTAGTCGTAGTTTAAAAGTTTTATGCCTGGTCATCGCGCAAGGTAACAGAGTTGATGCTGTACCTATCCAAGCTATTGATAATATATTTTTTTTCTGACTTAAGGGGGCCAGTCTAGGTTAAAACGATGGAAAAAATTATTTCTTTATTATTGAAAGTAAATTTTATTGTAGAATATATTCCTGAAACTCGTTTTACTAGAAAAAAATTGGTTGTAAAGTTATAGCGTAAAATATAATACCACCTTTTACCTAATTTTAATAAAATTTCGTTTATTGGATATCTTTTACATTATATTCAACTACTTTTTTACACTAGTGTTATAGAATAGTGAAAACTATATAATTCTTAAAAGCTTTGTTTGTTTTGTGTTTTTGTGTGTGAACAAATTTATTTGTAAAAACAAGATATGGATAAATCAAGTCCAAATACTAGAAATAGATTACCTGGATATGCTGGTAGCAAGAAGCGAAAATTTGGACATTCGAGGACTTGCATTTCAAATTTCAATTACATGTAGTGCTTGTCATAAGATTGTTTTTGTATACTCAAGTGAGAAAGTGGGAAAAACATCGAATGCCTATGAAATCAATTGACAAAGTGTCCTTGCAGCTAAAACTCTTGGACAAGGATTGAATAATTTGAAAACCTTTTGTGTTATGATGGATCTGCCTCAATCAAATTTTCACAGCAACTATGATTCAATCAATAAGAAACTTCAAGAAGCAAATAAACAAGTAGCGAATTAATCAATGAAACCAGGGAAAGTTTGATCATTTAGATCACAAAAGAGTTAAATGCATCCGGCGATGGATCAACGGAGAGAGAGAGGACATACATCGTTACAAGGACTTTCTGGTATAATCATATAAGTCTGGTAAAGTAATCGATGTTGCATCGAAGCAAAGTTTCTGCCATGCCTGTATTCGTAACCCTTAAGAGGATTTTGAAACTTATAAAGAATGGTGGGACAAAAATGAACCTAATTGCTCAGCTAATCATGCTAGTAGTTCAGATAAAATGGAAGTAGACGATATCAATGTAATAATCAAAAGATCAGAATCTCTTTATGGAGTTCGTTACAAAAATTATATAGGTGATGGGGATTCAAAAGTATTCAAGGCTGTTTGCGAAGCCCAGCCTTATGAAGAAAATTATCAAAAGAAAGAGTGTATGGGACATGTTCAAAAGAGAATGGGGACTCGGCTTAGAAATTTAAGAACTAGTTTCTGGGACAAGCTTTGTTTAGATGGCAAAAGTATAGGAACTGATAGTTGGTTCAAATGGCAAAAAGCTAAGGCCACATCCAAGAAAGCATTCAGAAATTTCAAGCACACTCCCAGAATTCCATCTGCTTTATGGAGGCTGTCAAACTAATGTACGTAAATTTGACTGATAAGAACTTGCTTTAGAAGCGTGTTGGTGAATTCACACAAAACAGCTATGAAAGTTTTAATCAGTCGGTATAAGGTTTAACGAGAGGTTTAACGTTGCTCCTGGAACATCTGCTCTCCAATGGGCTAAGACTTCTGATGAAGGTCGAGTTTTTTTTTGCTGAAAGAAAAGCACAGGCAGCAACACTTGAAGCACGCCGAACAAGAAGAAAGAGAAATTTTTCAGAGGATGATTCCTATTTGGCCGATGCTTATTGAAAATTTATAATCTTCACTAGAAATGAGTAACTACATACGAATGCATTCATGTTTCAATTTTTCTTAAAACAACTTTTATAACAACACCTTTAAAAAGAACAAAGTCCGATATTGGGATTTGTGCATCAACGCAAATTATATATATATATATATATATATATTGAGACGGCGGCCCCACGTGGTAGGTAAGAGACCACCAACGGATAACTTGCCGATAAGTAAGAGATAAGCTACCGACTAAGTGAGCGATAGTATGTACATGTAATAGCCTACCTAAGCGCAGGTAGAGGGCGTGCGCGCATAAAGCATTGGAGAGAGGGACGGCCACACATATAAAAGGAGACCCGCAGCCAGCATCGAGCACTCACGATCTGGCCTTAGCGCGGAGAGCATAAGGTACTAAGGGAACCCTCCCCCTTTCCATTTAGTATAAGGCCAGATTGTTATCTTTAAAACAATATATATTTATAGTTTATTTCATTAATTGTGATTATTATTTGTTTACCCTTCACCTCTCGAATATCCCTTGGGATCGGGAGGGTAGTTCCCTGTTATCAAGTGGGTACATTTCGAGTACGGATTGGTTGTGAGAAGGTGGATCCTAATTCGAAGCTGCGTGGATATCCTAAGTGTGCAGAGCTCGTGGAGTAGATCTCCCTCCACCACTCCCGTTGCACACGAGCAGCTTCCCTCTGGTGGATTCTCCACTGCAGAGGGTAGGGACGGCTTACACTCACTCAACCGATAGTGCGGGGTGATTGTAAGTTCGATCTTTGCTTCCTCGAGTGCATTCCCGCCTCTTCCCACTTCGAGTCCAGAACTTTATCTACAGCCTCGCCTCGGCACAGCTTGGCCCGTTTCAATATAGAAGTGTCATTTTGTCAATCAATCAAAAATGAGTTAACCCTTTCATGCACACATTTTTCTATTAGAGGAAATGCATTGAAAATTGGTATTTACTAGGTTTTTGGGGTCGCTGATCACGAATCTTCCATCAGAATTTCAAAAATTTTGAATCCAAGATGGCGGATTCAAGATGGCGACCTACGATTTTCTTCATTTCTAATCCTGAGTCAATAAAACTACGTGTACGGGAGTTTTCGGGGTCGCTGATTACGAATCTATCATCAAAATTTTAAAATTGTTAGGATACTATTAGTCGCAATCTTGGATTCAAAATTTTCAAATTTTGATTGCAGATTCGTAATTAGCGACCCCAAAAACCCCCGTAAACGCCGTTTTATTGACTCAGGATCAGAAATGAAGAAAATTGTAGATCGCCATCTTGAATCCGCCATCTTGAATTCAAAATTTTCAAATTTTGATTGCAGATTCGTAATTAGCGACCCCAAAAACCCCCGTAAACGCCGTTTTATTGACTCAGGATCAGAAATGAAGAAAATTGTAGATCGCCATCTTGAATCCGCCATCTTGAATTCAAAATTTTGAAATTCTGATGTCAGATTCGTAATCAGCGACCCCGAAAACCCTTTTATACTAATTTTCACTACCCTATCATCATTTTTTCTCTTAGACACACATTCTTTGTAAAATAATCATGAAATTTCGACCTTTATTTATTTATATAAATAAACAAATGAGCAACAAACACATGAGAGTCACGGAAATCACATCTCTATAATATATAAGAGCCAATGCAAAAAAAACCGCCTTCATATAACGTGATTTGAGCTCCTAATAAAAAAAAACTCGATAAAAAAAGGTGTTCCCTATAGGGAACACTATGCCGCAAAGGGTTAATTGGGTTCTGGAAGAAAATATTACGGAATTTTACGTATACCTAAAATGCTTGTATTATGTCTAAAAAAATGATTAAATTGGCGATAGAAGTAAAAAGTCTTGCATCTCAAATTTTAGAATGCCTTTAACTTTGCAACAAAGGCACCATGAGCTCCGAAAATGGTTTTACGTTCGTTTGTAAGTACACTGAACTAGGAAAAAATTTTAGTCGAGATTTAAAAAATTTCGCCACAGTTTCATGTAGAATGACCCTTGTGTGTGTGCGTGAACGTTGCCATTGAAAAAAAAAAATAAATTGACCAAAATTCACGATTTTTTTATGTCTAAATTTCGCAGGATATCAAGTGTCGTCAATAAGCTCGAGCATCGTGAAGACCGAGCTCGAGCACTGTACACGAAGTCTCTTTCTTTCTTATCGCGTCTTTCAATTTAAATTTTAAAATTTCTTAAATAGTTATGAAAAATTAATTTTACTCCTGGCAATGGGGTAAGCACCACTACAACCAATTCTCGTAAGAGAATCAAAATTTCGTTATTTTTTCGATATCTCCAATATTTACGGAGATATCGCAATCTTTTAGCTTTTGCCTGTTTAGCAAAAATTTAGTTTTCATCCTAGCACTATGATTTTTGGACTGTAGGTGTATCTTAACGCACTCAATCAATTGCCATTGAAAAAAAATTAATTGACCATAATTTACGATTTTTTTATGTCTGAATTTCGCAATCTTCAGAGACAATATTTAAGGAGCTACACTTGCACGTTTCGGCTGTTCCACTTTGGATAGTCAAAGCATCTCTGTCAGAATGATTAGGGCAAGTGTAGCTCCTTAAATATTGTCTCTGTCTACACGGTGGGAATGAAGCATAACTTTGTATACAATATTATTGATCACATGTTATTTATTATGAATCCTTTTTTATTTAAAATTATATGAAAACAATTTATATTCTTCATGACAATAAAATGTCGTTAAAGCTTGTTAAAGCTCTTTTCAACTCTTTTTCAATTCTTTCTTTTCCGCCTATATTCGAGTCCTTTTTCAAATTGCCGCGCGATGTGACCTTCGTTACTGTCACGGTTCGCGTTCCGTCGATCTTCCACCACAACATGTAATCGACAAGAGACTTCGTGTACAGGGCTCGAGCTCGGTCTTCACGATGCTCGAGCTTATCGACGACATTTTATATCCTGCGAAAATCGGATGTAAAAAATCGAGAATTTTGGTCAATTTTGTCCTGGGTCTCAAGCAGTGTGATTACCGAATTTCTTTTTCTCTGTATTTGATAATCTGCAAAAAAGTATGAATGAGATAATGCAGCTGCGCTGTTATAGCAAAAAAAGCATGAGTAAGAAAGTGCAGCTGCACGGTACAGGCTCTAATACACGTGCAAATGTTTTGGGAGATGGTCAAAGATATTGTTTGTGAATTTTGAAACATCAGCAAAAAGAAAATGAGCAAGATGTGCTTGTAGCGTGGGATCGCACGTGTTCAGGGCTAACAAAGTGTCCCAGTATCACACCTCTGGAAGAGAGTAGCCATCAGTGATGGTTTAACTCTCTCCGGGTGATTATCATGCGCGATTGTAGTTGTGGTTAATAAACTTTTAAATACATGAACAGTTGAGTGTGTGTAAAAAACACACGGATAAAAACAATTATGCTCCCGGATGATGGTAAAAGTGATGATTGTGCTCTCAAGACGGATTCACCTGAAGAACAGATCGAAGAGCATGTAGCAGTACCCAGTGCTATTGTAAGGCTGCTTCCCGATTTGCTTTGTCGGCGATTAATAGCTCGCGCGAGGCGATTATATGAGACTCATATCACACTATTATGGAGTCTTAAGTTTCGTGTTGTAGAAGTGTTGATGTGGCCTGAATATTATCGGCTGTATAGTCTGCAACAGATGCCAATAGAACAAGCATAGAGCTTGTTTAAAGTACCGGCAGAAAACTCTTTAATTTGGCGTACAAATTATTCGACGATGCCAAAGTTGAAGCCTGCACGTAGACCGAAGTTCATCGTGATATATTTAGGCGCATTAAGATGGACAATTCTGCAGTAGACGGGTTTCAGAGCCAAGGAAAGGCAGTTGAAGTCTACCTTCACATATCGGGATTAAAGGTATATTTTCCAATAATATTATATAAATATGTATTATTATATTTTTATTTATTGACCATATACATATGCTTATCAAAAGCATCCTATAGAGACAAACTTAGTTGCCTGTACATAGGTATGGTACAGATAATCTTAGAATCTATAACTTAATCTAAAAAATAACAAAAAGATGATACAGCATCTTTTTGATAATCTTTTTAATAAATTCCTTTGTAAGTTAAGTAACGATGCATACAATTTTCAAATAACGCTATCTATAATTTTCTCTTATAAACTTTTTTAGTCTTTTCTTAATTGCGATTTTGTTACCTCCTAAAGTTTTAAGATCATTCGTTAAAGTGTTGTACACTTTTACAGCTACGAAATAGCTGTTTTTTCTGTTCACAGCTTTCTTATTTTTTGGTAATTGTATACTCTTATTCCTAGTATTGCTAGAACTTGTGCTATATTTTTCTCTTAAACTATAGTAATGATATGTAATAGCCTCCAATTGGAAAAGTTGCCTTACAGTAAGAGGAGGGTCTTGTATTTGAAACTGATCCCTGTTTATAATTTTTAATAGTTTCTTCTGTATCCCTTGTATCAAATTTAAACAATTATTGTACGCTCCTCCCCAGGCTATTATGCCGTAGTTAGTTAAACTTTGGAAAAAAGCATAATACATCATCATTAATGTTTTGTTATCCATTCTTTTTTTTATTTTCGCAAAGATAAAAATTAAATATTTTGTTTTTTTTTACTATATAATCAACATGTTTATTCCATTTCATGTTATAATCAAAAATTAATCCCAAATATTTATGGCTTTCTACTCTTTCTATTTTAGTATTTCCTATCTATATATTTAGACTGTCCGGGACACTATCACAGTAGCAGCCATAGGCAATCTAAACCGTTTTTTTAACATTTAGAGATAATTTATTTACAGTAAGCCACTTTGCTACATCGCTAAGATATTTGTTCATTTTGTCCTGGGCAGAAGACCACGTGCTATCACTAGCAATGATAACAGTGTCATCGGCATAAGACACAATTGTATCATTCTGCATATCCCTCAGTAGGTCGTTAACATAAAGTATGAAAAATAATGGTCCTAATATGGTCCCTTGCGGGACACCAATAGTTATATCTTTATATTCACTTTTACAGTCTTGGATTTTAACACATTGTGTTCTACCTGAGAGATAGCTATTTATTAAGTCAAAAGCACTACCTCTTATTCCATACCTATCTAATTTATTTAAAAGTTTCTTGTGATCTACTGTATCAAAAGCTTTTGCTAAATCCAAGAATGTAGTTATTATCGGAGTACTTTTGTCTATATTATTATATATAATGTTTGAGATGTAATTTAAAGCATCCGTAGTTCCTCTATTTTTAACAAAGCCAAATTGTTTATCAGATATAATATTACATTCCGTTAGGAAATTAAACAATCTATTATATAATATTTTTTCAAAGATCTTGGCTATATTTGATATCAGCGATATCGGCCTGTAATTTGATACACAGGAACTGTCACCAGCCTTGTATATAGGAACTATGTCCGCTTGTTTTAAAGCATTTGGCCACGTGGCTTGTTGTATACACACATTAAAAATATGTGTCAATGGTTCCGCAATATAATTTGCAATTGTCTTAATTGTTTTAGCATTAATATTATCAACACCTCCAGTTTTATTTTTCAGCGAATTAATAGTTTTCATAATCTCAAAATTGTTAGTAGGGTAGATGAAAATTGAAAAAAATTATCTGGGGGTTTTAGTTCTGTATCGAAATTTTGAATCTTATCAATCAATACCTATTTTACAAAAATAATTATTCATGTGATTAGCTATTGTATATTTGTCTTCAACCTTTTGACCATTTACGATTAGGTAATCAAGTGACTTGTTTTTTTGAGATTTTTTGCCAATCTTTGTGTTGATAATACTCCACAACTGTCTTGGATTGCCAATATTTTTTTTTATTTCACTATTCTCAAATTTGTATTTCGCATCTTTTATAACTTTATTCAAAATTTTTTCGTAATTTTTGTATTCATTTTTTAAAACTAAGTTAGTTGGGTTCATTTTCCATAGATTATACATATTTTCTTTAGTACCGCATGACACTTGGATAGCTTTAGTTATCCATTTTTTTCTCGGCAGTGTACCTTTATTTTTTCTATTGTTTTTTTTGCAACATGTAGCATTTTCAAGACAGTTATGTGACATCTGTATCATATTATCCACTGCTTCATTGGGATCTTGTTTGGTCAGCAATGATTGCCAATCCAGTTTTTCAGCATACTTTTTTAGTTTCCTGTAATTTATGTATTTGTTATCCTTTTCGCCATCTTTCTGTAGTGTGTTCTCATTAACACTCATTAACACAGGTTTATATAGATATATAAACCTCCAACTCTCTCTCTCTCTCTCTCTCTCTCTCTCTCTCTCTCTCTCTCTCTCTCTCTCTCTCTCTCTCTCTCTCTGTCTCATGGCAGTCTCTCCTCCCGCGCGTTGAAGCCCCCCCCCCACAGTGGTGCGTCAGCACAACCAGGGGCGGCGGCGGCTGGTTTGTTTTGACTCGCCACTGTGGGGGGATTACTACTGGTATTCAAGAGAGGAAGGGTGAACAAAGAGAGGACGACAGTTGTCGTGTTCTCCGCGTTAGAGCCAGATCGTAAGTGCTCGCTGCTGCCTGCGGGCCTTCTTTTATATCCGTGGCCGTCATTCTCTCCAATGCTATATGCGCGCACGCCATCTACCTGCGCTTAGGTAGACTATAACATGTGAATACTAGCGCTCACTTAGTCGGTAACTTATCTCTTAGTATTTATCGGTAAGCTATCCATTGGTGGTCTCTTACCTACCATATGGGGCCGCCGTCTCAATAACTATGGACTTGTATAACTCATGTCTGGATGATGGTGTATTTCCTGCCGAATGGTAGAAACAGCGTCTCGTGCTGCTGTCAAAAGGAAAGAAGCTACCTGAAAACGCTTCATCATACCGACCGCTCTGCATGCTGGACACCTCAGGCAAAATTCTGGAACGCATAATCTGTGCCCGAATGGATCAGGCAGTAGAAGGAAAAGGGGGACTTTCGGAATACCGGTTCGGAATACGGTTTTCGGAGGAAACGATCAACTCTAGACCCAGTGAACTTAGTGATTGACACTGCGCGCACAGCAATAGAGGGTAAAAGATGGAAAGGAGGAACAAACCAGTATTGCGCTGTAGTCACACTGAACGTCAAAAATGCATTCAACTAGGCACAATGGAGTAAAATACACGAGGCAATTCGTAAGCAAGAAGTGCCTTTATATATAAGAAGGGTGATGTCCGACTATTTGAAGGACAAACTCTTACTATATGATACTGAGGATGACACCAAGACCTATGTACTAACAGGAGGCGTTCCCCAAGAATCAGTACTTGGTCCACAGATTTGGAACATTATGTATGTTGGGGTACTAAGGCTGCAGTTATCCTAAGGGGCAAAAGTGGTAGAATTCGCTGATAACATAGCAGTAGACGTGATAGCGAAACATATAGAGGAATTTACAGAAATAGCGGACGAGGCCATTCGTATAATACACGAATGGCTGACAGAGACAGGACAGGAATTGGCTAGCTGTATAACCGAACTACTTCTCATATCTAGTAGGAAAAAAATGAAAAAAAAAAAACACTGATGGTGTAAGGACACGTACCTGGGAATTACCATTGACACAAGACGTTTAAGCAGCATCTTGAAACGGTGAGCGATAAAGCAGCAAAAGTTGGCGCTGTTTTATCTCGATTGATGCCAAATGTAGGAGGGCCAACAAAAGGTAAAAGGTCGAGGCGGCATGTATTATAGCAGGTATGCCGCCTATTGACATTTTAGCAATAGAGCAAAGGAGCAGACAATGACTGAGTGGTAAAAAAAGATAGGACGCCAGCGGTAAAAGGCAATGGACATATCGCCTCATACCGAGGATAGAAGACTGGATGAAAAAAAAAAACACGGGGAAGTCAATTACTTTTACGAGGTTTTTGACCGGACATGGATGCTTCCGGACTTACCTGCACCGGTTCAAACTAGAAAATAGTCCAAACTGCCCAGAATGTCAGGTGAATGTGGAGCATGTCTTTTATGACTGCTCAAGGTATCAGCAAGAGCGACAAGAACTCGAAGGATACCTTAAAACGATAGTGACCCCTGAGTCGATGATGACGGCTATGCTGACCTCGGAAGATGGATAGTGCGCACTCAGCAATTATGCCGCAAACATCCTTAAGAAGGCCAGGAAAGGCGAGAAAGAAAGAAAAAGACGAAAGGCTGATGAAACGGATGTATGACTGTTGGTGTGAAATAGTATAAATGCACATTAAAGAAAGAAAAAAAGTGTGTGTGTGTGTGGATGCAGATGAATGTGAGTGGGTGTGTGTGGGTGCCGGTGTGGATGTATGAAAGGGCGTGAACGTTTTCGGGGGCAGATGCGGATATAGAAGAGTGTGTGGATAACGACTACAGAGATGACCACCACATCAAAGAGAAGCGGACAGAAGCCTTAGCCCCCCTGCGAAGCATTGCTTGACGGCAGTACCGCGGGGTTAAGGGGCACGGAAGATGGAGTCATATACACCTGTACTTAGGGTCTGTAAAGGCAAAAGGGAGGCGTTTTGGATTTCGGTTAGGCGGACAACCTAGACGAAAAACGAATGGGTTTAGTCGGTGAAACTCCGACACACGACTGGCATTGGGGATAGGGCTGTCACGACGACCCCATCAACAATGTCATTACATTTTCTTTTAAAGATTTGCCCTAATACCTCCTTCTCCAAATAAAAAAAATCATACATACATACATACCTACGTGTGTGTATGCGTGTGTGTGTATGTATAAAAAAATCACTTTTCCAAAAATATGCTTTTTATGTTCCTATAATAGGTGTTAGTATCCCTGCATTTATTTAAATTTTTTCAATTTATTTGTATCGGGCTACAGAGGGTCAAAATTGACAATCTAAACTTTTGTTTCATGTTTAGCTTAATTAAAGTGATAAGATGAATTAGTTGCTTATAAATTATCATATTAGCTTATTTCAAAATAATTGAATTCATTTTTGTACACTAATTCACATGTTCAACTTTAATATAACGCAAAGAATCGAAGAGAACACTTAAAGATCAACATTTTAAATATAATTTTAATCCGTTTTAGCCTGAATTGAAGATTATCTTTATTTTTAGTCCAAGACACAGGCTTCCTACCATTCAAAGATCTATATTAGTATTATAAACATAATTTCATATTATAGAAAGGTATGCCCATGAATTGGTTAGTGTTCGAAGCTTTGATAGAACTCTTAGAATGAAGAAATATGAAGATTTAATTGACATATAGAATACGTTTTAACATATATATATATATATATATATATATATATATATGACCTTGGGAGCATTTTTAATAAAAGGCTGAGAAAATTTAACAAAAAAAAAGTATCTATGTGTTTTTAACAACAATACTTTTCTGAGGAAAGTCAAAGTTTTAGCTTTATTTCAATTATTTTGAAAATAGAACATTCATATAGAGAATTTGCTTTTTCAAATTATCTTCTTATATTGGAAATCAGAAAACGAACACCCTTCTAGGCTGATTTTTATTTCGTTCAGCATGCCATACAATGAATATCTAACTAATGGAACACAAGAAAAGTGCTTTATTACTCTGTTTTATCGGCTATTCAAATTTAACGAAAATTATAGTGATTGTTTAACGGCATGTGCTCAATGTCTCTGTGCCCAAAGAGAAAATGCATCGGTTTTTTGAGAATAAAAATACAAAAAATGCTTCAGTTTAAAAAAAATCGATAACAATGATTGTATAGTTAAAAATTATCCACGGTTGAAAGTACTCTTGTTTTAAGGAATCCAGACATATTCGTATAATTCTCGACTCACTGTGCGGTGAGTGAGCTACATCCCTTCCTCATCTACGAAGCTTGAGCGAAGTCTATATTAACTCTGCAACTTAATATAATTTAGTATATCCAGAGAAAAATCTCTCAGCTTAACCATAAGGAGAACAAAAAACTGCTACAGAAGTATATTAATATTAATAACAATTATATTAATGACATTTTTGTTGGTTATCATTAGCTTCCGTATCCTACAATAGGTGGTTACCCTAAGTTAGTATATTATATTTATAATATTTTTTGTGTTTATCATGAGTTCTACAGATTTTCAGTGAAAAAGGAATGTATAGACTTGTTTAGAAGCTTATATTTGGTGCTGGCGGTAGCCAGAGCGTGTACCTAACTCCGTTGTAGCCGCGATCAGTTTATGAATTGTTTAGTGCGGCCAATAGGAAGTATAAGGAACTGGGGTACTTGCGCCCGGTAGTACGCAACCTAGTGGTTTGCATGCGTGCTGATGCTGCGTCACTGTTGATACTGATTCGTTCAATTGATGACCTAGCAAACCTTACTTCAAATACCAAGAAGCAATGAGGTTCGGCTGCTCAGCCGGGTAGTCGCGGATCAGTTAATAATTCTCTGTTAGTGTGTTATATAAATATAAACCATATTTCTGCTAATTTTAATAAATTGGAATTTTTTCTTTCTGATAATGCCCACAAGTACGATATTGTTGCTCTCTCGAAAACATGGCTTGTTCCTGATCAATCTCACTTCTCATATATCCTAAATGGGTACAATTTTCTGCGACATGATCGTATAGGCAGGCAAGGTGGAGGTGACCCTTTATATTCGCGATTGTTATAAAACTAAGTTAATTACATGCTCTGAACAAAGATTTGATAACACGCCTGAATATATGATCGTTGAATTGCAGTCGACATCATCTAAAATACTTTCTGCCGTTGTTTATCGACGTCCACGTGGAGCCTACCCTACAGCCTTATTCGAGGAGTTAACTAACTTACTTCCGAGGTATACTGACTTTATACTGACGGGTGACTTCAACTTTCCGATGCATAAAAGACATCCTGACTCTGATTATTTTTTGAATTCGCTTCGTGAGCACAGTTTTGAACTGGACCCATCTATGCCCACGCCCCATGTATTTAGAGAGGATGGTCCGTGTTCAGATACATGGCTGGACCTGTTTATAGTGCCCTCTCTACATTTATTTCGTGACTATTTCAAGACTGACACTCCGCTTGCTGCTGGTCATGACTTGATTTCCCTGGAATATTGTCTTCCGTCATCTTTTGCCTCAGGCTATACTTGTGCGCAACCTTAATAGTATAAATAATGAACAATTTAAGTCTGATCTGAACAATAATTTAAGACTATCTCTCCCGACTGAGCTTCATCGTTCAACTACAAATACTCAAGTCTCGAACTTGACTGAAATAGTGACAAATACCGTACTGGCAACTTTCAATGAATGACCCTAGTAAAAAACTTGTAATTCGAAATGACTACAAGCCGTGGGTTTCCAAAGATGTTCCAAAGACATACGTGTTTTGATACAGGCAAAGATTGCAGCTTATCGTATACGGATTATCACTGCTTACTCCTTAAAAAACTTTGTGCTCTAAATTGCTCGGATTAAATCATTAGATGGTTTTCAAGCTATTTGAGTGGGTGTTCCCAGGTTATCCGTGGTGATGATGGTACTTTTCCTGAACCGATTCTGACCTATACTGGTGTACCGCAGGGTAGTTTACTGAGCCCACTGTTGTTTTCCATCTTCATCAACGATCTGCCTCGTGTACTTCTTCGTGAATTTATGCTCATTTCCGACCATCTGAGCTTGCTGTTAGGCTTGAATTGATGAAACAGGGTGGATTACGAGTATTTCAATGGGCGCAGGAAAACCAAATTAAACTTAACCGGGGTAAAACGAAGGTTATGATAATGGGTCGTCAACCTTACATTTCTGCTATTGATTTTGACTCTCTTCCTGTTTTCATCATTGATAATACTGTTGTTTCATATTGAAGCAGTATTACCGATCTTAGTATGCAGCTCACATCAACACTGAACTGGGAAAACCAGGTTAGACAAATCTCGGGCGGAGTTCATAGTGCACTGTACTCCCTGAGGCGTCACAGCCATTCGCTCTCTGCTCTCCGACAGCGTCTTGTAGAAGTACTACTTTTTCGCACTTCGAGTATGGCTATGTAATTTATAATGACGTTACGCAAGAGCAGGAAAGTTGTATCATTCTTGAATACATGTGTACGGTTTGTGTATGGCAGTTTACCTTGGAGATCTCTGGTGACCCCATACCGGCTTTCAATGAGCTGGTTGAATACGAAAAACAGGCAAATGTTTTTCTTATCTGCACTGGCCTTTAACTGTCTTTCATCCGGTGAACCGTCGTACCGGTGAACCATGACGGTGAGAGCCGTCAGTACGTTGTCATGCTAAGCCTGTGCTAATGTGCACATCACAAAGAGACTGGAGTCTCTTTTTAATGGCAGAACATGTGATCTAGATGCCAAGAAAAATATCCAGTCAGCACCACTATCTACTCCTCGCGCAGCCAATCGCCAACGCGTACAACAGTGACCACAACATCAACATCGAGGACGACAATGGAGTACACACTTCAGAATATCCTCGCTGCTTTGACGGATATCCGTACTAAGCAGCATGAAGCGGTGGAGGCATAGAGAGACACCTCGGAGAGGAACTCCGGGCTGGAGGCGAGGTTAGGCCCAATTGAACAGCGCCTCAAGGCTCTCGATGTCCTGCCTCAGCTATAGTCTCGCATGACAAATGCCGAGACAAATATCACTGAATTAAAGACGCAAGTCCAGGAGCTAACGTCGGGACGCCTCGCCCCCAGCTAGAACACAGCAGCAACAATAGTAACAGCAACCAATCTTCTCCTGCCGCCGCAGTCCCAGCCTTCGAAGGGATGCCATTAAACACCGGCAGGAGTTATCCAACAACAGGTTGTAATTACGGGATTCCAATACACCCAGGAGAGCTCTCTTCACCTCCTTGCTTTCTCCGTTCTCTCTGCCCTTAACCCCACTGTTCTTAGGAGGGTCATAGCTGTCACCAGGATCATGGGAAGACTCAATGCACCCACCAACACCTTGGCTGCAGACAACAGATTAACACCGATGACTGTAACTCCGTCTTCTCATGCCCTTGTTCGCTCCACCCTGGCAGCAAAAATTATAAATGGTAAGCTGCATATCTCTGAGTTCAGCGCCGACCTACTGGAGGAAGCCAAGGGCCTAACCCCAGATCACCAGGGGCTCATCAACGTCAACGAGCTGCTCCCTACAGAGGTACATAAGCTGCGCGTCAGAGCCAGACAGGAGGCCAAGAGGAGTCAGGGTTACAGGACGTACGTGAGGGACGGAAAGATCTTCATTCGTGCTACCGAGGACGGAGGAAAGGCCACCAACATTACCAGCGATAAAGAACTGACTAATTTTTTAGCCAAGTGGCTCCATTCTCGTTTGAATGTTGTGATTTTAATTTGAATGTGTAGAAATTGTTTCATAAAATAATTAGTAGTAAAATTTGTCGACAAATAATAAAAAATATAGTATTTTGGTTGTGAAACAACGTCTACGCATTCAAATCAAAATCACATCATCCATATACGAATAACAGGTGTATAAAACTTGTAAAAATAATTTGAACCCATTTCATCCATCGGTTCATTTGGGATCTTACGGACAGTGCCAAAATACTCTGATGGGTATACGTACATTCACCACTATCAGGTAGGTGAATATGCAGCCTATGAGGGCTCAAATTGTAGGTAATTTGGCCTACTATTATTATAGAAAACATCTCTTCATAAAATTTATATATTAATTTTACTTTTTTTTATTTTTCAGGTCATAGGACTGTTTTGTCCCCTTAACCAGAATCCGACACCTGGCTTGATCTCTGTTTAATCAACGAGCAGGCTCGCTTGTTCCCGCACTAGGAGATAGGCACACCCGTCATAAACGGACATGACCTCATCACGGCTAACTCTCAACATACAGATACCATGCCACGAACCTAAAACATTTACTTAGAGAAACTATAAAGAAATCTGTGCCGAGAGACTGAGGGCTTATCTCGGTGCATGTGACTGGTCTTTGCTCGACACCTCATCACTCGACGACTGCATCGCCATACTCAATTCAAACTTGACTAACGCCATCAACCATATCGTTCCTTTACGTACAGTGACTCCTGGACCAAAGCGTCAACCGTGGTTTACCACAGCTCTTCGTGACCTCTTGAAAGAACGCAACAGACTGTACTGACGGTTTTGCAGATCACGTCTCCCGCTGGATCTGTACTTTTATAGACTAGCGAGGGATGATGCTCATAGACAGGTCGAGGATGCCAGGCTGAACTTTTATCATTTACGCCTATCCTCCCTGACTGATGTTGGTGAGATGTGGAGAGAGCCTGAGAGACTTAAAATTACCACCTCCAAAGAAAAACCAGCTTCTCGCTTCTCCATTGTTGACCTCAACGCGCATTTCAGCGGAATTTCCAACGATCCGTTGGCTCCTGCTGTGGAGGAATATCTGCACACCCAGGAGAGTCTGAATATCTCCGAACATTTTAATTTCAGATAGATAACGGAATCGGACGAATTAGCTGCAATAACCCCCTTTGACTACCAAGCCAGGGGCAGTGACGGCATCCCTCAGGTTGTCATTTAAAGCACTGCCGGTATTTGCTCCATTTTTGTCGTATTTTCAACCTATCCTTGAGCGAGTCACCCTTCCCCTCGGGCTGAAAAAACTCACTAGTGCGTGCAGTCAGTTCACCAACAACTTTAACTGACTATCGTTCGATTTCTCTCCTATGTTTCCTGTTCGAGTCGCTGGAGTGGCTGGTGCACAGATAAATCTCTGAGACTCTTCCTTGACGTCCTACAAACTGGTTTCCACACTGGCCACGACACACAGTTCGGCTTAATCAAGTTGACTGATAATATGAGGCTTGGCCGAAACAAAAAGAAAGTAACTCTTCTACTTCTCTTTGATTTTAGCAAGACGTTTGACACGGTGTGTCGCGTCAGGCTATTCAGAAAGCTAACTTCCTTCGACTTTTCTAAGCAGGTTATCCGCTGGTTCGTCTCCTACCTTACGGGTAGAGAGCAAGCTGTCATTGGTGACAACAACGAACTTTTCACTCTTTGACCTCTAAACGTGGGTGTACCACAGGGATCTGTACTCGGCCCTCTGTTGTTCGCATTGTACATCAATGACATCAGCTTCTGCCTCGACACCGGCGTATCCCACCACATCTACGCGGATGACTTGCAAATTTACAGCCAATGCCACCTTGAGGAGCTCGACTCCTGTTCCGCGTGGATGAGTGCTAACGCCGAGAGGATAATGAGCTGGGCTATGTAAAATCATCTAAAACTGAATGTTTTCAAAACACAGGCGATCGTCCCGAGTTCCTCCTATTATATAAATGCTTTACCTTCTGTGGCTAATACGTTCATCAACTTAGAAGGAGCCCGGGTCGAATATCAGTCGTCTGTGCGCAGTCTGGGACTGGTGCTTGAATCTAAGTTGACTCGGAAAGATAGATTATATTTCTTTAGAAAGAGCACCAGTTTCGAACGGCGCAAATATCTTGTGCAAGCTCTACTGTTTCCGATCATCAACTACTGCTTATTAGTTTACTGTGACCTGATACAAGAACTGAACGCTACAGATGCTGGTGAATACGGAAATTCCTTACATCTATCGTGTAAGGAGGAACGAGCACATCACCGTGAGCTGCAATGACTCACCTCCGCCGGACGTAGAAAGTACTTTATGGCCTGTTTCCTGAAAAAACTTCTCAACACCGCTGTTCCATCTTACATCTTGGCCTTTTTTGACTTCCACGTCGCACTCTGCCCTGTGAGTGGTGAGGTGACCCCTCTTGACATCCCCACTTTCGCCATAGAGACACTGAGGAATTCATTCTATATAAGCGCCTAATATCTCTAAAAATCCTTGCCAACCCACCTTCGTGACATTGGATCAATACCACATTTCAAGCGCCAAGACAAACAATATTTCACCAACCTGGAAAACTCATAAGCACCATCCATTAACTTATATATTGTACTCGCCACATTTCATTTCACCACCCCATCTATCACTCTCATAAAACTATTTTGTACCTTTTTCACACCGTAATTTCAATGTATTCTTTTACTATATTTCTTTAATGTTCTTTTTGTACAACAAAATGTACAGTAATAAAATTAATCTAATCTAATCTAATCTCTCTCATACAGCTGTGAAACTGTTACAGAGCACTTGCAGAACACGCAGCTATTCCAAGTTACACGCATAAATTTCGGAGCACACTTAGTAAAACAGGAGCAAAAGGTGCAGAAACGTTGTAAATCTATTAAACGCGTCCTCAGGCTTACTCCCTTTTTTTCTCGATTTGTACTGTGAGATGGAATGTAATCGAAAAAGACATTATAAACAAAAAAGAAAAACACAAAATTTAGAAATACGTGTTAGACAGTATAGCGAATTATATAACACTATACAGGAGAATTTAATAGATACATCTGATAACAGTGACTCAAGAAATGTAGAAAGTGATACCAGTATTAGTGACAATAATAGTATATGTGATGTTAGTAATGACATTTTAAGTAGAGAGAATAGCAGCAGTGATGAAAAGTTTGTGGCGAACAGAAGATGTACGAGAAATACGAGAAATTCAAGAATGGTTATATCTTTTAGTGTGCCACATGATCATGTGGACAAACTATTGAAAATCCTTAGGCATAGACTCTTATCGTTCATCCCCAAGTCAGCAAAAACTCTGTTAAAATGTCAAGTTGATATTAGCAACATTAAAGAAATGGCAGTGTCTAATGGTGTCATTCCTATGAAACAGCCCTATGGAAGTATAGCCTATTTACGTCGAAGTGTTTTCTATGCATAATTTATATGAACCAATTACAGTTGCCATATACTCTGGAAAAGGAAAGCCGAAACATTGTTCAGAATATTTGCACAAATTTATTCAAGAGATAAAATCCTTAATACAAAATCGAATACTTATCGAAGACAAAAGTGTTCTAGGTAGCAATAAAGTTTTTGTATGTGATTGTCCAGCCAGGTCATTTCTAAAGTATGGAGTAGAATTTACGGCATTTGATGGATGTGAAGTGAAAGGTCTAAAAGTGAGTGAAATTACTGTGTACTTTCAAGTGGTCGTATGGAAAAGAGCAAATAAGAAGTTTAGGTCGTTCAACAATCTTGAATGTCATACTAGTACTACTCCGCTAATAGCAATAGAATTTTTGGACGTAGTCTCACAATTTGTTCTGGACCCAATGCACCTATTATATCTTAGTTGCGCGAAGAGGATTCTGGAGTATGTTCTGTCTTCGTCGACCCACAAGATTAGATTAAGCGCTTTAATGAAATTTGATTTGGAACGCAGAATTGACTTATTTACGCTGACATACCTGATGAATTTCCACGTAAGATGAGATCTACAAGGCACTGATCCAAGTATAAAACTGTTGAATTCAAATTTTTTTCAAACCATGCTGCTTCAGCTCTTTTTAAAAACTTACTTCCAGATAATGTATACAATAACTTAATACTCTTTACTACAGCATATATCAGATAATAAGAAATTTTGAAATTGAACGAGCAAGAAAATACTTTTTATTTAATTTATTTACTTTTAGTGATGAAATATTATGTCAACTAAATGTGTCATTTGCGTGAATTTTTGCTGGTATTATATAATGTTTTTATACTCAAAAAAATTCTACACGGATAGTTTCTACACAAACACTTGCTACACTTGTATTCCTATTATTTTACCATACTTAAAAAAAAGTGAAGGGAATGTTCGTACAGAAAACATACGTGTAGATTTTTTCATGTTGGAAAGATGTTTGTGTCGGGTTGGGTTGGGTTTTTATGTGTAGAGATTGTTCAGTGTCTCCTACTAAAACAATAGTAATCAATCTATTCTCTTTGTGATTTTTTGTTTAACTGTCTCATTCGATTAAACCATCATATTACTTATTGGCCAAACAGTACATGCAAATTGAATTCCTATCCTCAAAAAGTGATAAGTGAGGAAATATAGAACGCGCGTAGTGCGTCTAAAAGCGCTAGTTTTATTAAAATCTTACGGCATTTAAAATGTATTATTTAACAAATACATTCTTTTTAACCAAATCTCATTTGAATACTTACATCTTAACGATATCATCGCTTTTTAGATGAAGATCTGGTTCACTTGATATTGGAGAAAAATGACATATGCAGTTGTTGACAGAAATGCAGGATGGGAAAGCAATGCCTTTTTTTAAGTCCTTTTCTTTTTTAAATACTTTACTGGTTTCTTCAGTAAGTAAATTATCACCATACTCACAAATATCTCTAACGGAAGCTCCAGCAATACACCTACTTAGTACTTGCTTTAAAACACCTGAAACACATGATATTTCTTAAAAACTATCATTTTTAGAATATCAGGTATGTAAGTAATATAGTGTGATTAATAAGAGTTATAGTTAGTAGTTTCTAAATAATTTCTTAATTTACAAATTAAAAAGCAAAAAATATAAAGAATGAAAAAGATCATTTAAGGTATCGAGAACTCCCAAAAATTGAATTGGCAATTTTCACCTACTGAAACGTAAAAATGTTACAAAATCTAGTTAAGGGACCTTCTTTGAGTATGTCTATATACTTCTTAATATCCCTTATTAAAAAAACAACTGCTACCAATTCTTCGGAAAGTTGCTTCCTTTAGTCTTATGCATACTCCAATATGAAAAGTGTTACTATTCATATAAAATTATATAGGATGACCCAATTTAAACGGACACCGTTAATAACGGCACGAAAGTTGTCGGATACAAGGGGATGTCGGATGGGCACATAGATTTGACCTTTAACTCTTTTTTTCAAGGTCGTTTGAAGGACAACTTTGATTTTTTAAATAAGAACCCTTTTTTATTGCGGGAATGAAAAGAGCAGAAAATGTTACGTTCAGAAAGGTATATTTGGTTGCAGCACGTAAGATCATCTCAAGGTCATGCAGTCTGTATGAAATCCCACCTACGTAATTCTTCTGAGAAGGCCAGAATCAAAAAATGATTCATTTTAAGGTCAAATTTATTTTTATTCGAACAGTACATACTTTTTTGACTCCAGATTCTGAAAGTGCGTAACTTTTTGCATTTTCAACAAAGTTGTCAATTTAAAATAGAAGAAAAGATTTTTATTATTTAGCGTACTATTTCTTGCGTTTCGTCATCCTTATAAAACTTGATGTCCATGCTTGATTTGGCCGATGAAGGCAAGAATCGCAACCTGGCTGTTGAACGTAAGACCCGAAGATACCGCCCGATGAAGGCAAGAATCATAACCCGACCGTTGAAGGTAATATTGACCTGAAAATAGTGGCCGATGAAAGTAAGACGCGAAGATACCGGCCGATGAAGGCAAGACGTGAAAATAGCGGCCGATGAAGGCAAGACTTTGAAAAAATCATTTCGAAAATAGAGTTTAAGCTTTACCTAATTAAGTATTAAAAAATTCCTCCATGCTTTCTAATACATAGTTAAATTCTTCGCTCAAAGCTTTCAACAGCCTTTCATGCCTTGGTATGCCTCTACAAGCATTAATGACTCGTTGCTTCATATTTTCTCTAGTAGTAGGAGCGTTTGCATACGCGTTGTTCTTCACAAATCACATAAACAAAAATCTGGGCTCGTGAGTTTTGGAAAACGTGGTGACCAATTAACATGATCTTCACGACGTCCAATACCGATCCATCGATTATGGTATGTTTGATTTAAAAAGTCTTGAACATCTAAACTTCCATGAGCTGGTACACCATCATGTTGAAGCCACATACTCACTCTGGTTTGTATTGTAACGTGGCAGTTCGACTGCGGAGGGAAACCGGAATTACGCCGAGGACGGCACATGAGCCGCCAGCTACGCGTAAGTACGACCAACTTGGTGAATTGTGTTGGGTTGTGGGCAATACAGTGCGCGAGTGTCTAAGTGCGCGATATTTTACGGACACGTGCCAACCGCCGTGCCTTTGTTGCCAGCTACTGTTTGCGACCGCGTCATAGTTTTCACTCCTTTGTTCTCGTGAAGTTCGCTCTCGTTTATATTTGCTCTCGTTTATGCTCGCTCTCGTCCAGAGTATATATACAATACAAGTATGATTACATTAATATTGCACATTAATTACGTTACAAAAGAGTAACCCAGCAGAGGGAAAATCCCTGTTCGCTGGTCTGGCTCGATATAAACTAAAAATTAAAATTAACAAAAAATACTTATATCTAAAACTTAAAAACTAAAGAAAAAACATTAAAACTACAAGTATGTGTGTAATCCGCCATCCCGACTCAGTACCTGGTAACATCGTTACCAGGTTAGAATCAGAAATAGTAAGATCACACACACAGTAAATTCTTGTGCTCTTCTATCGCCAATATCTGATCAACATTGAACTAGCTTTAGTAAAAGTTTCAGTTGGTGCGTTCTTTTTCCTCTTGTATGCTTCTTTTTCGTAACTGTGCATTTTAGCTGGACATGTTAGGCCTACCGCGCACGTAACTCTATAATGCGGAAACATTTCTCGATGTTGATGAGAGGAGTCGCATTTGCAGTCAGCACTAAAAACAATTCCGTCCAGTACAATCAGATCCTTGTATTTCGGATGTTTGGAAATTGAAAGCATTGAGTTAGTGAACGTTTGTGTTCCTCGTATTCCTCTGTCAAAATAGAGTAAAGCTTTGTTATTTCCGAGGTAGTTAATGTCACCATACGACATTCTTACTTCATTTTTTTGTAGTAAAGTTTTCCCGGTTGGTTCTGGACATTTTTTGGCTAAAGCTTTTTCCGCATTTTTGGTAGCCTTTTGATCGATTTGAGTGAAAGCTTCTTCAATCTGTATGTACGGGGTTTTTGTAAAGTTGTTCTTCTTAATAACTTGCTTACTCCTGACAAAGTGCGTATGTTTCAGTCCCTTCAATTTCGGGTTCAGACAGTACACACATCCAAATACTTTTGTTTGTTCCTTTTTTCTTGGTGATGTTAAACTTCCAATTAGTTTAGTTGCTAGATTCTTTATTTTTATTAAATTAATTTCCTTCTTTTGCATTTTTTTTCCAGTTGTATTTTTGCTATATTAGAGATTAAGGAAATTGTTCTGTAGTTATTTATCAGAAATTTTTGTTTTGCCTTGTGAATTGGTATGATTTCTGCTTTTTTAAGTTAATCTGGCCAGGTTCCTTTCTCAATGCAACTGTTTATAATAGTCGCTATTGGGTCGCTGATATATTCTGCAATTTTTTTTACACAAGCTGCATTTATACCATCTATGCCTCCATTTTTGTTTTTTAAGCTTTTTATAGTTTTATGAACTTCGATATTATTAGTTGGAAAAATAAAGATGTTTTTATTATTGGCTGGTAGTGAAGGAATTGCTTCGTTTGACTCAATCTGTTCACTTAATTTTATACCTACGTTGTTGAAAAAATCATTCATATGTTCTGCTATTAAATCTGAGTCAGTTATTTTAGAATCTTCATTTTTTATGTATTTGACAATCTCACTTTTTTTATTGCTTTTACCTACTTTATTATTGATAATCTTCCATAGTTTCTTTTGATCACCTTGACTAGCCTCTATGGTTTTTTTGTCATAATTTTTCTTGGCTTTATTAATAACTTGATTTAATGATTTCACATAATCTTGATAATTTTTTCTTTTTCCTGTATTCGTTGGATCTTGCTTCCAAATTTTATATAGCTGTTCTTTTTTGTTGCATGAAGTCATTATTGCACTAGTTATCCATGATTTTCTAGGTCTCATGTTTCTTTGTTTACGTTTTTTAGTGCTGCAGTCTGCATCTTTCATGCATTTTTGTATCATTTGTATTAGCCTGTCTATAGCTTTATTTGGGTCTTCTGTTTCAGTAACGTCAGACCATTTCTGCAAGCTTGCAATTCGGTGTAGCTTTTGATAATTTATGTGTGTATTGTCTGTATTTTTCTTCTTATTTTTGCTACTTTGATGGTCATGAAAATAGGGTAGTAATCATTAAAAGGTATTGTCAAAGCATATGTTTTGTGTTCAATGTTGTTAGACTTTATGTAGAAATTCCAGTCAATACAACTTCCCCTATTACAATCAGTAATAGCGGGTCTAGTAATATCTTTAATTCCAGGATAGTAGCAATTTTCTAGCATAATCTGCAAAAATTCTTGGTCTATTGTTTCGCTACTATTTATGTCAACATTAAAGTCACCTACTATAATGTTATTTTTGTTTGATTTGTTACCTTCTAGTAGAGCTTTTATATCTAAGACAAATTCTGATTTCGTAAGACTGTGACTTCTATACAGAGATGAGATGGTAATTTCATCATTGTTTTGTAAGGCGATTTTTGTACTTAAAATTTTTAAATTATTTATTTGTAAGATTTCAGTTGCTTCATTAATACTTTCATAAATATAAATTACAACTCCATCATTTTGATTTATATGGCTGTTATTATAATAGCTTTTGTATTCATCTAGATGGAACATATCATGGTATTTTAAATTCCATGTCTCAGTACAGACAATAATACTTGGTTTTGTTTATTTACTTATGCAGTGCACTTTCGGTGTCTGATATATTGTTTTGATTGATTCTCTGCACACGCGAGTGTACAGTTGTAGTTACCTTCCTTACCGTCTGTCTCGCTGTTGTGTTTCTATCGAAGCTGCTTTCTACTTTCCCGAAGTATCTCTGGTAAGTAGGTTGCAAGGGATAGTCAGTGGATTCGATGAATTTCTTTATTTTAAATTTGAGAATTTCGCACATTTGGCTGTCTATGGCACTATCATTTGTATTATATTTGGTCTTGTATTTATTATTGTGAAAATCATAATTTGGACATTGGATGCTGGTCACTTTTGCACTCTGACGCTATATGATCGCCAGCGCATTTGTTACACGTTGCGTTATTTTCGCAATTCTTGCCACCGTGTCCGAATTTCGCGCATTTGTTGCATGGACTTGTATTTATGATATCAAATACTTTACAGTTTTGATATGCGATGAAAATTTTACTTCTGTTTTCTATTATTGTTTTATATATGTTAGATGACACCTCAATAATAGCACCAATTGAATTTTTTGCACTATTGAAACTATGTAGAACTTTACATTTATCTTCCATGTTGCTAAAATTTCTTTGGTTAATATCATTTTCGAGTTCTTCTTTGTTTTTAAACACATTGTCTATTCCTATCACTTTCATTATTGGTTTTTTAATTTATTCTGTTTCAATTTTGCAACTGTGTTTTAATTTGTCTGTTAGAGCACTTTCAATCTTTTGCACACTTTCTAGATTCATGCAGTTTATTATTAATAGATCGTTGTTTTTATTTGTAACTTTTTTTGTTTGTATTGTTTTGTTCTTTGTAATGCAGTTATACACTGTTTTACTTATGTTAGTATTGTCATTTTTATCTGTTTTCTTTATAATTAGTTTTGGCACTTTTTTGTCTCTAGGTTTAGCAGGTATTTGTTTGACACTATCAGCGTATGGCACTTTCTTGATAAAATTATCACTGTTATTGCTTGCTTTTTCTTTTGTTAACAAGTCGTTTAATAACTTATTTTTATCTTGCACTTCTCTCAGTAGTTGTTTGAGAATACTTTTCATCTGGGCAATGAACTCAGCTGTTTCTGCTGACAGCTTACCATATGGCAGCTTCGAAGTCAAAGCCAGGTTAGAATGTTCTTGACAAATAACAAACGAGTTATTCAGGAACTTTACAGGAACTCCAGCATTATATTTTGCTACAAATTCGTTTGTATGAAAAAATTCACCACACACAATGCACACTACCGATCCTACTTTAGTACTAGGATGACATTTGTAATATTTTTCTAGCGGAGCATCAGGAGGCCGACTGCCCCCCGACGCCATTTTGATACGATTTTACAGCTTACACATTGTACAAGTTTACGCCCGAGATTTTTAACTTTTTTTAATTTTCAGTTTTTCATTAACATATTTATACATACATTTGCCACTAATAAAAACATAACTTTTGCCAGTAATATGTATAATAATATAGTATATTACAAAATGTATAATTTTGCTTATACATATGTATTTACAACATGCTTGCATACATGTACCTATATGTGTGTGTATAGCATATGTATACAAACATACATATAACTATACATATACGTAAAAAAATAAAAAATTATAAATAAAATAAATGGAGATCTGAAGAAGCCATTGGCAGGGTCAGACGTGTAGTAAGGGGGTGTGCATAATACGCAGCTTTTTTTTTAAATAGAAAAGGTAAAAATAGAAAGAGGAATACAGAATGAAAGTGGAGAGAAAGGTGAGTAAAACAGGATAATAGGACAAGAAAGGGCGAGAAAGGGCGAGAAAGGGAGAGAAAGGAGAGAAGGAGAAAGTGCAAGGAGGAGGTTAGGAAAGGTAGAAAAGGACGGAGATAGAGGAGAGAGCGGCAAAGCCGCGGGCCATGAACTATAGAGAAGAGGAAACGGCAGAGGTGACGATAGGGAATCAGGAACAGAGGAACGAAGAGGAACAGGAATTTAAGACGCCGAGCGGACTGGAACGGGAGCCGGAGAGAGAAATTCAAACGTGCAGGTGGGAAAGCACGCCGAAGACAGGGAAGGGAAGAAGAAAGGGAAGCGGAGGAAAGGGGGGAGCGCTAAGGCAGTTGGAGCTCCCAGAGAGCTTCAAAGTAGATAAAACGGAGAGGGGAAAAAGGAAAGAAAGCTCACCGGAGGAGAAAGAGGACAAGAAGAGAGAGAGGAAAGAAGACAGGAGAGAGAGAGACACGTTAGAGAAGAACGGTTCGACGGGGAGATTACCGACAAAGAAGGAGGAGGGAAAGGAAGGTGAGAACGAGGGGGAGATGGAGAAATTCCAAGGAACACTGGAAAGGATCCTGAAGACCCTGAAGGAGGAGAAGGAGGAAAGGAGAAAGGACAGGGCAGAATGGGAGAGAAAATGGCTAGAAACGGAAGAAAGGATGAATAAGAAGCTAGAGGAGGTGAGAAGCCTAGTGCAGGAGGAGAAGAGGGAGAGGACAAGGGCGGAGGAGGAGATGAAGAGGGCAACCGAGGAGGAGAGGAGAAAGAGGGAAGAGCGAGAAAGAGAAATGGAGGAGAAGATAAAGAAAATGGAGGAAAAGGCAAAAACTAGGCAGACAGAAGGAGGAGACCAGAGAGGGGAAAAGGGGTCAGAGGAAAGGGAGCAAGAGAAGAAGCAACTGAAAGGGTTAGAGTGGAGAATTGAGGAAGGGGAGAGAGAAAGGAAAAGGAACAATGTGGTGGTATCAGGGCTGAAAGAAGTAAAATGGGACAAAGCGAAGGTGGAAGAATGGGTAGATGAGAAGCTGGGGATTTCGGTAAAGGTGAAAAGGACATCGGTTATCAGAGGAAAAGGTAAGAGCAAAATAGGAGTGGAATGTGAAAATAGAGAGGAGAAAGAGAAGATTATGGAGGAAAAGAGCAAGTTGAAGGGGACGGACTGCTTCATCGACCACGATTTGACGTGGCGAGAGAGGAGAAATAGAGAAAGGTTGAACGGGCTCGCAAGAGAATGGAGGAGCGAAGGAAAACCAGTGAAAGTAGGAAGAAACAAGTTAACGGTAGGAGACATGACGTACTTCTGGAACGAAAGAGAGGATAGGCTTTTTCGAGAGGGGGAGGCAAGATGGAGATGAGAAGGAGAAAAGGGAAGAAAGGGGAAAAGGGAAAAGAAAGGAGAATCTGAAGGTGTTGAGCTGGAATGTGGCAGGACTGAAAGGAATAGAAGAGGAAGGATGGAGATACATATTAGGATTTGACGTCATATGTCTACAGGAAACGTGGGCAGAGAGCGGTGAGGAGGAAAGAATAAGGAGGAGAATGAAGGGCTTCGAAACAGAGGTAAGAGAGGCGAAAAAGGGGGGGAGCAGAGGGAGATTAAAGGGAGGAATGGTAATGGCAGTTAGGAAAGATAGGAAAGAGGACAAAGTTGAATGGTTGAGAGGAAGATCAGCAGAAGTCATAGGTGGCAAATGTAGTATAAAGGGGGAAAAGAGGTGGATAGGTTCGACATACATGAGGGAGGAGAAGGATAGGAACTATGAAGAAATAGAGGAGATGGTAGAAAGAGCGGGGGGGGGGGGAAAGATACTCTGGTGTGGAGACATGAACGCGAGAACAGGGCAAGAGGGGTGTTTTAGATGAAAAGGGAGTGGAGGAAAGGAGGGAGTCAAAGGATAGAGTAGTGAACAGAGAGGGCGAAAAGCTGCTAAATAGGTTAAAAGAGTGGGGGCTTTCAATCCTACATGGAAGTACAGAAGGGGATGAGGAAGGGGAACTCACGTACGTGGGGGGAATGGGTCGCTCGGTAATAGACTATGGGATAGTAAATGAGGAAGGCAGGAGAAAGGTAAAGTCAATGAAGGTAGAAGATAGAATGGAGTCAGACCATGGAGCATTGGAATTGGAACTAGAGACAGGGAGAAGTTCGGAAGGGTTGGAAGAGGAAATGAAAAGAACGATGTGGACAGAGGAGGCCATCAGGGAGTATAGAGGTTGGCTAGCTAAAGGGGGGGAAGCAAAGACGTGGAGGGATTTAAAGATAAAAATAAGAAACGCGATCCAAACAAAGAGGGGGAGAAGAAAAAGGAGAGGTGACAGCAGATGGTGGGATGAGGACTCCAGGAAGAAGAGGGCAGAAATGAAAAGGGCAAAAAAAGGGATAAGGAGGTGGGGAAAAGACAGGTTCACGCAGGCGAAAAGAGAGTTAAGGAGCATGTATAGGAAAAAGAAGGAGGAAGGGATGAAAAAAGAGCTAAGGGAGGCAAAGGAGGATAGGTCAGGAAAAAAGTTCTGGAGAATGGTGAAAAGGAGAAGGAAAGGAAAAAGGGAGCAGATAGATAAAGGGATAGAAGATAAGAGTTGGTTAGAGTTTTTTAAAGGGCAACTGGGAGAGAGAGAAACGCAGGAAAGAGGGAGAGATAAAGAGGAAGAGTCGGGGAAAGAAGAGGAAGCAGAGGAGAGAGAGATAGAAGTAGAGGAAGTAAGGGAAATAATCAAGAAGCTAAAGGAAAATAAAGCACCAGGAGAAGATGAAATCCAGAATGAGGCTTGGAAGCAGGGCGGAGGAAAGATTGTGGAGGAATTAACGGAGATACTAGGAAAGATTTTGAAAGGAGGAGGACTGCCAGAAGAGTGGAGGAGAGGGAAAGTCACGCCAATATATAAGAAAGGAGATAAGGGGGAGTGTAAGAACTTCAGAGGAATCACACTAATGGACACAGGATACAAAATATATGCGGAACTGATAAAGGGAAGATTGGAGAAGAAACTGGAAGAAGAGGAAAAGTTCAGCGACACGCAGATGGGATTTAGAATAGGGAGAGGTACAACGGACGCTATATATGTGGTAAACAAGGCGGTGGAGCAAGAGCTAAGGAAGAAAGGAGGGAAGGTATACGCGTGCTTCGCGGACATGAAAGCAGCCTTTGACAAAGTAAACAGGGAAGAAGTGTGGAAGATGATGAGGAAGCTGGGAGTGACTAGAATGATAAGGGAAAGGGTAAAGGAAATTTATGAGAGGACGGAGTGTGAAGTAAGGATAGGGGAAAGGAATGAAGGCAGTTTTGAGACGCAGAAGGGAGTGAGACAGGGATGCCCGCTGAGTCCACTGTTGTTTAACGTGGCAATGGCAGACTTGGAAGGAGAGATGGGAAAGGTGCAAGAAGGAGGAATAATATTAGGGAGAAGGAAAGTATGGTCAATCTCATATGCAGACGATGTAGCAATGTTAGCAACAAACGCGAGCGGGTTGAAACAAATGTTAAGAAGATTCAAAGGATACATCAAAAGAAAGGGATTGGAGCTAAACACAGAGAAAACGAAGATCATGATTTTCAGAAACGGAGGAAGAAGGAGGAGGGAAGAGAAATTTGAATGGGATGGAAGGGAGATAGAGGTGGTGAAAACATTTGAATACTTGGGATACACGATGAAAGAAAACGGGAAAGAGGTGAAACAGGTGAAGAAGGTGAAAGGAAGGGCAAACGCGCTGATAAGTACTCTGTGGGGCCTAGGAGAGGCAACGTTCAAGGACAGCTGGAAGATGAGGATGAAGCTGTTCGACGCTCTAGTGCAGAGCGTAATAGAATATGGGGCGGAGATATGGGGTTGGAAAGGGCAGGAGGATTTAGAGAAAATACAGAGAAGGTACATCAAATGGGTGCTGCACCTAGATAGGACCACGCCGGCACATGTGATTCACTGGGAGACGAAGAGGTTTAAATTAGAGACAAGGACAAGGAAAAGGGCGGTTAGGTTTGAAAGGAAACTGAGGAGAGCAAAAGAAAATACTTTGCTAGGAGAATGCTGGAGGCTGCTGAAGAGAGAGGGAGAAAGGGGAGAATGGAAGGGAAGAGGGAAGGACGTGAGAAGAATGGAATTGGAGAAGTGCGGGATATCGGTGCATCGGCAAAGCATGCGGGGGAGTCTAGGGAAATTCCCTAGGAGGAATTAGAAGGAGGGAACAGGGAGAAGAAAGAGGAACGAGAGGAACAGAAAGGAGAGCACATGGTGAGGAGAGTAGAGAGGTTATAGCAGGGAGAGAGAGCGTGCAAAGTCAACAGAGAGAAAAAGAAGATAAAGAACCAAAGGCGAGAAAAAAGTAGGAGGGAGAGATGTCGAAGCATGAGAGAAGAGTGGAGAGAGAGATGCGGGATATGAAAGAGGAGATGAAGGAGTGGAGGGTGAAGCTGCAATTGGAGAGAGGGAGAAGAGAAGCGGCGGAGAGAAAGATGATGGACATAGAAGGTGATGTAGAAATTTTGAAAGGAAAATTGAGTGAGGAAAGGAGAGAGAGGAAGAAGATGCAGAGAACAGTCAAAGAATTAAAGGGACTGGTAGAAAAATTGGAAGGAAAAGTAAGGAGAGAGGAGAGAAAAGGGATTGAAAGGGGAAGGACCAATGTGAAAAGTGAGGTTAGGATTGTGAACACCAACAAGAGAAAGAGGACGGAGGGAGGGAGGAGCAAAGTAGGAGAGAGAGGTGTGATCATCCATAAAGGGACAAACTGGAATGAGAAGGAGGTGCTGCAGGACTGGCTGGACGAGATCCTGGAGGGAACGAGTTGGGAGCTGGAGGAGACCGCAAACCAGGACACAAAAAAAATCATCTTTGCGGCAGAAGAGGAAATGGAGGAGATATGGAAGAGGAGAGAGGAAATTAATGAAGGGGGAAAGGTGAGAATAGAGCAGTGGATGAGTTGGGAGGAGAGAAGGGCAAAGAAAGAAGCCATGGGGATAAGAGAGAGAAGAAGAGAGGAAGCGAAAAAGAATGGGGAGCTGCTAAGGAACGGGGACTTCAAGGTGAGAGTGGACGGAATCCTGTACGAGTGGAAGGAGGAGGAGGGAAGGATCAGAAGGGTAAGAGAGGAAAAGAGGAGTGAAGAAGAGGTGAGAGAGGAAAGGAGGAAGAAGGAAGAATAGGAGGAGAGATAAAATAAAAAAGAGATGAAAAGAAGAAGAGAAAAAAAAAAGAAAAAAAAAAGAGAGGCGTATTAATGCACACAAATGTACATATGTAAAGATAGCATTGTAAAATACTAATGTATGAACACAATAAAGATTATTATTATTATTATTATTATTATTATTATTATTATTATTAAATAAAATAAATGGAAAAACAAAAATGTCATTTAAAGAAATAATGCAATTTATTTCTGTTTCAGATAATTAATATGTGTAAAAGAAATATACAAATTTTATTAAAAGTGTGAAAATTGATATTTGTAAATAATCTGTTCAAACAATATTACCCTTTAGATGACCGGGATTTGAGGTGGCATATCGTCCACAGAAAACCAGTAAAAAAGGTATCTTATATCACTGAATGATCATAGGGAAAGTGTCGATCAGGGGGTACGCCAATATGTTGGTTTTCCGGGCGTCTAAAGGTTAACTACTTAAAAATATGTATAATAATCCAAGTGAGCCAGAATAGCCCGCTATTTTCAATTCAGAAGTAAATTTCTGACAATTTTTTAAAATTAAATTTTGAAGTATACACGAATAAATTTGATTGATTTGCAATTTATTACACTTAAATAATGTTAATGGAATCCTTAATTCCATTACGTATTAAATAAATATAAAAATATTATACGTACACACACGCACATACATACACATACGTAGCCACATAAAATATGTCGCCAGTACTTCAAAAGCATCAATTCAGCTAGTTACGCTGCCAGTCGCCAGTTCTTCAGAAGCATCAGTCCAGCTAGTTACGCTGCCAGTCGCCAGTTTTTCAAAAGCATCAGTCGAGCTTGTTACGCTGCCCATCGCCAGGCCAGAAACAACCTCGATATTATTCAAAACGCAAGAGTCAAGTCGCAACGAAAAGTAATTTCGTGTCATGTTCCGTAAAGAAACAACAGTGTCCACGTTAATCGAGACGCATCATTTTCTCGTCTCTGAAGGAAGTCCAACGCATCAAGGCCCATCTCGCTGCACCTGCATCTCATAATGAAGAGAAGCTGAGAGCCGACGGCCCATCGATATCCTGACCTGAATTACCGGCGCAAGGCTACGAAGAACGAGGATACACAGTTGTGACCTCCTGCTGCTACACACGTTTACACTCACCACATACGCACGAGGTACTTTTCTCTTTTTAAATTAAATAAAACAGTAGTTATTCTAAAAATAACCCCGTCTTCAGTTAAGTGATCTCACTATCCGGCTCCTTTTCCCGGAAGGCAGTGACCGCGTCTGCGGTAGCCAAAAGGGATTTCCTTCATTCCACTTAATTATAAAACAAATTAGAAAGGATCCCCACAGCCAATAAGTATGTTGGTGGGTTGCGCTCATTTGGACGTAACAATAACAACTTTACCTACATATTAAGATTAAGATTTTTGAAAGTCAGTTTGGGCCTACTGTACCCCGATAAAGAATCGAACACCAATAAATATCTTTGATTTTTCGTTCACGCGATTCTTGATTAATTTGAATGACCAGAACACTTTTTAAAAATAAAACAAGTCGAAGTTTTACCTTTCTTTCAATTATTTTTATTTATTTGAATTTTTAAAAATAATTACGTATTCAATAAGTAAATAATGACTTACTTAATATATATGTAAAGTTAAGTTATTTAAGTGTGAAAAATTTCAAATCAATCGGAGTTATGAGCAAACATTTAAAATTTGTTCTGCTTTTTAGGTTTTTAAAGTGTTTTGTCCACGTAAATATTTATCTGTACAAGTACCATGTATACAGAAACTTCTACTAATAGAGAAAACATAATGTGAATCTATCCAACCAAGTCCTCGTCGTGGGTCCTGGACATCAATTTTTATAATGATGACGATATGCAGGAAATGGTACGCTAAATGATAAAAATATTTTCGTCTATTTTAAGTTGACAACTTCGTTTAAAACCTAAAATTTTACGCACTTTCAAAATCCAGAGTCGAAAAAGTTAGTACTGTTTGAAAAAAATTAATTTGACCTTGAAATGACCTTAAAGGACAGTATCAAATTCAAGGTCTCCATTCGGCACCCAGATATCCTACAACTTTCGTGTCTATTATTTTGCTTCCTTCTAAGCGGAAGTTTTGTAATAGTAAAATTGAGTCTTGCTAAAACTTCGTAGAAACGCATTTGAAGGTATTTAGAGTATGAATCATGCGTTTTTAGAAAACGTCCGGGCGGATGGCTATGTGTGCGTGCACATTGCCATTATTTTTTTTTCGTTTTGTAGGGAATTCTGTATACTTTCAGAAAAAAATGATGCCCAATAGCTGTGAGATAATGCCACATTCCTATATCTTAATCTGGCCTAACAATTTTTTTTTTTAAAAAACGCAATAATTTGTAAGTTTACCTAAATTTTAAAAAAAAAATAAATAAAAAAAAGTGCATTTTATAACAAGTGTTTAAAAAAATTGACCCTCTACGATTTTTTTTTAATTGCGTTATGCCATTTTAAAGATATTCCTATGTTTTAAGTAAATACCGCCAACATCAGCATTACCCAATGCGTACCGCGAGGAGGTTGTTGGTCGGACTTTTATGTATCTATATGTTTTTAGCTAAAAGTGCTTCCCTTAGGAGTTACAAATAAAGTAAAATAGCTAACAAATGCAAAAAGTGCTTTTATGGCTAACTTTGATCCTCTGGAGCTCAAAGAATATCGATCAAGAAAATCTGAAAAAATTCAGGGGTTTTCTTGGGAATCTATACAACTTATTCCAAGAGTAGTTACGGAGATGTTATCTCCGGAACTACACAACGAATTGAAAAATGACAAAGTTACGTTATTCTTAGAATTTTCGCCTCTACCCGCGGGTATATACCATATACAGTGAAAATGTAACACCCTGTATATTCCAAGTAATTCAAACCATTCGTACACCCTTTTTAAAATCTAGAATATCAGGTAAAATGAAAAATTCTAAGTGTTCTAATAGTATACGAATTATGCTCGATCGAATGCAGGTATTGTCAACTTCCGGTTTCAACTGGAAGTGGCTAAAACTCACCGGAAGTCAATTTATTTAAATAAAATGATATTTTTTTTCATAGATTTTGATTCTACGCAGAAAAAAAAATTTTTATTTGAAATTCTTTTTGCAATACCTCGCTTTTTGAATGGATACAAGAAAGAACATGATTATATTCAATAAATTGAAAAACTTTGGATTGTTAACGATAAACATGTGAAGTTTTATTATAAATAATAATATTAACATTAATTTGTGGTTAATATGTCTTAATAAATCAATAAACAGTCATTGTTAATTACAACATTTTACATTTTCTGTAAGATAGCAAAGGAATAGCATTAACATTTTACTTCAAAACAAGAAATAATTTTAATGTAGTTGTTTAAATTGAGCTCCATGTTCCTGAATGCAAGCCTGTACTGTATTTGGGAATGAATCAACAGCTCGAAGAATTTCTTCAGCCGAGAGAGACCGGATAGCTTGCCTGATTCTACCTATCATATTTTCTCTTCTCATTGGCGTCTCTATGTACACCAAACTTTTGATCGTTCACCATAGATAATAGTCTAAAATAGTCAGATCTAGTGAGCGAGGTGGATAATAAACTGGGTCACATTTACCAATCCATTGCTTGAAAAAACTACGGTTCGAACGTGCTTGTACCAATCTTGGTGTGTGAGCTGGACAACGGTCTTGTTGAAAGCACATATGCAGACCTACATCAAGTAGAATAACTTACAACAGTGGCGGCAGATCTGTCCGTAGCATTTCTAAATATCCTCTGCTGTTCATATTTTCATCATAAACAAGGGGACCGACGATTTAATTCCCAATAATTCTACACACCTAATATTGACCTTACAGATATGTGAATTATCAATCTCTCTCAACCATTGGGGATTCGTTTCTGACTAATACCGAAAGTTCCAATTACAGCCATGACCGAAATTGAGAATCAGTATTTAAAGTCAGAAGGATTTTGAGAATAAAAAGTATTGCTCAAGAAATTATGTATTTAGAAATGTATCATGTCTTATCTGAGATAATAAAGCGAAAACAATTGGGTGAGAATCTTAGGTCACTGAGCTATGCATTTATATAAAAAAATACTCCGGAATGTTACAATTCACAGCTTACTATTCTGATTAATGACATAGGTGCAAGACCGAGAGTCATCAGTTTCGCCAATTTTTATACTGGGAAAAATCTTGCTGGTGTATCTAAGCCATTGTAATAGAAGTATGCTGCATTTCTCCGAGTCGCTTACCAAGGGGATATATAGATTTCAGAGACCATTTGGGTTTGAGAACAAGGTTCTGGAAAACAAAATTTTAAACAAAAGTTTCTTCTTTTTCTGTATAGAATCGAAGTCTGTAAAAAAAAAATACCATTCTCATCCCCCAGCCTGAACACAGCAGCAACAACAGTAACAGCATCCAATCTCCTCCTGCCCCCGAAGTCCCTTCCGAGATTGCCAGCCTTCGAAGGAAACTGGAGGTCATTAAACATCGGCAGGAGTTGTCCAACAACAATGTTGTCGTGATTACGGGACTGCCTACATCCAGGAGAGCTCTCTTCACCTTCTTGCTTTCTCCGTTCTCTCTGCCCTCGACCCCATTGTCCTTAGGAGGGACATACCTGCCACTAGGATCATGGGAAGACTCAATGCAGCCAGCAACACCTTGGCTGCAGACAGTAAATAACCACCGATTGCTGTAACTACGTCTGCCCATGCCCTTGTTCGCTCCACCCTGGCAACAAAAATTAAGAAGGGTAAGCTGCACACCTCTGAGCTTAGCACCGACCTACTGTAGAGAGCCAAGGTCCTAGCCCCAGACCACCAGGGCCTCATTGACATTAACGAGCTGCTCCCTCCAGAGGTATATAAGCTGCGCGTCAGAGCCCAGCAAGAGGCCAAGAGGAGGCAGGGTTGCAGGATGTACGTCAAGGATGGCAAGATCATCCGTGCTGCCGACGACAGAGGAAAGGCCACCATCATCACCAGCGATCAGGGACTGGTTAATTTTTTAGCCAGGAGGCCTCCTTGCAACAGCAGCAACGGCCACTGAAAATTGTTTATCTCATTCCACCCATACCACCATCATCTTCAGCTTCATCGCTGCTCACATCTTCATCCGTTTCTAAGGTAACTGTCCGATGGTTTAGGGGCGTGCCATTTTAATGCTAACTCCGTTATGGGTCACATTAAGGCGGTGCGGTTCTTCTTGTCCACTCGTCCCCTCTATCACGTGATAGCTGTAACTGAAACCTGGCTAGACAACAAGATAAAAACCATACCCTCACTCGATAACTACACACTTCTTAGATGAGACAGAAACAGAAACGGTGGAGGTGTGGCCTTCTGCATCCATCATTCACTTACGGCTACAGTTCTGACATCGTCTAACGATGTCTAGACGGGCAAGCCTGGGAAGCCAGAGTATCTTTTCTGCGCGATCTCTGCACAAGGAGTCTCGCCCATCTTTGTTGGCGTTGTTTATCGTCCACCCCTTGCCCCTTTCATTCAAGACAATGATTTCATTGAAAAACTTTCCACACATATGCATAACTACTCACAAAGCTAATCATGGGTGACTTTAAAGTTGAAGAACTCCCTCCAGTCGGTTCCTCATGGTTCAACACATCATAAACCGGAATCCGACACCAGGCTTGACCTCTGCTTAATCGACGAGCAGGATCGCCTGCTCTCGTACTAGAAGACAGGCACAGCCTTCATCACGGCCACTCTCGACGTAAAGATACCACGCCACGAACCTAAAACATTTACTTACAGAAACTATAAAGGAATCTGTGCCGAAAGACTGAGGGTTTATCTCGGTGCATGCGACTGGTCATTGCTCGACACCTCATCACTTGACGACTGCATTACCATATTCAACTTCAACTTAAATAACGCCATAAACCATCTCGCTCCATTACGAATAGTGACTCCTGGACCAAAGCATCACCCGTGGTTTACCACGGCTCTTCGTGACCTCTTGCAAGAACGCAACAGACTCTACAGATAGTTTCGCAGATCACGTCTCCCGTTAGATCGGTACTTTTATAGACTAGCGAGAGATAATGCTCATAGTCAGGTCGAGGATGCCAGGCTGAACTATTATCATTCACGCCTGTCTTCCCTGACTAATAACGACGAGACCTGAAGAGAGCTGAAGAAACTTGGAATTGCCACCTTCAAAGAAAAACCACCGGTCGTTTTAGGTGCAATAACGCGTTTTGATTGCCAGGCCAGGGGCAGTGACGGAATTCCTCAGGTTGTTATTTACAAAGTACTGCTCGGACTGGAAAAAGTCACTCGTGCATATACTGAATAATGTCAGTTCCTTGACGACCTGCAAACTGGATTCCGCACTGGCCACAGTAGACAGTCCGGCTTAATCAAGTTGACTGCTGATGCCAGGCTTGGCACAAACAAAAAGAAAGTAACTCTTCTACTTCTCTTTGATTTTAGCAAGGCGTTTGACACGGTGTGTTAAGCCAGGCTAATCAGAAGGCTAACTTTCTTTTCGCAACAGTGAGCGTAAAATTCGATTTTAGACCTCGATTGGGAGGATCTAAATGAGGTAATTTCATCACAGTGTGCCTAAAAATCTATTTTACGCACAGGAGGTCTAAAATGAAAAATCTTGTATTCGGCATTTGTTTATACAAAGATGAACTGTAGAACTCACTTGTGACTTAATATTCTTCTAGTGTTTACGATACACATATTTGTTCTATATAAGAATATATATTCGAAGAGAACACACGTATACTATATGTAGTATAGTATAATCCCCTCCCAAAATCTTACCCAACCAAGTCTTCAGTGTCGCTTGGACTCCCGACAATACAACACGTGCCCGGTCTTTCCGTAATCATGATGAGTGATAGTGATGAGAGTATTCCTGATGATATTTTAGCTGCAGCAGAGGAAGCCATACAGAATGTACTTCCTGAAAAATCGCAGCTTATTTACCGCGCATGTTACAATGAATTTCGTGAGTGGATGAAGCATAAAAACACAAGATCTTTTGACGAAAAAGTATTTTTAGCATACTTCCACGAAATTTCAAAGAAATATGTATCTTCAACTCTGTGGTCGAAATATTCTATTCTCAAAACCATGATGAAAATTGAATGTGATATAGACATTAGCAACTATAAAAAATTGCAAAGTTATTTAAAAAAATTACACACTGGATACGTACCAAAGAAAGCTAAAGTTTTCACGGCCGCTGATATGAAAAGATTTTTAGAAGAAGCTCCTGATAATGAATTTCTAGTATCGAAGGTAAATATTTATTTATTTAAATAAAAATTGATAAATCTATGTATATTGAATTATATTGAATATCTTATTATTTATTATTATTATTATATCTATGTATATTGAATTCTATGAAAATATTCATCAATCTGCAGGTTGCGCTTATTCTTGGTGTACAGGGAGCATGCAGAAGTCAAGAATTATATAACTTGACAATAAGTAATGTGAAAATGCACGATAACTATGCTATCATAACAATACCCGAAACGAAGAATCATTTACCGAGGACATTTACTCTCGAAGGTAAATACCACAAGACCGTCGCTGACTACCTTCGACTGAGACCTGAGCACACGACAATAACAAAATTGTTTATCTCCTACCGCAAGGGCAAGTGCTACAATCAACCGATGGGAAAGAATTTGATTAGTGGTGTCCCGCAGAAAATTGCTACGTGGTTGAATTTAGAAAATTCGAAATTATACACCGGTCACAGTTTCAGGCGTTCTTCGGCTACTCTGCTAGCCGATACTGGAGCTAACATTACCACGTTAAAAAGGCACGGTGGTTGGAAATCCGCTCAAGTAGCGGAAGGTTATATAGAAAATTCAGTTGCTAACAAACGGAAGATTAGTCGTCAAGTTTCAAATGCAATTGAAAAAGATTCTGATGAAACTCCTAAACCGAAAAAAATTAAAAAAACTATTGTGACGACTGTATCAACGGAAACTATAGATTTATAGATTAATTTTCTTCGCTTAAATAATTATTTAATTTACAGTTTTGTTTATCTATTATCTCGTAGATATAACGTAAACATTCTTTTTTGTGATAATAATCTATCGATGAAATAATTCAGTTTTCAGTTGCAAAATTATTTTATTTTATTTTTTTTTTCAAAATAAACATTATTTTCAAAATAAACATTATTAGTTATTGTTTTAAATTAAGATTTTCAATTTATTTTTTTAAAGGCGGGGGGCTCCGCCCCCCGAACCCCCCGTCTCCACCCCCCGTGCACTCCGCCACCTCCGACTACCTCTTTGTAATATACTATTATATGCTATACATACATTTAATTTCAAAACGCTTTAAAATTCGTTATGGTTAAACGTAAGGATGCATTTTTCACGAATTTTCCGCACACTGTTGCGAAAAATAGCGTATGCGACGTGGGCGTACGATTTACACCCTTGTGCTGACTAATGCAACCCTCGGGCCGGCGAAGCCGGTCCTCGGGTGCATTGATCAGCACGCGGGTGTAAAACCGACTTTTACGCCCATGTTGCATAATATACTATTGGCTTTTCTAAGCAGGTTATCCGCTGGTTCGCCTCCTACCTCAGGGGTAGAGAGCAAGCTGTTATTGGTGACAACAACGAACTCTCCACTTTTCGACGTCTAAACATGGGAGTACCACAGGGATCTGTACTAGGCCCTGTGTTGTTCGCATTGTACATCAATGACATCAGCTTCTGTCTGGACACCGACGTATCTCACCTCATCAACGCGGATGACTTACAAATTTACAGCCAATGCCACCTTGCGGAGCTCGATTCCTGTTTTGTGAGGATGAGTGCTAACGCCGAAAGGATAATGGGCTGGGCTGCGCAAAATCACCTAAAACTAAATGTTTTCAAAACGCAGACGATCGTCCTGGGTTCCTCCTATTATATAAATCTTTACCTTCTATGGCTCATACCTTCATCAACATTGGAGAAGCCCGGGTCGAATATCAGTCGTCTGTGCGTAGTCTGGGACTGGTGTTTGATTCTAAGTTGACTTGGAAAGATAGATTATATTTCTTTAGAAAGAGCACCCGTTTCGAACTACGCAAACATCTTGTGCAAGCTCTACGGTTTCTAATCATCGACTACAGCTCATTAGTTTACTGTGACCTGATACAAGAACTGGACACTAAGCTACAGAGACTGGTGAATACGGAAATTCGTTGCATCTGTGGAGTAAGGAGGGATGAGCACATCACCCCTTACAATGCGTGAGTTGGAATGGTTTACCACCGCCGGACATAGAAAGTACTTCATGACCTATTTCCTAAGAAAACTTTAACACCGCTGTTCCAACTTACATCATGGGCTTTTTTGACTTCCACGTCTCACTCCGCCCTGTGAGGGGTGAGGTGGACATCCTTACCTTTGTCACAGAGACGCTGAAGAATTTATTCCACCAACTTGGAAAACTCATAAGCACCATCCATTCACTTATCTATTGTACTCGCTACATTTCATAATTATCAGAACTTTCTTTCATTTCAGCACCCCATCTATCACTCTCGCAGAACTATTTTGAATCTATTTCACACGTCAATTTTAATGTATTCTTTTATTTTATTTCTTTAATGTTTGTTTTGTACAACAAAATGTACAGTAATAACATTAATCTAATCTAATCTAATGTAATCTAATCTCTCCCTTCGGAGTATCCTCCAAAATAATCTGAGAATACACGAAAGAAAATATAAACAAACTCGCAAATCTTTATGCTTCGTAGATCGATGTACATACCCTTTATGAATAAAAATACAAGTTGAAATTCTACTGATTTAAAGGTTGAATTTATTAAATTTAGAAACAAATTGACTCAATTATACAATGTTATTATGATATATATTACTTGTCCCAATATCATCAGAAAGATATCTGTGCAAAGATAAGTCTGGATTTATTGTTTTCGTATTGCTACAATTTTTGAAGACACAAACGTCTTTTGGAATTTTGATTATGCAGCGGTACTCACCACTCACGCCCATCAGTAAATCAATTTAAACTAAGCTATATACAGTAGCTAAACTATATACTAAAAAATAAAAGCAGTGCTTTCTGCAGTAAGCATACAGTGATTGTCTCTTGACGAATCTCCCAGCACCTTGATGTTCCCAGTTGTAAATTATCAAACGATACTTATTATTATCGAATACCAACTAGCAAACGTCTTTAAAAAAGCAGCTACAATAAACGACCAGAGAAGCATAGGGTATCAAATACGTGCAAACGGTTTTCCATGCGTTCCATGACAAATGGCTGGCGACAACCACTAGCTTTTGGCGTTATCTGCTTTTCACGCATATGTACGCAAACTCGCATCATTTCATTGACTTAAAATAAATACTACATAATTCAAAACAGAAGTCGTTTTTTTCTTCTTTTAATGGTTATCAGCTCAAAGCTATGCATCCATAAATAAGTCGTTTCTCGCTGAATACGCGTGCTGTACTCAAGCTTCCGTCTACCGTGCCATCTACCTTATGGGGGCTGTACTAAACCGCTGGCCCCGGCCCTTTGGCTTCAGGTAACTCCCGAATCTGGGTTGGATACATAGAGAGTATTCTATATTCTCTGACAATGTTACATATTATATACTATTATATAATATAATAAAATATTATATAATATTATGTTATATTATTATAGATTCAAAAAGGTATTTCTCTAAATTTTAAATAACAGGATATTTATATACCAACATAACCTATTGTAGAAATATAAGTATTATTATATTATTAATAACCTTAAAATATCAAATCCCAAATGACTGTATTATTACGTTCTCGGCTATGATGCTGTCGTCGGTTGCAACATTTTTTATTGTTAGTTTATTATGGGGGAACATGGAGAACGACGAGAATTTTTATGAGAAAATCCTAGCGCTTTCGGTGTTTAGACATAACCGCGATCCCGAAGAACAGCGCAAAATGCTTGGTTGGAAAACCTTTTGTTAGTAAAAAAGAACTTAATTTCATGCCTTTAGAATATAACTCGATTTGAAAAACCCCGAATAATCGATGCTACGTGCTAGTTCTATAGCCTTTCTTCTAAAAGAGACAGAAAGAGAGTGAGAGAGAGAGAAGTTTCTATCGGGCTAGTAGTAACACTGAATTGAATTGACACTTACCTTTTGTTTAGTCGGCTGCTTTGTTGCTCTGCTACCTGTTCGTCCTCTCGGCGGGTGATCGGAATCACTGGGTCAGTAGTCGACGCGGGTTATAAGTTATTTAGTTAGGTGATGATATTATGCAAGGACTCGGAATTAGGATTTTGATTAAAAAGTCGTAATTTAACAGCAATAAATCCTTTTTTTATTTGCTTGAAATTTCCCGATCTTTGTCGACGCTCAGTGTGACTATCGCGTTATTGAAATATGCTAAGTCGATGTAGTAGTGCTAAGCTTACAAACTCTAGGTGAGAGACGATCTACTCCAAGAGACGGTACGAGACGTAATGATCGTATACTTCTTCACTGAACGGGTTACTAGTACCCAAAACGAATTATTTAAAATGCACTCAATTCCGAATGGTTCTCAGATGGCTTTACTTTATTTAACTCCGAGGCGCGTTTGAAAGGCTTTTGTAATAAATCGTTATTCTTTTCTTTGCCCGTTGCTATGCGGTAACTACTTCATCTCGCGGCTCGATTTCCTGGTTTCCATCCAAATTTATACTGTATGAAAATTATTGTATGAACCGAATCCCGACTCGGGGAAATTTTGTCCGACGGCGACTAGATTCCCGATTGAACTTCGGAGATTGTAATAATGTAGGTGTCCGGCCTCATCTAAGATTCTAAGCGCGACAGAAAGAGATTAACCCCGACTGAGAGTTTAAGTCCGAATGAGGGGCCCGTGCAGTTTATCTGGGCCCTTATACTCGTATAGTCCAGGCTCACGAATGTTCTAGAACATTCTCAACGAAAATCCCCAATAGCAGGGGTTAGCTTTTCTATATGCAACGAGACATCAGTCTCGTGCAGAATATGTACAAGCGGGCACACAAACAAAGCGAGCGAAAGGTAGACCCGCACGACAACAACATGAGCACAAGCCGAGTGCTCATGGGTAGAAACACGTGCTCGTACAATGTAAACACAGCCGCGAACGAAACCGACGACGGGCGCAAACAAAATAACGCACACCACCGAAAAGAGCACGGTAAGCACCACACAGATACACAAACAACACTCGACTCAATCACTACCAGAGGGCGTTGGCGCCAGCGACTGGGGCTATATAAGCCCGGCCGCGACAGTACGGCGGCAGTTCGATCAGAGCTCCCGATCCGAGCGTTGCCGTGAGCACACGACACCGCTAGGAGGGCCTTAGAGGAACTGACGATATCTGACCGTTTTCGTGCGCACACGTAACGGCACGGATACCGAAACTACCGCACTATCGTAATTCAGTGGTAATTCAGACCCACCGAGTACCTAGAGGAGCGCTCTCATGCGCACACGTAGCGCAACTATAGGCACTAAACCTTTAACCTCCGTCCCACCGTTTCTACCGTTCCTGTTGCCGCTGTGCGCACACAGGGCAATCGGAATCCGAAACTAGTCGCAAATACTGGCAGAGTCGTGCGCACACGTCTCTGTCAGAATCTACATACACTCCACACATACTCCGTTTCACCGCCACACCGTTTCTACCGTTCCTGTTGCCACTGTGCGCACACAGGGCAATCGGAATCCGAAACTAGCTACAAATACTGGCAGAGTCGTGCGCACACGTCTCTGTTAGAATCTACATACACTCCACACATACTCCGTTTCACCGCCACACCGTTTCTACCGTTCCTGTTGCCACTGTGCGCACACAGGGCAATCGGAATCCGAAACTGACTGTAGAGACTTGCAGAGTCGTGCGCACACGTCTCTGTCAGACTCTGCACGCTCACACACAGCCCCACCGTTCCGCCGTTTCACTTACCGCTGTGCGCACACAGGGTAAGAGAAACCGCGGAAAGCGATTCCAGTATCAGGTTGAGTCGTGCGCACACGTCTCAATCGGATCCTGTGGACAACTGCACTTCACACACACATTCACTCACCACTCTGCCGCTTCACTCGTCGCTGTGCGCACACAGGGCAAGGGAAGCCGCGAGAGACAGCCACTGTACCGGATTGAGTTGTGCGCACACGTCTCAATCAGGTCCTACAACTGCTTCTTTCATGTACCTCTCTCATAATAAGTATCGAAAGGGGGACCGTTGTTGGCTTAGGCCCCGCGATGCGTAGGTAAGGCGGTCCGTCGGTAATAGGTGGAGCATTGCTTTTCTAGCGTTTTCATCTCATAATTTATTCCTCGTTGTGGATATGATGTTTGTACATTTTTACACTCGCTATTGAAATAATTCTAGCGACGTTCGATATGCTCAAATCTCAGTCTGGTTTAACCTTTCGTGTATTATAATCTTACGACGTAATTGAGTTAGTTATTCTGACTCTTTGTTTAATTGTATTTTACCGAAATTGTGTTCGTAATACAATGTCGTCTCGCGCACGATTGTTCGTATTTCGTTTTAGATATTTGTAATATCAATCGTTTTACTTTAATTTAATAATGTTAAGACCGCATACAATCATTTTGTCTCTTTTGTTCTTATCGTCTCCCGCTTCCTATCTTTTAAAGTATTCGGATATATAATGTGCTTTCCCGAGTTGGCTTGTAGTTTTATTCTCTTGACCTTCTTGGCTCGAAGCTATTTAGTGTTTACTCTCACTCAATGTCGTCGATGCTCCCCCTCTCCCACTATACTCAGTGGGATTGCTATTCAATTGCTTGCATATAATATTTTTTTAGTATCTATAATCATTCTTATTAAAAATAGAAAAGCGAAAAATTGAGCATTTCACAGTATATACAAAAGTACATGTTTCTATTGCGTTAAAGGTAGATACAAAGATTATATATTTAGTGGCTGTATAGGAATTTCAATTCATATTTCTTTCTTACTTATGATTCCAATAGAATTCTGTCATCGCACATATTTTCGTTCCATTCATTCCATTCATTCCATTCCAAGTTCAATCATATAGATTTCTGTAAAAATTTAGTTACGGTAACCTAGTGAAAAAAACCACGTGGTATTACCACATGGGAATACTACATGGTAATTCCATGTAGTACACCATACACATTGGATGGCCTTTTTACCCGAATTACAGTGTAGTAAAACCATACCGCAATTACTCTGTGATAATTTTAAATGATGAAAAATGAGTAATATATTCACATTTACTTTCTGAAAATAAAAAAACTATTGTCGGTAATGTTCTGCTAGGCGTGTGAACAAACGTTTGTATTATCCTCAGAACAAAATTTTTCGGATAAGTAACATTAATTAAAAAGTACATTCATCATATGAGTTTCCATATATGGCTATGGATTATGTATTATGTATCTAAATATATGCATTATGCATGTATGTAGTATATATGTATTTTGTATCTAAAATTAAAAGTCATAAAAAAAGAAAGTGAAAAATATAATGCTTTGGTGTCAGAAAAATGTAATAATGGCACAGCCCCACAAAAAAATTAAAAAAGTTTGATCAAAGAACGAGGCGATGGCATTTCAATGTATTTAGTCCTCTTAAATCCAAATCCAATATCAGAATTGGTCTATTACGTCGTGATTATGAAATAATTGAAATAATTGAATTTTTTAATACCCTTGACCTCTAAGGTCAAATTTATTTTTTATCGAAAATGAACGTGAGATTGTATAGTAATCATCATCCTCTTCAAGATCACCTTTACACTATTTAAATAAATAGTGTTTACGGTCTGTGATAACGAGTTTGAGCTCAGGATTCTAATTCAAGATGGCGAATCCAAGATAGCAGATATTATTTATTTATCATCTAATAATATATTCAAAATTCGATTATAAAAAATATTCATGGTAAAAAAATATTTATATTCACATAACACAAAACTGAGGTTAGGTTAACAAAATTCAAAATGATTCTTACTTCTTTGGTTATTGTGGTGACCAGTGATTTTTTTTTCCGTAACATTAGAAAATGTTTTAATCAAAACTATTTCATTGTTTTGTACCATAAAACCGTGTTCATTTGAAATCTCAGGAACAATATCAAAATTAAGATATCTTTGTTTTTTTGTTCAATTGAATAAGGCTTGGGGAGTTAATATTGCTTCGGATGATTTTATAGGTTGACCTTTTAAAAGCAGCACCTATTCCATCATACATGCTTTTTCCATGTACTGTTCTATGTGATGTTATTCTGCTTGAATATTAAAATCTTTTTTATGAGTAATCAAGTTATTTGTTTGAAATTCATTTTTAAAATGTTGCCTAGCGTCATCAGTAGAGTGGTCTTGATTGTGGTTACGTAGGCCTCCTCACGATCTACTGGTGTATGAATGCTCGGTAGAATACAATCAATCGCACCCAGCACTCCTGGAAATCCAATCGATGCTTTGAATCTGTTGACACGAAATTTGTATTACATAATACCTTGCTGATAATTCTTGGTGCACCACCATAGTTCTTGGTAAGGCTATGTAATTATCTTAATTATGTAAAGCTTTGCGACATTGGATGATAGCAAACTTGTGCTATCCCCTTCTGGTACAAGCCTTCTGCGAAAAATCTAAAGACTGCAAGCATCTGGAAGTGTACTGGGATGCCCTCGTTATGCTCTACCAGATGAGGCCTAAGCATTTCAATGAATTGAATAGCAATTGCAGGAGGTATTGTGTAATGCTTTTTTAAAATATGTTTTTCCATTGTCAATGGGTCACTTGTATTTCGCATAAATTGCTTTCGGTGAAGATGTATCTGCCTTAGGTTCACTTGAATATGCTCGTCATCATCGGCAAGTAATAGAACAGCAATGGCTAATATGTTTATCTGAAATATAAATACAACAATATAAATTTGTTCAGTTTATAATCGCAATATGTCAATGAAGTGACCAATAAGGAATAGCATTTTAAAAAATTTGAAAATATTATTGACTTTGTAATAAGCAAACTGTAATAAACAAACTGTTACTTTATTATTGCACGCACTGTTCTACAAACATAACATGATATTTTCTGAAATATTAAGAATCAAGAAGGAAATATCACAGCTTAGCATTATGGGCAAGTAATGTATAAAGTATAATAAATTATGATATAATTATACTTACCTGTGAAAAAAGATTAGTATCGACTACGAAGGTGAGGAGTCCTAACACCGTGAAGCCAATATAAGAAGGTTAAATTTTTGTTTTCGACGATCAGGTCACACACTTTTTATTTCTATATTTTTCTTGCAGAGTCAATTTTTTACGTTGGTTGTACTTGGAGTTTCCAAAATCCACTATATACGGTAAGTATAATACTACAAAAGTATATAAATATACACGGAGAAAAATTTCGAAGGTTCAGCCTTCCTACACGGAGAAAAATTTCGAAGGCTCAGCGCTCGATACTTTCGAAGCTACGGGAACACGGCTTCGAATTCAAAGTATAGATACTCTACGATTTTCGTGCATGTACGGAGCGAGACATGGTATTATTAGCAGTCGAATTGCGAGAGTGGGGACTCCAAGATTCTCCGTACCGCAGGGACTCGACGCTTCGCAGTCTCAGACCTCAAAACTTTGATACTATAGCGTGTCCGGCTGGAGCTCGAAAGTCGAAGCGGTAGACGCTCATGTTCGTACCGCCAGAGTTCGGAAAATTTCGGGATTTGGGAACGACGAGAATAGACGGCAAAACACTCGATCGATAGAGATCTGTACGGCCAGAATAACATGGAGCGCTGAGCCTTCGAAATTTCTCTCCGTGTATATTATTTCGGTCGTAGAGATCTCTATCGATCGTATGTATTTATGTCTATTGTAACATTATAATATTCCGAAACTTGTATTCTGTGAATTGTATAATTTACAGAGTTTTCACACTTCGAATTCGAATGTTTTCAGTCTATTTTCGTCAATCCCGATTCTGAAAGTTTCGAAATTCTGGCAATACGAGCATAAGCGTCTACCGCTTCGACTTTTGAGCTCTGAGACTCCCAACTTCGAATAACGCGTAGGACTAGAAAGAGGAGAGATGTTCGCTTGTGTAGTGTAAACACGAAACAGAGCCGCGTGAAACAGCTGACAATCGGCATGCTAGCATTCCAAGTTTCTAATAATAAATAATAATCATTCGTAATTAGATGGGACAGAGTACAATATTATTCGTGCTCCCGTAGTTTCAAAAGTATCGAATGCTGACCCTTCGAAATTTTTCTCCGTGTACTTATTGTCGAAGCTCTGAAATCCGAAATTTCAACAAAGGGTATTCTTTTGTTTATAAACGCAGAGTAGGAGCGAGTTTACTATGTATAGATATACATACAATTCTCAATTTCTCAGACCTATAGCCTTCTCCGTGCCTGTGTCTTCCTCTCTCCCACGCAAATTCTACGTGAGACGCACGGTTCACCACACGCACACGCGTATTACGCTTTAGAGCAACATCTGTCATATAGCTTTTGTCTTCCGTAGAAGGTAAAACTCGTAGAAGTGTCGTATTATACTTCGCTGTTAGGAATTTGGAGAGTCGATACGAGCCCCCATATAAGTACTCTTTTAATTTCATCTTGTAACGGAAAAGTGAGAGCTGCACGAATTTTCATGTATATGTCGTGCGTGACGCAGTGATTTTATTCGTACCTAGGTATGTGATAGGGTATACTATACTTATCACGAGATTCACAAGTGTGGAGCCGTTGCTGAACAAGGACATAGTGATCGGTCGCACCCGGCGGAAGAAGAGGTGATGAGGGCGATCCCGACTTTAAGAAGGCAAATGCTAAGGTAGATGCGGGTGGCGGCGCTCTCGATCGAAATGGCTGATCGGGGGAGACGCAACAGGTAATATGATCAGGGCCGGATCTGTATAGGACACCACCAGAGTTCACTCAGATTAATCTGCACCATTACAAAAGCGCTTCGGCTATGCTGGCTAGATGCATGGCGAGGGTGCATAGAGGTATTTGCCTAATCAAAGAACCTTGGATTTACAACGGCGAAATCGCAGACTTAAACGGAATAGTAATCCTGGCAAATTACCGGAATTTAAGCTTCGAAGTGGATGTAGGAGGTAGAGGCGAGATTATTATTGGATTCGATCGGGAAAGTGGTCAGTAGAAAATGGTTTTCATGCTTCGGCGCGAAAGTGTGAACTTCTTTAGTTATTAACAAAAATGTGAAAAAATGCGCGAAAAATGAGATTTTTGTTTCGGACTTTGACTTATATCTTCGAAACTAATGGTTTTTATCAAAATCAAGGTTGTTCCTTGGGAAATTTGATATAAGGTTCATCTGGTCCGATGTCCAAAATTGCAAAAATGACCTTGCAAAAAGCGAGAATATAAAAAAAAATTTGTTAAAATGCGTTTTTTTACCGAGTTTTTTTTTTGAAGTTACTAAAATAGCTTTTAGATGCTGACGTGTAATGAAAAAGTAACTTAAAGTTATCGACAATAAGTGCACGAAACCCGACCGCAGTACGTACAATAGTTTTTGGATAATAATGAAGTTAATTAAGAAAGTTTTTAAACTTTGAACAATCGCACAGCAAAACGCAGCGATTCAAAAACGTCGCTGATTTTTTTATGCATTCAAAGTAGATCCTACTACAATATCCCGTTTGAATTTTTTGTTCATGTTAATTTTTGCAGTCACAGGAATTTTTTGAAAAAAATGTAGTTTTTTCAATTGTTAATTAAGCTTCTGGAGTCGTCAAAAACTTAATTACAAAATGCAGTCGCTGCCAAAGCTGCTAGATTCATCGTCGAATATATTATACAAAATAAAGAGCAATCTTGCCAATTTAGTATAACAGAAATTTTAGATAAATTCGAGACTGACAGACTGCCGCATTTAAAATACATTATAAAATATTTAAACGAAAGCTTTGGAAACGATATAACTATTCATAGATCAAAAGACGGGCCTATAATAACATTTTCCAACGCAAGTAAAAAAATTTTAACTGAAAAGTGGTACATTGCAACAGGATTCTAAGGAACATAATAAGTTTTTTCGAAAACAATTTTGAACTCATAACAAAGAGGCCAAATAAAGCTGTCCCCTGTGGAATATAAATCACTAGATAAATGCAGGAAGAAGGTAAGGCGGCTATACAATCAATCCATGCACACGAAGAGTAACGAGAACAAACGGGCGTATAGAGCGGAACAAAAGAAATATAAGAAGGAAATCGAAAAAGCTGGGATGGAGGGCTGGAGGCGATACTGTAAAAGCTGAAGCTCGTTAACTGATACAGCCAGACTGTGCAGTGTCCTGCAGAACCCGAGGAAGCTTCCGACTGACTAGATCAGACTGGAAAAAGGGGACTGGGGAAAGAATTACAGGAGGTCCTAGAGGGCCTGATGGTAACCCAGTTTCCAGACTTCAAAGATGAAACCGGATCAGAAATCATAAGGCTGACGGCTCGCGGAGAAGACCGGAGACTGGCTAAACGGGTAATAGATAAGGTAAGAATCAGGTAGGCTATAAGGACGTTCGTGTTCTACAAAGCAGTAGGACCGGACGGCATTTTCCTCTGCTCAACTGGGCTTGGACATACTAATTCCAGCCTTGGAGAAACTGTATCGAGCTTCTCTGGCACTAGAATATGTGCCGAAATAATGAGGACTGGCATTCCTGTACAAACCAGGAAAATGGCAATACACGGTCGCAAACGACTTTAGGCCAATCAGCATGACCTCATTTTTACTCAGAACTCTGGAAAGGCTAGTTGGCAGATACATTAAAGAGTAATCACTGGAAAGGCATCACTGCACTGCATGCCTACCAACGGGGAAGGCGGTGGACACAGCGCTTATAGACGGGGTTAGCTTGATTCGAAAGGGCATAAAAAACAAAGGTCTGGTATTGGTGGCTTTTCTGGACATCGAGGGGGCATGGAGGAGCATGCAGTCCCTGTCGCTAGGTGGATCAGTTTTATGCTCAGAACCAGGACGATAGTAGCAAGCTGGGGACCGTACTCTAGCAAAGGAGTGGTGAGAAAGGGATGCCCACAAGGATGGGTCTTGTCACCGATACAATGGTGCTTGGTGGTAGACAGCCTGCTTCGTACTCTGAACGAGGCCGGCATAAACACACAGACATATGCCGGTGACATCGTCATCCTAATTAGAGAAGACGACAAGGAAGTGCTAGTAGGTGTAATGCGATTCGCACTGGCCCTCGTGGAGGAATGGTGTAATAAAGTAAAACTGAGGGTGAACCCCAGCAAAGTCAGACTAAGTCGATGGAAGGTCTCTAACTCCATGATGCCCACCTGAAATCATTACAGAAGGTCCAATACCTGGGAGTCATGCTTCACGCTAGATTAAACTGGGGAAAAAATATTATGGAAAAATGCGAAAAAGCGACAAGTACCTTCTGGGCCTGAAGGAGGGTCTTTAAGAATACCTAGGAACTGTGTGAGATGGCTGTATGATGCAATCATCAAACCTAGACTCACTCATGGGACACTGGTATGGGGCCACAAATGCGAGACGAAAACTCACCGGGGCTTTGGACAGGATACAAAGATTGGTCATGGAAGAAATCATGGCATTCATACGCACAACACCTACGGCTGCTATGGAAACACTGTTGGAGCTCCCCTCACTAACCCATTAACGCGCAAAATAGAATTTTTGTGTACACAATTTCAAGCGCCCAATTCGTACAGATAAAGATGGTAATTTCTTCCAAAAATCCTATCTAAACGATTTATGAGGGTGTTCTTTCAGAATCCGGAATCCGTTTTATGATGAATTATTAACAAATCCATTAATTTTGCATTTTAATAAAAGAAGTTTATTTTTATTTTTAACCGATCATTTTCCTGTTGCGGCATTCAAACTAATATTATATCAATAGTAATCGCGGTCCCAATGTTTGAACTTCAGAAACCGTTAAGGCAATTTTTTTTCTGATTTTTACAAAATGGCGGATTTTTAAGATAGTGTTATTTAAAAGTTTATAATTTTTTTACTCAAAAAGTATGAACTTTGAAACAAGTTAATAATACAAAAAACACTTCAAATTACTCAAAGAATACGTGTGATTTTTTTCAGAGCTGTTTGGAACATTTTTCAATTTTTTAATTTTGTCCATATTTTGAAAAATACAAAATTTGCCAATAAATTCTGAAAAAATTTCTGAGTTTTCTGACTAATTCTAAGCATATTTTGTAGAATAACATTTTTGTTTAATTCACTCTTGGCAAGTAAAAAAATCCTGAAATTTTTCAATTCTTTCATATACCATGTTCGAAATTATACTTTTCCGAAATAATGGATAGTTTAATTACATCAACACAAAAAATAGCAATTGGCTTTTTTTAAAGCAATTAAATAGTGCTAGTAAAGTAAAGGAAAATCTTAATGCATCATATATACTATTAGACCATTTTGCACTTTACATTGTAGAGAGGTAAAGGTTATGATGGGCTTTAACTAGGAAAAGGGGTAATGAAAGATGGAGACGTCGCCAACCTGAAGTAGAGATTACAGAATGTGGAGGATATTACAATGTCTCTGTAATACCAGACAACGAAGATTCTGAATAATCTGACGATTCTACTGAATCGTATATCGATTCTGAAGGTAATGATGAGAGTGATTCTGAGGAAACAATAGGGCTCTTTGAAAACTTTTAAAACAATTATAGAATCCTACACTAATTCTCAAACAGAGATAGAAAAAAATCACAATTATGACTGGGTTGAAGGCGAAACAGAGTACAATGAAAGTTTGGAAAATGAAATATTACTGAAAGTGTGTGATTGCAAACAAATTTTGAATAGTTCTTTGACAGAGATTTTTGAGTTATTTTTTTCACATGAAGTTAAAAAATATATCATTGATTGTACAAAAGCAAATGGCTAAGAACTTTCTTTGGAAGACTTGAACAAATTTATTGGAATCATAATTTTCAGTTGCTTCAATAAGAGATTATCTCAAAGAGATTTTTGGTCAAAAGATGAGTTTTTGAGATCGGATCTAGTCGCATCCTGTATGAGCATCAAACAGTTTGAAATAATCAAATCTAAATTAAAACTACATCATCCCGATGATGAAAATAAAGAAGACAAAGTTTGGCGGATCAGGGCTTTTATAAATATTGAGGAAAAATATTAAGCAATTTAGGTTTTTTTTCTACAGCGTTGTCAATAGATGAAATGATAAAAAACTATGGGTGATGTTCTTTGAGACAATTTATCAAATCAAAATCAATTAGATTTGGTATAAAAATGTAGGGTCTGTGTTTTGATTGTGGTCATGTTTAAGTTTAGGTTTAAGTTACAGTTATTTATATTTCAACAAAATATCGTAATTGTCGCAAAATTGTCCAAGCTGTAGAATCGTATAAGGAAAGTATGAGTTTAGGTTGTTAAGCAACTCGATAACTAATGAATGTATGTATTATTGGTATTGAGAATGGAATGTAATATTTGCCAGTAATTAGTTTTATTAATTTGAGTTTGAAAAAAAATTCCAAGCGCTGGATTTAAACCCTACCTACACTGTTTTTTTTTAAAAGGATTAAAAGTTGCATATGATCATTGCCCCCCTATGGGGGCTTTGGTGGTGCTTCGTTATTATTGTTGTATTTTATAATATATTGTTATATATATGTTGTATTTTATAATATATATATATATATATATATTGCCCGTATAGACATCACAGGTAAACAATAACGCTCTTGAGCTTATGCTAGTTCTCGAAAATAAATAATTACTTATAAGACTCACACAGTCCACATTTATACTAAATACGGTCTTTACTATGCTATATATTGTTATTCTCATTTGTAATGTTATAGAAGAAACAATTATTAATTACAAATTTTAAAATTATTAAAAAAAAAACCTTTACATTCAAAATTTTAGATCTGATATATTCAGTACCTAAACATGTGCAGTACATTAAGAACATATAAGTGGCAATTAAGAAATATTAGATTGTGTATGCTATTTAATTATTGTTATAAGATAAATAGAAAATAATAACTCAATTCACATAACCTTCTTTTTCCAAAATCTATCAAAGCCATTTGCACTATATAAAATATTAATTTTCATTATACATATAATAATTTTTATTACAATAATAATGACAAAATATTATATAACATAGTAAAAATTCTACTAAAACAATTTTTACTATGTTACATAGAAATAATTATTTTAACACATAATAAAAATGTTCATAATATGAATATATCCCAGGAGAAGTATAAAATATAGTAATTTTTCTTACAAAAATAGGAAATTTTACTATAGCATTTCTCTTAGGGTAAACCTTTACAAAACATATAATTTATATTATTTTATAAACTTTTATCACCTATTTTTATATATAAAAAAAAACATGTAAATATCACATGCATTTATTATGTAGAAAACCTAGTGGCCAGAATGAATACATAACCAAAGTAATAAAACATCTTGTTTACATTTTCTTTAAATCTCCAAAACAACACAAAATTAAAAAGTTTCACATGTATAGAATCTTGATAAAAAAGACTATCATAACATTGCATGTTACTAACACACATATATATGTTGACTTTAAATTTTGTAAGTGATATAAAATTATATAATAGAAGGCAACAATGTCTTAATTTATTAGGATTTGCTTTTATTATTTATTGAAGGGAAATGTTAAAAGTAGATTAATTACAATTACAGTCAAAAAATTTTAATTTTCTATTATCTTTGATATTTTTTGTAATGTTTATATGATCATATTTATCACAAATATGAAAAAAATTTTCACAAACATTGTTGTTTCTCATAATACTAAACTACAGTTCCAGAACAAATTCTATGCTTGGGTGCTACAACAACATACAAGAATGACCTGCTTATTAAGGCATGACTAAACATGTTAGCGGATTTAGGGCAGACAATAATGTAAAATAGTGTACGCCATTTACCTAAAAAATTTTCTTGCATTGCCCACCCTGTTGAGAATAATGACATTATTAAATTACATTATTAAATTACATTATTTAAAGCTACAAATCAGAACCTTTTATGACGTAATTTCATAACGTCATTATTTTCTTTAGGTTGTACTCTTAAATACTTTTACTCTTAAGTACAATAAAACTGATAAAATGGTTGCCTATGTAGGTACTACAATCCAGATAGTAATAGAGAAAATGGGGGCTAATGACAAATAAATATTATTTTTTAGTTATTGTTTGTTTAATATAATTTGTAATTTCTTGGGCATTAGCCCCCATTTTCCTTACTAACATCCGGATGGTAGCACCTATACACTGACAGACGGTTGGTAGTCAAGAACACCCATTGTCTGAGATTTAGAAACACCCAATACAAGACAGTACTTTATTTGCTTTATTTGGAATTTATCAACAACTAAGTTTAGGCTGCATCATTGGCTATTGGGATCAATATACACCCAGCGCTGATACTAGCAAGCACCAGCTTTTCTTAGCTTGATTAGCCCTGCCGATATAAACTTTTTGCTTTATAAATATCGTAAGTCTATATTCTTCGCTACATTGTTGGGCTGATTCAACACCAAGATGGAAGTAGGTCACTTCTAATACAGGCAAATTACCAAATAATACTTTTTAAAAGCAATAAATATTTGTCACACCTCCAGTTCTTACTATAAATATTGTGTATAAAATCTGAATGATAAATACTATTGTATTCGAAAATGCTTATTTCTCCCCATGAAATTCCATGTTATTGTTGTAAAATTAAATATCGTCTTAACTGTTCACTACATTATTCCAGCTTAGCAAAATTTTAACTGGATTACGTTTAGCCTTATTATTATTATTATTAACCTTTTAGCTGTAGGGGTGGTCTATATATATCGACCCATGGTATGATTTTATGTATAAATTTTGCATTTTTGAAGAGGATGATTTATACTGGATTTTCCCCACAGCGAAAAAATTAAACAGTACACAAAGTTTTGTCCACATCTGAACATTAACTCTAAACCCAAAAGAATACCTTAATATCACTAATAGTATAATACTATAAATGAAGCAAAGTACCATGTACAGGATTTTCATTGCATTTTGTGTCATTTTAATATATAAACTAACATAGGACAAAGCAAAAATTTTATAATTATAATGTTAAGTTTTGGATACACATTTGTGGCTGATATAAAAAAAGTAATAGGTATATTTTATTAAAAATTGGGGTAATTGTGAATTTTGTATCTTCAAATAGGTCCTTTTCATTTAAAAATGATAGGAGTTGTTACATTTTACCCTGAAACTATCACAGATCAATAAATAAGTCCATAAGCTTAATTCTTAAGATTTTGTGCACACTAAAGTATGATAAGTTTATGTTAAAAAAACTTTTTATTTGTCGGTAGTCTCTCTGGGACTGTTTTGCTGATTTACTACGAAATACTTTTTTTTATCTCATTACCAGACATTTTAAAGGTTGCTTAAAAACTATAAGGCATGATCTTTCCGATTTCGATTTATGACTATTCCACTGAGAATACACGAAAAATGGATAGACTTGTAGGCCATAATGTAAAAGTGAAAATGTTTTAAAAATTCATTACGGAGATATCAAAGCCAAAGATACTTTGACTTGCCGCCAGATGACCGACAAATTGAATAAAAAATAAAAGTCCGATTGACATTTACTTGCTGTATAATAATGATTCATTAAGCTTAACACTATAGCACTTTGCTCTTTATATTAATAAAAATAGATTAAGTGAAAATTTCTTCAAGTTGCAAACCACCTGCTCATATTTCTCAATTAAATAAATCATTTTGGTAAAATGATTAAATTCAGCATTATGGTGCTTTGGTCTTGGTTTTTAATACCAAGCTTTATTTAAAAAATTATGTGTAATAGGAAAACAGTGTTTTTAGTTACTTCTTCATAAAACAACATTGTATAGCTGGTATGTCAATCTTCTTGGAATTAATCTTGCAATCCATATTACGCAGACAAGAATAGTTTAGATACAATTCCAGACATAACTAGATAACTGACTAGTTTTGCGAGTTTCATTGAATCACCAAATGCATAATCAGAACGTAGCACCAAGAAGATATGTGTATCACATGAGCGAAATGACTTGTACATTATCATGCCCTAGCTTGTTTGTTCTTATCTTAGAGATATGTCTGAACATTAACACCGTTTATTCTCAAAATCATGATAAGTAAACTTTTAACATTTTCTCTATCAGTCACAGATATAAACTCATGGATATGATGATGTTGCCCTTACATTGTTATGTTGATATGATATAGATATAACGCTATACAACTTTAAAAACAATAAAAATCGGTATTGCAAAAAGAAATCCTTCTTAAGAGTAAAAAATTAAAACTGATTGAAATCAACAGTAACAATTAAAATGGAGCATGTTTGCTAATTAAAATCAATAAAGTTACCAAGAAACTGCATATCACAATAACTTTCTTATAACAGTTTAAATTTATTGAGATTTAGACTTTAGATAAATGTTTAATCATTTTAAAGAATAAACTTACAAACTCATTAAAAGCAATATATTATACAGCATCAATTATTTTTTTTATTTTCATGTAAACTTTATTTATTTCCAGCAAAATTATAAATAAATAATTTGTACAAATAACTTTTTCTCACATAAAGTGCTTTATTATTCATTTATTTTTTTGGAAAAAATCGAATTAACAATCATATAAACAAATATTGTTAATTAACTTACGATTTACAATATCTCCAGCCATTTTGTACTTGGTTACCACCAAGTCTTCTGCAATAGTTTTCTCAATATCGTCTTTATCAGCCATATTGATTTTAAAAACGAAAGTATTAAAACAATTGTAGCAATTAAGAACAAAAAAGAAAGTATAAGCACGTGCAAACTATCATAACGGTAACACAATGTGTTAAGAATTAAGAATATATTCAAGGTTAGTTTGAATTTTAAAGTCAAAGTAGGTCTCGGTGTAAAAAAAACAGGTGGTTCAAATTAAGTTTGACTCGGCCCCTTATCCTTAATAAATGTGTGCAAGTTCCGTATATTGCTAATAGGTGGCGCCTGAGTAAAAAAAAGCACAAACAAAATTATGATTAATATTAATTTTTTAGTGTTTTCAATAATACTCAACCAGACAATTTTATTAATAATCATTAATAATATTATGGGCCGATACACGCTAAATGGAATGACGAATAAGACAGAAGAATAGGGAATTTCCGCCTGTTGTAAAAGAGAGATGATCTTTTGTGTATCGCTATATCGAATTTCAGGATTTGAAAGGAGCCATATTGCTGATCATGAAACGTGATTGTTTATTAGGAATCTACAGGTCAATCAAGTCTGTGCAAGCGTAGCGTACCTACCCTACCCAGACTACAAATTTAGGGTACAAACATTAAAAAAAATACAGAGGCACGTATTTTTAATAGCCCATTCCGAAAATAACAATTATTTTAACTGCGCCCCCGCAATTAACGAATATAAAATAGGTTAAGATCGAGCAGCTTATAACGTTAAAATCATATTAAATACTTGAAAATTCGCCCTTTTTAAAAACATAAATAAACCGCACTCTAGTCGAATCTAACTGCACCATCGTTAAAAATAAATAAAAAGCAATAGATATTGTAAAAAACTGATAAAATGAAATTTATCTATTGTCGAGCGCACGTGGCGCGTGGACGCATGCGCAGCGCATATATTTGGGGAATTTCTATTTGGCATTGTATCTTCGGTAATATAGAATCTTGATTGCTTTAGCAAGGTATTTATAAAAAAAGAAGAATCTTAAATACATGGCTAAAGCATTCAGCTTCTTATACCTACATCTAATAGTATCAAATACAAATCAGTCTCCATATCATATACCCGCGGCGCACGAGCGCTTACGCGCTTCGTGCGCTCGACGACAGAAAAATTGCATTTTATTGTTTTTTTTTTGCAATATCTATCACATTTGATCGATTTTTAACGATTGTGCAGTTTGATTTGAGTAGAGTGTAGTTTATTTACGTTTTAAAAAATACGATTTTCTAAATTTATCATCTGATTTTAACCTTATAAATTGCGCGATCTTTACCTATTTTTTATTCGTAAATTATGGGGGTGCAGTTAAAATAATTTTAATTTCCGGAATGTGCTATTAAAAATACGTTCCTTTATATTTTCTTTAATACCGATATCCCAAATTCGTAGGCTGGGGTAGGGTAGAAAGCGTGCTGTTAACTAATACCTACGTCATTAGGACTTTTGAAGGAAATGAAGATTTTTGTTAAAGGATTCACTGACAGAGTGTACATATTCAAATCACTTTTACTAGAAAGGCGAAAAAATAAGCAAATGTATAGCCAAACAGAACTTGCAGCTGATTATTTCGAGGCAGCGAACGAAAAGTTTCAACTTTATAACTACTGAGAAAGAAGAAATGAAAAAAAAAAGAAATTATAAAAATACATTAAAAGATATGAAGATATCTAACAGTATGAAATCCAAGATTTCCAAAGCTGGTATAGATATAAATATACTCAAAAAAGCTTGTGATACTGGTGGTATAGACGCCTTGACTATGTTGCTAGGTGAAAATGTCGATGGCAAACCACGTCAGTTTTTGTACTACGATTTTATAACTGAATCACATGTTGCCAAAGTTATGTTATTTAATTTGATATTAAATACGTCTGAAATAAATAAATGTTTGTTTTTTACCTTGAAATTATTATTTATCCTAGTCCTGGAATAGATATTTATATTATTTTAATCAAACATCATAAAATATTGGGCAGCTCTAACCTAACCGACGACGCACCCATTCAAAATTACCACTACGTCTGAAATGCGACGTTGCCACTCTTCACGAGCATGCGCAGAATGCGCTCGTGAAAACGTCATAACTCGAGTTAACAAACATTTGTTATTATTTTAACGTTTCTTTGGTCGGCAACACGTATTTTTCGTGATTTCATCTTAATGTGCGTGAATCAAACTACAACTACATAGTTTCTTTGTCGGGATCTTAATTTTTAGAGTTGAGTATATGACGCATATTCCATCAATGCAACTCAGAATATACGCGCTGCATCCTGGCAGACTTTAACATAGCTTTATAGGACAGGAAAAATGAATTAAGTAGTTAGAAATATAATACACGAATCAGTTATATTTACAGTATATTTTACATTCATTATAATTACTTTCGGTGGTTATTACAATAAAAAAGTTTAAGGCGCGGTCTCACACAATATTTAAGTATTACTTACTGCACAATTGGCACGCTCTCAGGTTGGGGGATCGAATCTTCTCGCAGGATTCTCTTCTAAGATCTGCTCCTGGTATAAACTTCCCCACAATCCTTAGAACTTAATTCGGAACATGACGCAAGCGATACAACGTACTTCGTAATGCAAGGGGCGAAATTAAAAGTTGATTACAATTAGCGATAGAGACTCTCAAGTTGCTGCGATACGATGCCGGAACAGAGTAGCCGAAGCCACGGAGATTCGGCACCGACGAAGCTCGATTCCGCGAGTTGCTCTTATTAACCGTCGCGGCGCTGAGAGAATGCTGCTAAAGTAGAAACCGCGACGTACAGTGCCGCGTGTGTTTACGAGTGCGGCTTCCTCTTGGTCTGGTGCAACTACGATCAGTCAGCTGATCCCGTGATTGGTGCTGGTGATTAGGCCATCCCGTCTCCTTCACGAGGTTCCTGGGACATGGGTGTTCGAGAATACTGTTGCAGCTTATGGTTCGTCGAGTACGAGTGTGTGGTTATGGTACATGCGTATCACGTACATGTGACTGATCACTGTACACCTCTACCAATGTTTATGTGCAGTGATTATGTTTGTTCTAGGCAGCTGTCGGTGTTTACTGCTCCTCTCTTTGGTCAGGACATCCTGAGAATAGCAGGCTCCTACGATGATGGCTCCTTGGTCTGCAGAAGGTACGTCTCATTTCAATACTTTGTCATAGTGAATTATTACTAATCTCCTCTTCTTTGTAGTAGCTGCTCCAGGAGTCGTGGTAAGTAATAGCCTGTATCATTTCACTGCATTCCAACACTTTCTCTCTCTCTCTCTCTCTCTCTCTCTCTCTCTCTCTCTCTCTCTCTCTCTCTCTCTCTCTCTCTTCTGACTGGGTACTAATAGCTTCTTTATTTACAAGGAACTAGTTGAATCCGGTGCCTGGGCAACCGGATTCGAATAAGGAAGATTCTAAGAGGGATATGGGTATAGATTAGAGTAACATATGAAGGGATAGGGTAGCTTAGGTAGAGGTACTAGTGAGGTAGGCTTTAATATGTGAGGGGTCAGGTGTTGGGGTGGTCCGCTCACACTAGCTGCATAGAGCCTTACTTAAATCTATGCACTCTGTTCGCTTTTCAGGTTTTCTGTTTGCATGAGCAGGACTGGTGTTTGCACCATCGGATCCTCTACTCAGCTATGTTATACATACAAAGCGTTGCAAGTAATAAATGGTAGAACGAGCATGGCGGTAGCTACTTCCAGAGGGCCCATGTAAAAATGCCAATTTTGTAACATTTTTTTCTCCATATTTTGATCGGCTACCTCAGTATTTCCTCTTGGATCTGAATGGAGATACACTTCAAGAATACCGAATAATGTTTTCAGTTGTCCCTTAAATGTTTTAAAAGTCGCTGGAGCCATCTTAACTGCTTTCAAAGTATTAAAGCAGCTGTTAGAGAGCTTCTTATTCGACAAACAAAAACTAAAAATTTGACTACAAATGAGTTTCTGTATAATAATATCGATTGTAATTCTTTACAGAGTTTGACTCTTTCCCACAATATAATATGGATAATAAATAAATGAGTTCAATTATTATTTTGATGATTATTTAAACGATTCGGACATAAGGAATATTGGCTCATTTCGAAATGGATTTATTGTTATGCCCATTGTTCGGTGAGCCTAAGGCCTTAGGAGATTTGCTTCCTACTAAAGAGGATGTCATTAGACTTGGTCATTTTTATAGGGCCTCCACCATGAAAAAATTTAGAAAAAAACAAGAAGCTTCTTTTAAAGAAATTGCAGCACATATAGCTACAGAACTAATGACAATATAACAAAGATTATCCATCCAAGTGTTAGTAAAAAACGAGTTATTCAAAAAGTTTGCAAGTTACATAATAAGAATGTAACTATGAAAATTTACATAATATACAGTGAGAAGCAAAAAAAAATTGTTTTAGTCTTTTTGAAGTAGCTTTGTGTGAATGTTCAAACTTTATGAACAAATGTTCTTGTGCAATAGAAAAAAAGTTCCTGTAGAAGTACAGGTATTTCTGTTTATCATTTTATCCAAAGATATTAAATACTTCTGCAATAAATATCGTTATTAAAATCATTAAATTCGTAATTTTTAAATATTACACATTTCTTTAATACTTACAGTTCGTAGGTAGATAGCAATTTAATGCATTATTTTATGTATAATAATTGTTCAGGATACTATAAATTTTCTATTAATGGTAAGAAATGTTTCCAGTTGAAACAGTTATAGCATAACCAAATACTTAAAAAAAAAAGTAAACAAAACTACGAAAAGTGTAAACTTATTTGTACATCCGAATTCCCAATGAAAGATGCGCTTAGCAAAGCAATATATTCGAAAATACTTGACCTTTCGATTTAAAAGTTTCACATTTAAATTAAAATTCAAATATTATAAATAATATATATCTTTTAATATAATTCCGGTTATTTTATTTGAATCTGAGCTGAAAATAAACAATTTAGAATATAACGATTTGTATTTTTTTATTTTTTATTTTTTGTATTAATACAATAAAATTTTGATAATCTTCGCGTTATTATATTATTTCGTTTAAAAAAACTTGAAAATAATTAACGTTAACATTTATAATTAATTATTTATACTTTTTAAATACACAAACAGATACAAAGTACACATACACTTGCATGTAACGGATTATATCAAATTATATCAAGACTCTGCAAACTTAAATAAAATATAAAATATATCAAAGGGAAAAATAATTTTCAAAAATTAGTATGCGTTCTAATGTTACAATTATTTGGTTAAACAAATAAATAAATAAACATTTTCTGAGTGTACATCAATCAAATTGAGTGAAGCTTTCAAGTACGAAAGTAATTATATTCAGCAAAAATAAATTATATTTAGTTATTTTCTATTTAACCAAGATAATAGCTTACATAGTATACCTTAAGAATACGCATACCAGCAAGCCTTGTAGAGGTAAATTAAGTTACCTGCGTACAAGCTTGGTATATAACAGGAAAAAATAAAATCTTAGAACTAGTACTTAAGACTGAAAATAGTTACATTATCAAAATCATTTCAATAACAATAAACACATTTACATTTTCTTTTCTTATAATTTAACAAATTTAACTGTTTAAAACTATATGGAAAACTAAGTATTGGTTTTAATCCAATACTTAATTTTACTTTTTGCCACGGTTTTGCTTATATCTAATTCTTTGAGCTTACTTGGTAGTGCATTGTAAATTATAATAGCATTATTATAACTGTTTTTATCACTGACTCGTTTTTTGCTCTTGGAAATCATAAAACTTTTCTTTCGAGTAATACTTGTAGACATTTGGAATTGAGTTTTGAGATCTTGAACAACTTCATTTCTAATGCATTGTAAATATATGAAACATATTCCGGCCAAATAAGCCGCAGCGCCTCGAAAGCCTACTGTGTCAAATTTGCGTCCACTCAATTATATAAAATCAACTCGCAGCGCCTCAAAAGCCTACTGCGATCAAATATCAGTGAAAAAATATTATTCAATTCGCGCCTCGAACACCTAGCGCGTACATAGAAAAACTTCATATTGACTTCGAACTTTCATAACGGTTACTCGAATTTAACACGAATACGAAAGCACAACTGGGTATTGAATTAAGTTCATACATATCAATTTTCTTTTGCCGCTCGTCAGTTTAACGACGCTTACATAGATTTTGTATGATTAGCCCGATATGACTCACAAACAATTTCAATTTTGTTTATTTAATACCGCGTTAATATCTGTATATGGACACTTAATTTTCATCCGTAATTATATAATAAAACTACTATAATTAATGCAACAATATTTAAGGTGATGATAATGATTTCAAATCAATCAATTTATTTGCAAAACTTTCTCTAATTAAAGGATTCAAATAAGCACATTTCTCCAAAATAAATTAATTATTTGCTTTAATTTATATTTTTCAAATCACTTAAATCAATACAATGCTTCTCATGAATCTCCCCCTCGGTCTAGCTACCACTGATTTACTGTCTCCGCTAATAATAAGACCTTGGTTTTTCACAGATCCGTAGAGGAATGTTTATGACGTATCATTGTAAATTACTCCATAAAATAATCTATGCCAAAATTTTTATAAATCTTTGATTCAATAGCCCTTTGTGCAACTTAAAGATACATTCCACTGGAGTTGCCGCTGTTGCAGGTAGCGACGATACGCACGCCCGCGGTATCGCATTTTAAGTTGATAAGAACAGGATACATCCATGCACTGCCATTGCTTCCAACTGTGTCGTGTTTCCCAGTGCCACTGTGAGAGTAACTCCCGCTGCCATCAGTGACAATTGCACACATGAGATGCAAATTTTTCTAAAATCAATTTAATAAGAATTAGTATACTTGTTTAATGTCATAAAATGCAAACTATTATGCATACTAAATTAAGCGGGCTTCCATCACACGTCTACATTTCATTGCTTCATTTTAACGAAGCAAACAAGAATTTAAAAATACCTCCGGTTAATATTTTAGAAAATAAATACACAACAACTACAGTTCATTATATTACGTTATCAACACTTAAAAAAACATTTTTCTTCAGGAAAATCGACCGAGCTAAAATTTATTGCCTTAATGCAATGAGACCTCGCATTCTCACTTAGAAAAACTCCACGCCGGCTCATAAAAACTCCACCACGATACGCACATGCCTAGACACTTATTGTTAGCCTCGGTCGGTTTACACCCGAAACTTACGTGCCGGCTTCGAGCGAGTTCGAACATGTGCCCGCTCTGTGCTACGATGCAGCTCGCATAGAAGTACACTATTGTGATGACCCGTCCACTTAACACGGTTGATATTTTCAGATTTCAAAAAATCCTAGTCTCTTGGCCTTTGATTTTTATTGAAATTCTGGACAATGATCGTATCCTTATTCAATGTCCCGTAAAGTTAATTCAAACTTTACAGTAATTTATTTAAATTATCTATCCGACTATCAATCCTACAATTCATTTTAATAGTGCAAGAAATCTCTAAAATTACTTTACGTATTCTATAATTTCAAACTTAATAAAATACAAACGTTCAAAAAATTCAGCAGGAAACCTTATAAGTATTCGAAACCAATTCAGACTTTATTCATTCACGGGCTGCCAAAATGCAGAGCTAATCGATTATTCTTTGCAACAAAATCTTATTACAAACATTTAATAAACCGTCAGCATATAGAATTTGTAACAAATAAACCACATAATATTTTCGTTATTTCCAATTAAATATAAAACATTATACTTGATCCACGAGCACAAATATCTGTTATTATCATATAAAACCAAATTTTAATAAGTTGTTCAACATTTTGCAACTTTTAAAATGAAAACCAAAATTTATGCAACATATGAACGCACTGCCGATTCTAATAAAAAGGTGTTTATTCAATAATGAACTTATCGCCCGCGTTGCGCGAATTCGCGTCGCGAGAAGGCCGCAAAATATATGACCGGATCAGCGATTGGGGCCAAATGCCTCGTCAGTCGATCGCGCATAAATAAATGGAAATAAAATCCTACTTTCTTATCGCGGTGATTTACGTCATCCTCTGGAAAAGGAGTCTCTCTCTCGATCTTACCGTGTTACTGTTACGGTAGTAGCTGTGGTTGCTTGCTTAACAACTCAACTTTTCGCGAGTGCGGTCAAAAAGCTAACTGTCTCAAATTTCCTTCAAATCGCAAGTCCTCTACCGGCCTTCCCGCGTTTCAGCTATCCGCGCCGACGTACGCGTCCCGCCGCCCGTTAGAATATATATATATATATATATATATATATATATATATATATATATATTGTAACGGTTGCGCTCCCCCTGCTCCGGATTTTGTCAGTCGGGATTCAGGATTCGGAAAGGGGTGAGGTTAGAAATAACTCCGTTTGGTTAACTTTAATAATTATATATATTTAAAACGTCTTCTACAGTGCGTCGTCATTTGCCATCTGTAACCAAACAAAGTGCGCTTTTAAGAAAGACTTATCTCTTACAGTTATGTATTATAATCTAGGCGGTAATCGCGGTACTTATCAATTAACGGTACGGTCCTTAATTCTACGCTAGTTGTCGCTTACATTAATTTCGCTTAACATTGATAACGCTAGTTCGGTCGCCGGTATGTTTCGCCTACTTATTGACTACGCTTCGAGCACGGCGGTTCGGTTGGGTGTGTACTTGGCTCTTGCGAAGTCCTCGCGAGAAGGTGTGCGCACGATCTCGTGTGGACTCGGCACTGATTCCTATTTTCCCCCTACCCTGTGTGCGCACAGCGGTCGGTGGAACGGAGGAATGTCGGCGGGATGTTTTAGTGTGGAGTCTCACCGGACCTGATTGAGACGTGTGCGCACGACTCAACCCGGTACGGTGGCTGCCTCTCGGTCGAAACGGTGCGACAGTGCAGCGGTATGTGTGTGTGGCGGTTGTGCAGATTCTAACAGAGACGTGTGCGCACGACTCTGCTAGTATTTGCAGCCGGTTTCGGGTTCTGATTGCCCTGTGTGCGCACAGCGGCAACAAGAACGGTCGAAACGGTGTGGGTGTGGAACGGTGTGTGTGAGTGTATGCAGATTCTGACAGAGACGTGTGCGCACGACTCTGCCAGTATCTGCGAGTAGTTTCGTATTCCGATTGCCCTGTGTGCGCACAGCGGCAACAGGAATGGTCGAAACAACGGAACGGGGTCTAGCGGTTTATTATGGTAGTTTCGGTATCTGTACCGTTACGTGTGCGTACGAAACGGTCAGATAACGTCAGTTCTTCTAGGGCCCTCCTAGCGGTGTCGTGTGCTCACGGCAACGCTCGGATCGGGAGCTCTGATCGAACTGCCGCCGTGCTTTTTTTTTTTTTGAAGGGGTGAGGAGGGGAAAATCTTCAAAAGACACCCGTGAAGGGTAGTGTTGGATTCACCCTAAGGTGCCTACCGACTAAAACCCCTCCTCATGGTTAGCAACCCGGAGGTTATGAACCGAAAGATGACGAAAAGAACGACGAAAACGGAATGGAGCATGAAGCTACATTATAGTGCGCAGAAGCGAAGCCCGGAGTTGTGTTTAATTAATTATTTACGGCGAGAGAACAGGGTCGTGGAACTCTGTCGTAGGATTGGCTGTGGATACTGGCCATGGATTTAATTGATGGGTTCTTGTGCTTAGAGCTGGATGCATGAAGATTGGAAGCATACTTATTCGCGGCTTCTTGCAAGGAGATTAGCCCGGATTCTTTAAGAATCTGAGCGTTTCGAATGTACCATGGGGAGTTGAGAGTTGCCCGAAGGAGTCTCATATATGTGCCGTTTAGCCTTGGGAGACCCTTGGCTGTACCCCAGACTGGGATGGCATAGGTGGAAATGCTTCTAATGATTGCATTAAAAGCGCGGACTTTTGTTTGGCTCAAAACTTTCTTATTGACGAAGAAGGGTTTGAGGGCTTGATAGGCAGCAATGGCTTTGCATTTAACGGCGGTGATTTAGGGGCCCAAGAGAGTCTCCGGTCAAATACTACACCCAAGTATTTGGCTTTTGGACTCCAGGGGATTTTGTGGCCATTGACAATAAGGTTGTCTGGGGGGAACCTTTTGGGAGAGAAGAAAATGGCTTCTGATTTAGATTCATTTAGGTTGAAACCCCAACGATGATACCAAGCTAGTACTTTTGGGATGAATTTATTTAAAACCGAGGAGCAGTGAGTTTTCACTTTAGAGGTGTAGAGTAATGCTGTGTCATCCGCGTATTGGGCGATTGTGACATTAGGTTGAGTAGGAAGATCGTAAGAGAAGATATTGAAGAGTGAGGGGGAGAGTTTAGAACCTTGAGGGACACCTGAGGTGATGTTTTTGGGGTTAGATAGCGTTTGATTTACCCTGACTCTTAGAGTCCTATCAGTTAGGAAAGACTTAATGAGACCTATCAGGTAATGCGGACAATCTAGGGTTATTAATTTATAGATGAGACCGGAGTGCCATACTCTGTCGAAAGCTTGTTTGGCGTCTAGTAGAAGCTTGGAAGTATTTCTTCGTTTGTTGTTATTGTCGGCAAGATATTCTGCGACTCGAAGAAGTTGATGGCATGTTCCATGGTGGTGGCGGAAGCCATGTTGGAAATCAGGGAGGATGTTTTTCTCATCAATAAAATTATTGATTCTTTCCAAGATGATGGTCTCTGCTAACTTGCTTAGTGTGCAGAGTAGGCTTATGGGTCTATAACTAGAAGCTAAGTTGAGGGGTTTTCCGGGTTTTGGAAGACAGACGACAGTTGCTTCTTTCCAAGCCTTAGGGAAATACTGTAATTGCATCATAGCATTAACGATGTTACAGATTGCAACGATGTGAATACGCGGAAGAATTTTTAGGACATCATTTGAAATGCCATCAGGGCCTGGGGCTTTGTTTTTCTTAAGAGATCTGATAGCAAGAGCTATCTCTTGTGGAGAAGTGGGTCGAAAATCTGGGTTGCAGGGGTTGAAGTTGCGGACGATGTCTTCCACTAGTTTGTGGAAGTCCTCAAATTCCTCCCTAACAGGAAAGGGGGAGCATTGCTCCTGAAGAGATTTGGCGAGAATGTTGTTCTTATCTTCGTCAGCCGAGTAGGAGAGGCCATTGAGAGTAAGAGGAGGAGAGTGGATTTTCCTGTTACGAAGGGATTTGATAACTTTCCAGGCCCTTCTTGGGTTTTCTTCAGCTTGAGAGACGTAGTTTTCAAAGCTAGTTTCCCTATGATCTTTGAGGGCAGATTGGAGCTTCCTTTTGAGAGAGTTTAGTTTGGGGCGAAGAGAGGGGTTTCTGGAGCGTTGTAAGAGTCGGCGTAAGGCGTTTTTCTTACGAATGCGGGTGAGAATTTCAGAAGATAGCGTTAATTTGTTGGGGGGAATGGGTGAAGAGCTCGTTGCAAGCTTTGTTTTTTCTTTAATTTCTGAGGTGATGGAGAGAACAGCCTGATCTATGTCAGCTATCAATTGAATTTTCTGGCATATAAAGGTTGAATCCTCTAGAAGGAATTTGAGAGATAGCCAGTCTATTTTAGAAATTGATGGTGTGTCTTTGTTGAGGTTGCCCGGAACTTCCAAAAAGACGGGGTTATGATCCGAGTTGAGAAGCGGAAGAGACCAAGGTTCTTTTTCTAGGGAGATATTCTTCGTGATGAAGATGTCTAAGATGTCTGGAGTGTGGTTGGCGCTTCCTGGGAAGTGTGTTGGTTCAGGGGGCGCTTCGATCACGAAGTTGTGATGGTGCGAGAGATGAAGAAGCGAGGAGCCCTTAGGGTTGTTGGTACTACACCCCCAAGCTTCATTTTTGGCGTTAAAATCGCCGGCCAGGATTGTAGGGATGTTGTCAGAGAACAATAAAGGTAATAATAATAATAATAATAACTTTATTGTCTTTATACATTATGTATTTTACAATACTTTCTTAACTAAAATATAAACCATTTGTGTGCATTAATACGCATCTTTTTTTTTTGTTTTTCTTTTTTTTTTTTCTTTTCTTTTATCTCTTCTCCTAATCTTCCTTCTTCCTCCTTTCCTCTCTCATCTCTTCTTCCCTCCTCTCTTCCTCTCTCACCCTTCTGATCCTTCCCTCCTCCTCCTTCCACTCGTACATTATTCCATCCACCCTCACTTTGAAGTCCCCGTTCTTTAGAAGCTCCCCATTCATTTTCGCTTCCTCTCTCCTTCTCTCTCTTATCCCCATGGCTTCTTTCTTTGCCTTTCTCTCCTCCCAACTCATCCACTGCTCTAATCTCACCTTTCCCCCTTCATTTATTTCATCTCTCCTCTTCCATATCTTCTCCATTTCCTCTTCTGCCGCGAACATTATCTTTTTTGTGTCCTGGTTTGCTGTCTCCTCCAGCTCCCAACTCGTTCCCTCCAGGATCTCGTCTAGCCAGTCCTGCAGCACCTCCTTCTCGTTCCAGTTTGTCCCTTTATGTATTATCACACCTCTCTCTCCTACTTTGCTCCTCCCTCCCTCCGTCCTCTTTCTCTTGTTGTTCACGATCCTAACCTCACTTTTCACATTTATCCTTTCCCTTTCAATCCCTTTTCTCTCCTCTCTCCTTATTTTACCTTCCAATTTTTCTACCATTCCTTTTAATTCTTTTACTGTTCTCTGCACCTTCTCCCTCTCTCTCCTTTCCTCACTCAGTTTTCCTTTCAATATTTCTACGTCTCCTTCTATATCCATCATCTTTCTCTCCGCCGCTTCTCTTCTCCCTCTCTCCAGTTGTAACTTCACCTTCCACTCTTTCATCTCCTCTCTCATATCCCGCATCTCTCTCTCCACTCTTCTCTCGTGCTTCGACATCTCTCCCTCCTACTTTTTTGTCGCCTTCGGTTCTTTATCTTTTTTCTCTCTGCTGCCTTTACACGCTCTCTCTCTCCCTGCTATAACCTCTCTACTCACCTCACCATGTGCTCTCCTTTCTGTTCCTCTCGTTCCTTTTTCTTTTCCCTGTTCCCTCCGTCTAGTTCCTCCTAGGGACTTTCCCTAGACTTCCCCGCATGCTTTGCGCGCGCTTTTCAAATCTCCTTTCTGCTTCTTCCTTTCTTTTCCTTCCTTTCTTGCCTTCCCCTCCTTTATTCTTGCTGTCTTTCTTTATTTTTCCTCTTCCATATCGTGCTATAGAGTTTCCCCACTTGCGTTCTTCTCCCTCCGACTGTCTCCTGCCACTTTTTCCCCTCTATCTTCGTCTCCACACATTCTTCGAACACATGTTTAAGCGTCTCCTCCTCACTCCCACATAGCCTGCATACCCTTTCTTCTTCCTTCTTCCAGTATTTATTCCCTCTTGTCTCACAGCCTAGTCTGAACCTTGCCGTAACGTTGAGCGCTCCTCTTCTGTGTTCTCCCACTTCCATCAGGTACTCTGGTATTTCTCCCTGCTCCAACATTACCTCCCTTATCTCACCCGCATATCTGGACTCCTTTATTTCCTCTCTCCACTTCTGCCATTGTGTGTCCTTGTTTATCCTTTCTATTTCCTCCTCCACTCCCTCTTCCTCTTCCATTCTTCTCGTATAATCCTCCACCGATATCCCGCACTTCTCCAATTCCATTCTTCTCACGTCCTTCCCTCTTCCCTTCCATTCTCTCCTTTCTCCCTCTCTCTTCAGCAGCCTCCAGCATTCTCCTAGCAAAGTATTTTCTTTTGCTCTCCTCAGTTTCCTTTCAAACCTAACCGCCCTTTTCCTTGTCCTTGTCTCTAATTTGAACCTTTTCGTCTCCCAGTGAATCACATGTGCCGGCGTTGTCCTCTCTAGGTGCAGCACCCATTTGATGTACTTTCTCTGTATTTTCTCTAAATCCTCCTGCCCTTTCCAACCCCATATCTCCGCCCCGTATTCTATTACGCTCTGTACTAGAGCGTCGAACAGCTTCATTCTCATCTTCCAGCTGTCCTTGAACGTTGCCTCTCCTAGGCCCCACAGGGTGCTTATCAGCGCATTTGCCCTTCCTTTCACCTTCTTCACCTGTTCTTCCTCTTTCCCGTTTTCTTTCATCGTGTATCCCAAGTATTCAAATGTTTTCACCACCTCTATCTCCCTTCCATCCCATTCAAATTTCTCTTCCCTCCTCCTTCTTCCTCCGTTTCTAAAAATCATGATCTTCGTTTTCTCTGTGTTTAGCTCCAAACCCTTTCTTTTGATGTAACCTTTGAATCTTCTTAGCATTTGTTTCAACCCGCTCGCGTTTGTTGCTAGCATTACTACGTCATCTGCATATGAGATTGACCATACTTTCCTTCTCCCTAGTATTATCCCTCCTTCTTGCACCTTTCCCATCTCTCCTTCCAAGTCTGCCATTGCCACGTTAAACAGCAGTGGACTCAGCGGGCATCCCTGTCTCACTCCCTTCTGCGTCTCAAAACTGCCTACATTCCTTTCCCCTATCCTTACTTCACACTCAGTCTTCTCATAAATTTCCTTTACCCTTTCCCTTATCCTTCTATTCACTCCCAGCTTCCTCATCATCTTCCACAATTCTTCCCTGTTTACTTTGTCAAAGGCTGCCTTCATGTCCGCGAAGCACGCGTATACCTTCCCTCCTTTCTTCCTTAGCTCTTGCTCCACCGCCTTGTTTACCACATATATAGCGTCCGTTGTACCTCTCCCTCTTCTAAATCCCATCTGCGTGTCGCTTAACTTTTCCTCTTCTTCCAGTTTCTTCTCCAATCTTCCCTTTATCAGTTCCGCATATATTTTGTATCCTGTGTCCATTAGTGTAATTCCTCTGTAGTTCTTACACTCCCCCTTATCTCCTTTCTTATAAATTGGCGTGACTTTCCCTCTCCTTCACTCTTCTAGCAGCCCTCCTCCTTTCCAAATTTTTCCTAGTATCTCCGTTCGTTCCTCCACAATCTTTTCTCCTCCCTGCTTCCATGCCTCATTCTGGATTTCATCCTCTCCTGGTGCTTTCTTTTCCTTTAGCTTCTTGATTATTTCCCTTACTTCCTCTACTTCTATCTCTCTCTCCTCTTCTTCCTCTTCTTCCCCCGACTCTTCCTCATTATCTCTCCTTCTTTCCTGCGTTTCTCTCTCTCCCAGTTGCCCTTTAAAAAACTCTAACCAGCTCTTATCTTCTATCCCTTTATCTATCTGCTCCCTTTTTCCTTTCCTTCTCCTTTTCACCATTCTCCAGAACTTTTCTCCTGACCTATCCTCCTTTGCCTCCCTTAGCTCTTTTTTCATCCCTTCCTCCTTTTTTTTCCTATACATGCTCCTTAACTCTCTTTTCGCCTGCATGAACCTGTCTTTTCCCCACCTATTTATCCCTTTTTTTGCCCTTTTCATTTCTGCCCTCTTCTTCCTGCAATCTTCATCCCACCATCTGCTGTCATCTCTCCTTTTTCTTCTCCCCCTCTTTGTTTGGATCGCGTTTCTTATTTTTATCTTTAAATCCCTCCATGTCTTTGCTTCCCCCCCTTTAGCTAGCCAACCTCTATACTCCCTGCTGGCTTCCTCTGTCCACACTGTTCTTTTCATTTCCTCTTCCAACCCTTCCGAACTTCTCCCTGTCTCTATTTCCACTTCCAATGCTCCATGGTCTGACTCCATTCTATCTACTACCTTCATTGACGTTACCTTTCTCCTGCCTTCCTCATTTACTATCCCATAGTCTATTACCGAGCATCCCATTCCCCCCACGTACGTGAGTTCCCCTTCCTCATCCCCTTCTGTACTTCCATTTAGGATTGAAAGCCCCCACTCTTTTAACCTATTTAGCAGCTTTTCGCCCTCTCTGTTCACTACTCTATCCTTTGACTCCCTCCTTTCCTCCACTCCCTTTTCGTCTAAAAAACCTCCCTCTTGCCCTGTTCTCGCGTTCAGGTCTCCACACCAGAGTATCTTTTCCCCTCCCGCTCTTTCTACCATCCCCTCTATTTCTTCATAGTTCCTCTCCTTCTCCTCCCTCATGTAAGTCGAACCTATCCACCACTTTTCCCCCTTTATAGTACATTTGCCTCCTATGACTTCTCCAGATCTTCCTCTCAACCATTCAACTTTGTTCTCTTTCCTATCCTTCCTGACTGCCATTACCATTCCTCCCTTTAATCTCCCTCTGCTCCCCCCCTTTTTCGTCTCTCTTACCTTTGTTTCGAATCCCTTCATTCTCCTCCTTATTCCTTCCTCCTCACCGCTCTCTGCCCATGTTTCCTGTAGACATATGACGTCGAATCCTAATATGTATCTCCATCCTTCCTCTTCTATTCCTTTCAGTCCTGCCACATTCCAGCTCAACACCTTCAAATTCTCCTTTTTTTTCCCTTTTCCCCTTTCATCCCTTTTCTCCTTCTCATCTCCATCTTGCCTCCCCCTCTCGAAAAAGCCTATCCTCTCTTTCGTTCCAAAAGTATGTCATGTCTCCTACCGTTAACTTGTTTCTTCCTACTTTCACTGGTTTTCCTTCTCTTCTCCATTCTCTTGCGAGCCCGTTCAACCTTTCTCTATTTCTCCTCTCTTGCCACGTCAAATCGTGGTCGATGAAGCAGTCTGCCCCCTTCAACTTGCTCTTTTCCTCCATAATCTTCTCTTTCTCCTCTCTATTTTCACATTCCACTCCTATTTTACTCTTACCTTTTCCTCTGATGACCCACGTCCTTTTCACCTTTACCGAAATCCCCAGCTTCTCATCTACCCATTCTTCCACCTTCGCTTTGTCCCATTTTCCTTCTTTCAGACCTGATACCACCACATTGTTCCTTTTCCTTTCTCTCTCCCCTTCCTCAATTTTCCACTCTAGCTCTTTCAGTTGCTTCTTCTCTTGCTCCCTTTCCTCTGACCCCTTTTCCCCTCTCTGGTCTCCTCCTTCTGTCTGCCTAGTTTTCGCCTCTTCCTTCATTTTCTTTATCTTCTCCTCCATTTCTGTTTCTCGCTCTTCCCTCTTTCTCCTCTCCTCCTCGTTTGCCCTCTTCATCTCCTCCTCCGCCCTTGTCCTCTCCCTCTTCTCCTCCTGCACTAGACTTCTCACCTCCTCCAACTTCTTATTCATCCTTTCTTCCGTTTCTAGCCATTTTCTCTCCCATTCTGCCCTGTCCTTTCTCCTTTCCTCCTTCTCCTCCTCCAGGGTCTTCAGGATCCTTTCCAATGTTCCTTGAAATTTCTCCATCTCCCCCTCTTTCTCGCCTTCCTTTCCCTCCTCCTTCTTTGACCGGAATCTCCCCGTCGATCCGTTCTTCTCTGACGTGTCTCTCTCTCTCTCCTGTCTTCTTTCCTCTCTCTCTTCTTGTCCTCTTTCTCTTCCGGTGACCTTTCTTTCCTTTTTCCCCTTTCTGTTTTGTCTACTTTGAAGCTCTCTAAGAGCTCCAATTGCCTTAGCGCTCCCCCTTTTCCTCCGCTTTCCTTTCTTCTTCCCTTCCCTGTCTTCGGCGTGCTTTCCCACCTGCACGTTTGAATTTCCCTCTCCGGCTCCCGTTACGGTCCGCTCGGAGTCTTAAATTCCTGTTCCTCCTCGTTCCTCTGTTCTTGGTTCCCTATCGTCGCCTCTGCCGTCTCCTCTTCTCTATTGTTCATGGCCCGCGGCTTTGCCGCTCTCTCCTCTATCTCCGTCCTTTTCTACCTTTCCTAACCTCCTCCTTGTACTTTCTCCTTCTCTCCCTTCTCTCCCTTTTCCCTTTCTCGCCCTTTCTTTTCCTATTATCCTATTTTATTCACCTTTCTCTCCACTTTCACTTTGTATTCCTCTTTCTATTTACCTTTTCTATTCAAACAAAAAAAGTTGCGTATTATGCACACTCCCTATCTACCCGTCTGACCCTGCCAATGGCTTCGTCAGTCCTCTCGAACAATAAAGGTAGTTCTTTCAAATTACTAGTGAGGGGGGGGGGGGGGGAGAGTAGCATGCAATAACTCTAAGGGGGTTGTTATTGCGCGAGATTTCAATGCCACATGTTTCCAGTGTCGGGGTGGGGGAGCTGATAGGTCTGTGCCTAATTGATTTGTGTACAATTACAGCGACTCCACCGCCTCTTGAATCGGGGCGGTCGGTTCTGTAAACTACATAGTTCGGAATAAACAATCTATGTTTTGGTTGTAAGTGGGTTTCAGATATGCAAATTACATCTACTGAGTGCTCTTCGATGATTTGAGTAAGCAGTAATTGACGGTGGTGGTTAAAAGCAAGGATGCCGTTGGCATTCCAGTTCAGAATGAGAAGGTTCTCATTAGATGTTTTGGGGCGATTGGAGGTTCGTGGCGAGTTGGGACATGAAGGTCCGAAAAAGCTGAAACATTTGGGAGTTTTGGTCTGCTCCATTTGTTAGAATTGGGGGTGTCACAGCTGGTGGTGTGGTGGATTTTGGTGAGCTAACAGCGTTAGCGTACATCTTGTACGGCGTGTTGGGAGGTGATGGGTTTGGGGGTGTAGAAGTTCGGTGTTGGGAGTCTTTAACAGCAGCTCGCTGCGGCGAGACCGTTGCAGACGCCTTTTGGTGTGTTGCGTTGGCCGCGTTGGGTTTGTTTTTAGGAGCTTTGGGGCATCCACGATATGTGGCGCGGTGGTCGCCTTTGCAGTTTATGCATATGGGGGATTAGCCAGCTTTGTCCTTGATCGGACAGGTGGGTGTGGCGTGGGGTTTAGCGCAGAAGGCACAGGCCCAGGTGGCATGGCAGTAGTTTGCCGTGTGACGGAATTGCTGGCATCGTCTGCACTGAGGGATGATTTTCGACTTTCTTTTGGGTTCGACCTTGATGCTAAGGCCGCCCAGTGTGGTCAGGTTGAAGATGCTTCGGGCTTCGGGGGATTTAGCGTCCAAGTAGACCGCTACTAAAGGCCAGATTTTATCTCCCTTCTTCATGCGGAAGACAGATTTAACAGGGATTTTCTTGCGCTCTAATTCGCTTTTGATATAATCGTCAGAAAGGCATTCTGTAACCCCTCTGAGGATGACGACAAGATCTTTGTCTTGGCGTACTTGGTGCGTCGTGTATTGGATTTTGGCGGCATCCAATTTCGAGGTGAACTGGCGGAAGCCGTCTACTGTTTCGAGGTAGATTCTGATTGAATCAGTAGTGTTAATGGCGTGACGGTAGGGGATATCCTTGTCAGAAAGGTAGTTGTCAATGAGGGGCCATTTGTCTTTTTGTAGGACGCAGACCGGAGGAGGGTGACCGCCTTAATCACCCTCTGAACCAGAATCAGAATCAGAGTCAGACTCTTGATCAGTGAGCGTGGGAGTGACCGAGCGTTTTGATCTATTACGCCTGGGTTGGCTAAATGATAATTCGGTATCCATTTCAACGTCAGTTTGGGACTTCGCGTTAATCGGAGTTTTGGGGTGATTGAAAACGGGGGTGAGTTTAGCAGTTAAAAGCGATTCGAACTTTGCGATACGGGTGTCGATGTCCAACAGTTTCCTGCTCAACTCGGCTCTTTCTATTTTCAGGGCATTGCACGCTTCTGCAATTTCAAGCTCATTCGGGTGACTACTAGCTCCGCCAAGTGGGGGGTTCTCAGGGGTTTTACCGTCGGTAGTGCAGTTGACTACAGTACCTGTTTTGTGGATGGGCTGCGATGTTGGATCCCCTTGATTTTGACCCTTCATGGTGGCGTCGAATGAGAAGTTCAATTGCAGAGGCTGTTGAGATTGGCTGCTGGCGTCGGTGTAGGGCTGGAGTGGTGAGAGCAGATGCTCTTGTCCGCTTCCAGCCATGACAGTGGGAAGACCTTGGTGGTGGCAGGCTTCGTAGTTGTAGAGTGGAAGAATATTGATAAAAGAGATAGAGAGAAAGTGAAGGTGAATACTGGTCCTTAAAAGGACCGTTAGTTTAAGGTTCAAGATTATTTGGATTGAGACTCCTGCGATGGTGCGATGTGGCTCCTTCGAGGGTTCGATACAGACTCGATCATGGCCGCCGTGCTGTCGCGGCTGGGCTTATATAGCCCAAGTCGCTGGCGTCAACGCCCTCTGGTGGTGATTGGGTCGAGTGTTGTTGGTGTACTTGTGTGGTGCTTACCGTGCTCTTTTCGGTAGTGTGCGTTGTTTTGTTTGCGCTGGTCGTCGGTTTCGTTCGCGGCTATGTTTACACTATACGAGCACGTGTTGCTACCCATGAGCACTCGGCTTGTGCTCATGTTATTGTCGTGCGGGTCTGCCTTTCGCTCGCAATGTTTGTATGCCTACTTGTATATGTTCTGCACGAGACTGATGTCTCGTTGCAATATATATATTGTAACGCCACACTTTGTGTGTGTTACATAGCAGAGCAGGATGCGATGGTGCAATCACCAGTCCTGCTCATGCTGATAGAAAAACCTAACTAGCGAACAGAGTGCATAGATTTTGGAAAGGCTCTATGCAGCCAATGCGTCAAAACATCCCCAACACCTAACCCCTCACATGCTAAATCCTACCTAACTAAAATACAACTACCTAGGCTACCCTATCCCCTCACATGCTACCCTACGCTATACCTATATCCCCCTTTACACCTTCCTTTCTTCAATGCCCTGGCAGGCGTTGAGTTGATGGGAGGCCAGTCACCATCCCAACTAATCCCCTGAAAATAGAAAAGGTATTAGTAACTTATCAGAAGAGAGAGAAATAGTTAGTGTAGTGCAACGACACAGACTGACTTACCTCGACTCCTAGGTAGCTCCTGTAAAGAAGAAAAGATTAGTACAGGATCACTACGATGAACTATAAGAAATTAAATGTACCTGCTACTGCTCAAGGAGTCACCATCGAATTATGTTGCTCCACTGGACGTCCTGACAGGAGAAGAGCACAGCAGGCACCAGACATCCTGGCAGCAAAATAGTCACTACACAAAAACTGGCAGAGGCGTACAGTCAACATACATAGGTATCATAACCTATGTATGCACTTGTCAGACCACAAGTTTCACTAGCATCTTCGAACACTGTGTCCAGGAACGTCGAGAAGGAGACGGGACGGCCAACTCACAGCACTAGCAACAGGAACAGCTGACTGGTCGTATTTCCACTGCACCAGGAGGAAGCCGCACCGGTACACACGCACGGCACTGTATGTCGTAGGTCATGCTGTAGCAGCATGCCCGCTCTCGTTCGCTCTCTCTCACTCACATACCTAAAGTCCCTTCCCCGTCACGTGACTGGCCCTCTCAGCGTCTCGACGGCTGTTATGGGAACTACGCAGTCGAGCCTCGCCGCTGCCGAATTCCCATAGCCTCGTTCACTCTGTTCCGGGCTATTACTAGTATCACCTCGTTAGATATCGCACTCAGCACTCTGTTCCGGGCTATTACTAGTATCACCTCGTTTTGACTTCGCACTCGCCATTAGTAATTATCAGTGTACTCGGGCTATTATCGAAACCTTGTGTCGCACGCCGAGAGCAACCAAGCTACGTTTGGAAAAGGGAGAGCATCCTGTTAGAACATCGAGACTGCGAATTGTAAGTCATACTTAATCATTGTGCGATACCACGCGCGTAGTAAATATTGTTCGAATTCGAATCTCCGGATTATTAAATTGTATTCGTGCTACAACTGTAGCTGGCGCCCAACTAGAGTAATTTAATTATTAATATAATCATGTAATGTAATCATGTAGACTAATGTAAATATATTATGCATATAATTAATTAGTGTTCTATATCTTTACATTATATTCATACCCAATTAGTTACTTGATATTACAACAAATTATGTTAAAGTCTGCCAGAATGCAGCGCGCATATTCTGCTGCATTGACAGAATATGCGTCATATATATATATTTTTGGGACAAGATTTGGAGAAAATCCATACAAGTAAAGAAGATTCATGGTATAATAGGATCCACACTTTATTATTTGACTTAAACTAATCATCATCAAAGCAAAGTAAATACACCTTGAAATAGCTGAAACGACTGACTATAACGAAGAACAAAGTCAGAGTGACCCACCCCGAACGCTCGCTCTCTCCAGCTTCGGGAGTATCGAGCCGCCGAAATTTAAGGCCCGCTAAAACAAAGCTCTTTTCCGAAAATTACTGAAGGGACTCGAAACAGTCCGAGCGCTCTTTTGCAGCTACAAGCATATGCACTCACACAAGTGCTTCCCATCAGTCGATCTTCTAGCCATGACGTCACGAATCATCAAACAAAGAAAACGCCAGGACTTTATTTTGAAATTCTACAATTATCGAATACGTCCGGAACAATAATGGATTTTAAGGGATTCGAAATTAAATAGTTGCTCTAGGTTTAATGGACTATCTTATATACTAAAAGTATTTTTATTGATAATCTTGAGAATTTTTCTCTGTAAACTTTGTAATAAATCACGGTCATTTCTATATGCACCACACCAGGCTACTATTCCATAGCTAATTATGCTGTGGAAGAAAGCATGATATATCATTCTTAAAGTTTCTTTTGACATAGTGTGTGATAGTTTGTAAAAAATATAGACTAGATACTTTGTCTTTTTTATTATATATTGGATCTGTTTATCCCATTTCAAATTCTAGTCAATTCCCAAGTATTTGTAATACTCAACTCTTGCTATCTTTCTATTTTGAATTCTTACATCAATAAGTTTTGGTACACTGTCGCACTAGCTTCCAAATGTCATACAAACTGTTTTATCCACATTCAAAGATAACTTATTTACCGCTAACCATTTGTATATCACAGTAAGAAACTCTTTGTGTGATATAGTTTAAAGCATTTTTTGAGCCAATATTTTTCATAAAACCAAATTGGTGTCTTGATATTATGTTATTTTTTTGGATAAAATCATATAGCCTCTTATCGATTATTCTTTTGAAAATTTTAGGAACATTGGATATAAGTGAGATCGGCCTATAATTGGTAATGTTGTGTTTTTATCCTGCTTTATATATCGGAATGATTTCGGCCTTTTTTAGTGCATCGGGCCATATAGCTTTTTCAATGCACAAATTAAAAATATACATTAATGGATCCGCCGTAATTACTAATCACTTTCAAGGACTTAGCGTTTATTTTGTCTACACCTCCAGTTTTTATTTTCAATGTATTGATTGTGTTTTTTACTTCAATTATATTTGTGGGTTTCAGAAAGACTGTAACTTTAATATCGTTTATCTTTATACAACTTATGGTTTCATTAGACTCTTTTTTGCCCAATTTATTGTTTATAATTTCCCATAGTTTTTTGGGGTTCTTTGCATTTTTTCGATTATTTTTTATCATATCTAATTTTAGCGTCATTGATAACATTCTCTAAAATTTTGCAATAGGTCCTTTATTCAGTTTTAATTTGGTCATTATTTATATTTAACTTCCATAAGTTATACAAAAATTCTTCGGTTTCACACGATTTAATTATCAGTGATCCAATTTTTCCTTCCCACCTTTTTTGATTCATTTTGGATAACTCTGTACATTCTTTAATCTCATACAACAACTTATCTGTTGTTTTACTTAACTTATATAAGACATTAAATATTCATAGCCAAAATATATTGAATATCTAATAATAAGTAATATTAAAAAATATTTATAAAATCGCAGTTTATTTGTAAAATTTATTGATCATTTTTAAATCCTGCAGAGCCGTTACTAATAAAGTATAGTTTAATTAAAAAAAGTTAGCTACATGACCAAAAATTTGTTTTTACCATGACGCTTTCAAAGTTTTCTAAAATAGACCAAAAAATGAGCAAACATCAAAAAAAATAAATACACATTTTAGTAAAAAAAATGTATATGGTTTGATTATGGATTGATTACTTTGGTCTTGATAATAAGTATGAACAAAAAATGTTAAGTATTATAACGAGTTGCCAGGTTATGTCGCTGTCTCTCAATATTCATGTATAAAATATAATATATGTATTACTTCTTACAGCGATATCGCAGGTAAGTGGGCAAGTACTGAGGAGGTACAGAGAAAGCAATGGCTGTATATAGCAAACGACATAATTTCGGTATCTTGAATTGAAAGAGAGAGCATAGATGCCTAATCGGGTAGTTATAGTTGCGACGTAGCTCGGAGCAAACGAGACTGATTGTACGCGTATTAATTGTGCATCTGAGCATGTAACATTGCGGTTGTGCGTCCGAGCACCTAATTCCGTTTACTCGAGTCTCTTCTTCGCACCAACATCGCATTCTTGGATAGACGAGCAGATTCGAGCATTGCTAAGGGTAGGCGTCTACGTCTTGTAAGTACCCGTTCGATACATCTCTCTATGTCCTTGCGCTTTCTCAGTCTCTCTCACGAGCTGCTTTGTAGATATTTTGATTTTACATTAATATCAAAGTTATTTCTATTCGTTACAGTATTGATTGTAAATGATTTTATAGATTAGATTCGATAATATTTCTTATCGATTTTGAACTTTTAATACAATTCTTTACATTAGAGTTTGATAAAACGTTGTAAGATTGATATAAATCTATAAAACTCTTTAAATATTATCGATTCCTATAAACTTTTTTTAGGGAAGACGAAAATATTGTCGCCTGAAAGATCTCCAAACGTTTAGTTTAAGCTTATATACGATATTAGAACCAAATGTTTTTTACTCTTTTCGAGCTAATTCATAATATGACTAATTTATATGAAGTTTTAGATATGTTTATTTTTAAGAAAAATAATTCTTGTAGGATCAAAGTATGGGGAAAAAAGCTTCAACTTGGAAACAAATCGTTAAAAATGGTTACTTTTCGTTTGAAAAAAGCGAAAATGTTTTCGTGACTTTATTGCTGATTTTACTGTTTTCAAACGCAAACAATTTTTTACCTAAGTAACCATGTTAACGATTTATTTTCAAAATGAAGCTCTTTTTTCGTACTTCGATTCAAGAATCTTCTATTTATGATCCCAGAAACTGAGTATGTGCAATGATATTGTCTATACAAGTTTACCCCGGGATTTCAAAATTTTCGAAAAACCGGACATTTTCTTCAATTGAGTACAGTTCAATATTTTCTTCGTGAAAGGGTTCATGAGGATTTTTATCAGTCAGTTTCATCACTTAACTTGATTTTTATACAATGAGGCTTTTAATTATTAAAAGATGGCTAAGATATCAGCTCCAAAAAAAAATTATGAATTAGCTTTATCCTCCCCTATATGACAAAATCTCATATAAAAATGCACTTTTTAGAATTGCGAACAATTTTTTTTTTCTTCGACCTTTGTATGCTAAAAAATGAAGTTAAACGTCCACAAATATCAGAAATTGCCCGTAGGACATTTTTTTGGGCATATTACGGTATTTTAGTTAATGCAAAAAAGATCGCTTCACTGAGTAGGTCATAACTTAGCACCTGAACCTAGAAGAGATTTTCTGATACCGGAACTGAAAAGTTCAGAAAAAAATCTTCAATTTGAAAAAAAAATTATCAAAAATGGTTGCTTGATATGATCAATTTAAAACACAGTAATACTTAAGCTAAAATGCCGGATTTGCTATTTTTCGCACATCGAACATCCAAACAGTTCGAGCCGAAGATGACGCCCCCAGCGCCCTCCTTCTTTCTGGTACTTCATAATAACTAGTACTAACTTTTGTGCCCCCGGCTCCTTCGGGAAACATTGTCTAACAAATTTAATAGACCCTAATATACATATGTGTATATATCTCCCGCTCAGTAAGCGAGCGAAATCATCGTGCCACTGTGCTCGACTCTCAACTTTCCGTCGCAAGAGTGAAACACCATAGAGTTATCTCTCTAGTTGTGGCTGTTCTGTTTGTTACTTATTTGTATGATTATTGTTAACTGAACTTGGATTCATTTATTTATTTATTGTTCAATAAAATTGTTCTGCAATATTTCACAATGTTTGCATGAACTGGCATGTTGTAGACAAAAATAATTACATATGCTACGCATGTAACTCGAAAACCAAAAGTAATAACTCAAAAACGCAAAAAAAGACTGTTACTGGAGTAGACGAAGATAAAAATAAAGATAAAAATAATTCTTTAAATAATAATACTGATGGGAGAAATATTCGTGTTAATAATACTGTTGATAATACTGATCAAACTAAGACCGAGATCTTGAACACAGATCACACGAATGTTTCCGTGAAGGAAAATCTTTTTGCTTCCACGCCGGCCGTCCTTTCTAGCAGAACTACTGAGAGAAAGCACACCCAGACAATTTCTTCGATGGATATGTACGCGCTTCACTATTGTTTATTACCATCATTGATGCTTGACCTGTTTAGCAACCAGTTTGATATCCTGCAGAGATCGGTGGATGATCTCAAATCTCGTCTAGTGGGGAAGCTTGATGTCATCATCCAGAAATCGAATCCTGCCCGAGCGGCATCAGGAATGATTGAAAGGCTGATGGGTATGGTTTCGTCACTTAAAAAGAAGATCGTAACGTAGAACTCTAAGCTGGTAGAGCTGCAGGATGATCACCTGAGGATCTTGCAGGGGAATAAAAATCTTAAAAAATAACTTGAAATGCTCACGCGAACAATGCTAAATTGGAAAGCTTTCTTGATGATCCTCGGTCTGGGTTTGATGAAGGTAATTATGACGTCGATGTGTCACAAGTTTCGTCTTACTTAGTGAATCTGATTTGTCAACGAAAATGACGGCGCGGGCGCCTCCATGCTGACTGATACAGATACGAACGGCTGTAAAGTAAAAAAATAAGCATAAAGAAGGCTCATCCTTCTCACAGCGTGATTATCTCTGCGGTTACTCAGGAGAATGGTGCTGATAATTCTGCAGAAATAATACTTTCTAATGTATTTGACGGTTATGAGCTAGAACGTGGCGATGTGGCCCACGCTTCTCAGTACCATCCTGCCGTCAATAGTTCGGGACGACATGCAGTCCACGCGCATGCTTCGAGCAGAAAGATCAGATTCGTCAGACGTTGTGGCAACTTTGTTGTGCTCATCATCAACGACGCAAGATGAAGGCAAACCAGGTATTCCTGAATACCTTATGTGTAGGGTGCAAAAGGGTACAATGCCTCCTATTTTTCTTGCGGTTATTTACAGACCAATGGGCATCTACTTTACGGAAAATTTCGATTTAATAAATAAGCTAAGATTGGGTCATCATCTGGACTCCATTTTTCACTCCTCTCTGTCTTGTGGGATCTATCCAGAGTCCTGGTAAAGGGCACATTTGGTGCCTATTGAAAAACGGCAATTTTATCAGCCGCTACAGATTTTTGTCCAATCGCTTTCTTGAGCTTTCTTTCCAAGTTTCTCGAAAAGATCGTTAATGAGCAGATATCTGAGTATGTAGAGTAAAAAACTACTTGATCCTCGAAAAAGGGGTTTCCAGGAAAATCGTAGCACTGCTGAGTCTGTCAGCAGTACTGAATCTAGTCAACAGCAGCAAGAATCTGCTCACCATTCTCCTGAAGTTTGATTTCAGCAAGGCGTTCGACACAATGTCGTCCTCGAAACTTGTTCGAAGCTTCTATAAAGTATTCTATCAGATTGAGGTTCTCTAGGTCGATACTTCTGTGGATTGCGTTGTATATTACAGGATGTAACTAAAGTATGGTTACGAATTCGAATGGCAATTCAAATGAACTTACTACCAAGCATGGTATTGTTTCGTTTGTTGATACTGTAACTAATGTCAGTGTTATAATAGATTCAAAATTGACGTGGAAACCGCAAGTGGATGCAATTACCCGAAAGGTTAATAGAGCTCTTTATAGATTACTATTCTCTTGTATACCTTGACGTATCGGTGAACTCAACAATCAACTTCAAAGATTTCAGAACTCATGTATGAGATACAGCTGTGGTGCTTAAAGGCACAAGCATATATCCCCATATATATAAGAAGGATAGGCTGGGTTTCGCTAGAGGCAAGAAGGAAGTATTCACCTCTCCGTGCTTCCTGTCCTTCCAGGGTCCAACCTCTGGTATCAGACTGGGCGTCCAGCGTCCTTGTGCGTCCGTCGTCCACATCGTCTGGCATTACTCAGGGGTCTTTGTTCGTTCTTCTGTCGCAGCATCTGCCTTTCCAACGTCCGTGCCTCTTTTCGCATACAAGCGTTTCCGCTCGAAGGTCGATCGGGATAACATCCGCTATTGCTTAGTGCCCCGGTTCCAACAGATAACTTACTGACGCTGGTAAGTTACCGACTACGCGGCGCTAGTAGTCACCTTGTAAGAATATACCTAAGCGAAGGTAGATGACATGCGAGCATATAGTATTAGAGAGCCACAAATATAAAAAAAAAAACCTGCAGCGGATCAAGGGGTACTTATGATCTGTCTCTTCTACTGCGGACTTCAGATGAAGTATAGTTCTCGTCCGCTGCTCCGTCTCCATGCTATTAAGTATCCCATGAGCAAAGCACTTTTGAACGATAGTATGGCGACACTCCTTCCACTATTGAGGGTAGAAACATCCCAGGATCATCTAGGAGACGTACAGGTGATCGTGGGTTCTACACGGTTTCGGATTACTTCTTTCCCTTTGACTTATCTTCTGGTTATGAACTGTGTACGGATCTCGGTTCGCACTAACTAATGGCGTCCAAACAGGGATCCGAGTGAAGTCAAGGGACATTTGTATGGAGTTTAAATATTTCTATTGATAAAAGATACCAAATTTTATGTCTAATGATACTAACTATACAATCGTTTCTCGCTGATTTGCAGTTGCATGCCCGAATCGACGAGCTAGTATGCATACTCGACGAGTTTTACCAACGCGACGAAAAACGAATAAAGCAAATTACGTTACTTGACCGTAATGTACAGGAATCTCATAATCAAATTCTGAATTGCCGGGATAATTAAGTGAGAGAGGAAGTAAAACATATGCACTTGACGAAAATCTCGTCTGCCTATTCAAAACTAAACACCACGGCATCAATACTCATTTAAACTCTTTAGAATCACAGGTCAATAGTATCACCATGGGGAAGCAAAATTGAAAAATGTAATATTCACGGGCCGTTTTCCCCCATCTCCCCATCTCTATACTGCTTCCCATTACCTTTCTGAAGGATCAAGGCAACGATCTTCTAACTAGTTAACAAATATAAGTTTTTGAAAATTATTAAAATCATTGGAGCCTCACTGCGAGACTCTTGCCCAGCACAATGGCTGATCATCAAAACAATAAAAGATGATCGGAAATTATATTCGACAAAATGAGAGAAGAGCTCAAGGAGAGACCATTTGCTTAGAGTCGACAGAATCAGTTATCCCGGAGTTCTCCTTGCTAGATGAAATACACTCGAAACTCTTGTAGAAAAACTTAAAAAAAGTGATGAGGTACAGTCCAACGATGAACCACCTTTACGGTTCTATACCAGTAAAGATACCGCGAAGCAGTTTGAAACTGATGAGCGTACATGATCTCTATGAAAATAATTTCGAAGAGTTAAAATACAGCCTTATGCGTCTAACAATAAGCGAGAGGTTTGACGTTCTCGAAACCGAGAACCTCATTGAAAAAAATACGAAATTGAGATCTGATCTAGATAAAACCCTGGAGCTATTCGAATTAAAAACATCTAAAACAGTAAAGTACATAATGAAATACTAAAAATCTCAGAAGAGCAAGCCGAAAAGGCTACAAAGCTCGAAAATCTAATAGGTAAAGGTGGGGGAACCATCGAGTCCACGACTGATTTCACAAGACGCATGAAAATCTAAATACCGAAATACAACGGTCTATGGGGCGAAAGACCGATGAAATTCCTATCGAAACTCGGAATCTATGTTTTATCGGAGCATGAACTAAGATGCATAGTCAGTAAATTCTTAGAAATTTTGGCAGACTTTGACAATGACAATGTGACAAAAAATAAAACTAACAATCAGGCAACAGACAACCACAATCAAAAAGTATACACGCTTAATTTAAAACCTACCCACCTTTACAATGCTACTGCAAACATCAAAAACAAAACAGTAAGCCAGAAAACAATAACAACTGGCAAAAGAGGCCATGGACTGAAAATGAAATTCAGACTATGCAATCAGCTATCGACTTGCATATAGGAGGGATTTTATATATGTGTGTGTGCGTGCGTGTGTGTGTATATATATAATATAAGTACATTTGTATATAAAACTGGCAAATTTATCAAAAAAATTTATTTTTATAGTCATTCCAAAATTCATAAAGCCATGCATAATCTGGTTTGATACATTAAAATCATTGAGTATGCTAATTAACGAGGTATATGAACAAATTCCCAATAAATAAATTTTACGAAATAATATCGTGCATAGACAAAAAAGTTCCTCGTAACGAATTCATGTCACTTTAAATTGAAGAAACAAGTAGGTACACCGCAGAAGGGCATCACACGTATCGTAGTAAGTTTTATGAAGATTACTATTGAAGAGATCGCCGAAAAAATTAAAACTTGTGAAAACCTCATAAGACACAAAAAGAAATATTAGAAAATTTATTATTAAAAAAAGAGATATTTGAGAAAAAACCAGGTTTACTAAGAATCTATGTGCATGAATTAATAATGAATGACAATACACCTTGGTTCTGTATACCACAACCAATAGTAATAGCCGACAGACAAGACGCACTAAATGAATTTGATAGAATGTTGAAATTAAATATTATACGATGTTCAAATAGCATCTATATAAACCTGATGCAGATCGTAAGAAAACGCGACGGGTCGGAAGCCGATACCTTAACGTGCAAAAGTTAAACATGGTTCTCCAAAATAATTACGAAGGGCCTCTCGGTATCGATGAGGTACTACAAAGATGCGGTGATAGGCCAATAACAAGGATAACAGATTTCACACCTAGTTATTGGCAGATCAAACTAACAGAGAAGTTGCGAAAATACATCGCGTTTAAAGTCGACAGTCACGTCTTCGAATTCAACGTCGTACCGTTCGGCATTAAAACAAGCGGGTCGGCGCTAATCGAGGGCTTGCAGAAGCCACGTGGGACTTTAATGAATTTCTGGTCTTGTTTGTGGATGATCTCATGATCTCATCAAATCGCAAACTTTTGAAGAGCACATCGAGCATTTCGATAAGCTTTACAAACGATTAATCAAACATAATTTACGGTTAAATTTCAAAAAATCAAAATTTTTCTGTGAAGACATAGAGTTTCTTGGACATTATATCTTACGTAAAGTAATAATTAAAAATATAACGCAAGCATTAAGCTAATTTTGCAACTTAGCACAGAATAATAATTGTCCGCAAAACTGGAATGCCGCGTTAAATAAACGCACGTAATTACTGATATCTCTGTATATGGGAGTTCTGTTTATTAAAATGTGTAAAACAGGAGTGGAATTTTTGGTAAGGTAATCCGATGCCCGGAGACAATGTGCTATCTACATTGTGCATGTTTAAATTAGTTCTCTTGTGCGGCATCCCGAATTAGCCTTATTTTTTTAGGCAAGGAGGGCGTGTGTCCATTAGGCATAGACGTGTTATAGAGGAGCTCTAGGCTCTCCGATGATGGCTCCTGCTACCGCTGCTACGAGGGAACATCGCAGCCAAGAATTCTCATGAGCAGGAGTACTACGTTTACACTCCTGTACGTGCGATCGCTCGCCGTCTACGAGTGGCACCGACAGCCTAGATAGCAGATCTTCGACAACCACCGAGATTAACAGAACTCTTTTCTTGGCCAATAGACGACACCAGCTCCTTTTGTCTTTCTTCGCTCATACAGTAGTAGATATTATCATTTATTACTATCATGAATTTTTTCAAAACATTTGTCAATTTACTTGTTGAGATGTATATTTAATAAAATCCCCTTTTTCATAACAAAAATTGAACGGAATGGTTAATCTGAATAATCTTTCGGGAAAAAGTTGGCAATTTTATACTTTTTCAGGAACACTAATTCCAAAATTATTATATAAATAAAAACACATCTATTTAGTCAAAAATTGAAAAAGCGCCATATAATGGCTGGAAAATTTTTAGAATCATACAATGTTTCCTCGAATTCGCAATCAGAAAATATATATGCAGATCAAATTTTATTACGATCGGTCACATATTTCCAGATTTATGATGGTATGCGTACATATACACACAGCCATTTAGACATTTTCTAAAAACACCTAATTTGAACTCCTAACATTTTAAAACATATGAATTCTCTTCGATCCCAAACTTTTTGATTTTCGGATATGTATTTGGATAAATGTTCGAGAATCGTCGTATTTTGACGTACTCCTTACCTATTGTTGATGTAATGGAGTTGTTCAAGTTTTCTTAATACCTAACAAATGAGATAATTCTTTAACTAGATCAGCGTCGAAATTATGACCCTTATCAGTATGAACTTTAACAGGAATTCCATACCTACATAGAATTTCACGATCAAATGCAGATGCTATAGTTTTAGTTCTCATAATGGAAAGTGGCAAAGCTTCGAAAAATGGGAAAAGGGGCCAGAATATACATTTGAACCCATTTGAAAAGTAATCCTACATTCTAGATCTTCATCTGACTGTAACGCTTATCTGAAGGACGTTTTTTGCAAAACAAACCGAACAAGATTTATACTAATTTTAAACATCTTTCTTACAAGAAATCCAATAAAATATTTTACGAATCTTATGCAAAGTTTTATGTACAACAAAATGACCATTAGTAGGAGAATGATGGGCTCCTAAAATAGAGTTGATATAGTCTTGAGGAAAGATTAATTGAAGGAATTTTGTTTTAATGTTAGATGCTACCCATTCCCTATACAAAACATCATCTATAAAAACTAATGAGTGCATTGAGATATATACAACTTTATGTAGTTATCTTCGGACAAAATATCTTGCCAAGACAATTTAACTCCTTTTTGTTTACTATCCAAAATAGTTCAAATGACATTATCCTGGCGTGACGATTTTGCCAAACTTTATGGAATATTTTTTCAAACAACAAAACATTTTACAGAATTATTAATTATGTATTTTGATGGAACGTGCCACGTTCATTCCATTATACATGACTATTATACGACCATCTTTCATAGCGCCTGTGCGACGGCAACCATGTATATTAAAAGCCGATAGATTTCAATATCACTAAGTCAGCACCGATGAATCGGAACGAGCGCTACTCTGACTTGCGCGACCGCATTCTTTGCGCGCGGTTTACTTAAATCTAGGTTGATCCTTCGTGTAGTGACAGATGATGATTGGTTCATGTACGATTCCCCAACTTTTAATTAAACTGCTTGCATTGACACCGAGGCCTTAAAAACCCCGGAATCAATTCACGCAGTGCCTTTTGACTAAAGTCTGCTCAGTTAACGGCTGTACCTAGCGAGTGAATACGAGTGCTGTATTCGTGGTGACACATGTTATTGGGTGCTTAGAAACCATCCAAACTCTACCGCACGACTCCTGTTGTGGAAATGAATTTCCCTATAAAGAAGTAGAAATAGAACCCGAAGTTCTTGAATTGCCTGTAAGGCCTTTTAATTACAAGGGTTATAAGTCAAATGATAAAACAATTTTTAAATTACCTGCTAGTGCAGCAGTGACAGTAAGAATACCAACAACACCAGACTCAGTTAAAAGAGAGGCCTATTTGAGACGTATTATTACAGTTGCAGATGTGATTTTAGGAGATAATCTGGTTACTAACAAAAAGGGATATTGTGATGTTTTAGCCAGAAATTATAGACCCGACCCTGTAGAAATAGAAATTACTCCGCAGCATTTAGATCCATATGATTTTAGTGATGAGGATGACGTTATAGATATTCTCTTGGATGATGAACCATTCAAGGATCTGGATGAAAGAGAAAAATTTATTATGGATAAGATAAAATCGTATCACAAACGGTCAGGATTGAAACATATTCAGCGGTTGGTAAAGAAATATTCACATCTATTTTATTTACTAGGAGATCCTGCTCCGAGGACATCGTGCGTTAAACACAAAATACGGGCAACGGACGGGGAACCAGTCCGTCTGAGGTACAAATGTGGACCAACAGGTCAAGATAAAGAATTATTTGATCAACTGCAAAAACTGTTGGACGCTGGTGTGATTAGACGTTCGAATAGTCCGTACAGCAGTCCGTCGAGGTTAGTTCCCAAAAAGCCGGGACCGCATGGTAAGAAGAAGTTTCGTTTGGTAATAGACTACCAGGTAATAGACTATGGGTTTTCACCAAATTGAGCTTAAATCGGAGGATATTCAAAAGACAGCATTTAATACTAAATACGGACATTTCGAGTACGTATGTATACCCTTTGGTTTTACCAATGCACACCCGACATTTCAGCGTCTGATGGATTGCGTATTAGCAGGACTACAAGATTCAGAGATGTATATATTTTTAGACGATATAGCAGTTTATACAAATACATTGGAAGAGCACGAGGAAAAGGTTTGTTTGACAAGTGTCAGTTCTTAACACCAGAAATTACGTACTTAGGACATATAATCGATTGCAATGGGGTAAGACCAGATCCAGCGAAAATTTCAGCAGTTAAGAATTTTCCTAAACCTACTTCGCAGACTGAAGTTCGTCAATTTCTTGGATTAGCCAATTATTATAGATATTTTATATTGAATTTGGCAGAGAAGGCCCAGCCTTTAAATTGATTGTTGCAAAAGAACAAAAAGTGGGAGTGGACAACGGAACAAGATAAAAGCTTCGAGACTCTGAAGGATGCACTTTGTTAAACGCTAGTGTTAGCTTCAGTTGATCTCGCTAAACCATTTATATTGACAACAGATGCTAGTGATGGAGCAATTGGTGCAGTTCTTAGTCAGGGAGTACCTGGCAAAGACCATCCGGTGGCTTATAGGTCTAGGTCATTGGATAAAGCAGAAAAAAATTATTCCACTACCGAAAAGGAATGTTTAGCAGTTGTAGATTCAGTACAGCACTTTGTATAGTAGGCCTTTTACTATCTATGGAGACCATGAACCATTGATTTGGATAGATTCATTGAAAGATTCTACAAGCAGACTTAATAGATGGAGGATGAGATTAAGAGGTTATTATTATACATTTGAAGTTACTATTGAGTTCGATATATATTTCTGTTAATTAAATGGTGGAATGAGTGAGGGAAGGTCGGGTTAATAAATCAGACACGAACACAATTTATTTCGCGAAAGAAAAAGACTACTTGCCTCGGCACAACAACTCTCACGGAGTAGAGAGAAAAGTCGGGGCATGCGAGAGTATTTATTTCAATGAGATAAGAGAAATTATACAAAAAAAAGAGACTCTAAGAAAGATTGAACAAAGGAGAGAAAGAAACGTAAATACAATTTCCGCAAACGCCGCGAGGTACCTTTTCGCACGCTGAGAGCTCTCCTACCTTGTCGCAGAACGCACGTGGACGGCACGACGTAAAGCCCTGGCCGCACGAAAGTGGGATGAATCTTCCTCGGTCGCAGGGCGCCTTGACATCCCATCTCGAGGGAACCTACCCTGGACCACGGGCAGACCCTTTCAGCCCTGCCGCGTAGGTTTTGATCGCCGGGTGGAGATTGGCACGTCGAGGAAGCTCGCTCGTGGTCTACCTCCCAACACTCAAAGAACACACTCACACCAAAAAACAGCACGCCGGTCGCAAACAAGATATTCACTCCGCAACGCACCGAGATACACAATGGGAAGTCGATCGTCCTGAAAAGGACGTTTATAACGACTCTTTACGCACGCAGTTATACAATAGGAATCGCAAGACGCTAGTAATCCGCAAAATCAACTGAACTCTCGAGAGGAGCTTTCAGAACTAACTCGCACGTGCTCGCGAGCCTCAATCGCGCGCAAAAGAAAAGAAAAGATCCCCTCGCGGCGCGCGCATGCGCTCGCTCGCTCTCGCCACAGGCAGCGAACGACGCACTACGGCGCGAAATTCAAATCTTCCTAACAACCATACATAACCCAAACATTCCGCCCGCCTTCGTCCGACGGACGAATCCGCCCCTAAGAAGGTCGAAAGAATCGCTCACCTCGCTTTCTCCTCTAACCTTAAAGGACAAAGACGAGCAACGTGTCGTCGGAGAGAAGATGTGGCTGTCTTGATGGTGACGACTCGCACCAGACCATCTGGGCCAGGGTGCACCTCAACGATCCTGCCCAATGGCCATTTTGAAGGAGGGTACCGATCATCCTTCACCATCACCAGCTGACCTACTGCAAAATTCTCGCATGGATCCCTCCACTTCTCCCGCTCTTGCAAATGGAGTAGATATTCCGTAGACCAACGCTTCCAAAAGTTGTTGCGGATGCGCTGGATAAGCTGGAATCGAGTCAACCGATTCTCTGGCAACCTTGGGCAATCAGCCTTCGGAAGTAACACTGAGACTCCCTCATTGAGGAAATGAGAGGGAGTGAGCGCCCTTAGATCGTTTACATCATCACTCAACGCACCCAGAGGACGAGAATTGAGACAGGCTTCAATTTCAACCAGAACTGTGGAAAACTCCTCGAAGGTGTGGGTGTGTTCGCCAACAACTCTCTTCAAATGATGTTTCACCGACTTAACACCTGCTTCCCACAACCCTCCGTAATGAGGTGCACTAGGAGGAATAAACGTCCAGTTGGTTCCATCGTTGGCAAGTACAGCGCCGACGTCCTTGTAGAAGTCTGAGGCACGCTGGAACATACCTCTGAGTTCTTTATCAGCTCCTTGAAAATTTGTACCATTATCGCTATACAAATTAACACAAATGCCTCGTCTCCCTACGAAACGACGGAACGCACAAATGAACGATGCTGAAGTCAAATCACTAACGAGCTCTAAGTGAATAGCACGAGTAGCGAAGCAAACAAACAGAGCAATGTAACCCTTGAGCGCACGATTTCCACGACCTTTCGCCATCCGGATTTGGAAGGGACCAGCATAATCCAGTCCAGAATGAGAGAAGGCCCTACTACTCGTCACTCTATCGGCAGGGAGCTCACCCATAAGTTGTTGAGCAGAGTGAGGCTTTACCCGTTGACAGGGTAAGCAGGCACGAATCGACCAGCCGATTCCTAGCTAGAACCCACACCTGAGGCATTAGAATGCTCGATGTCAAAGTGGGACCACCGTGAAGAGCAGAGTCATGTGGCAATATAGGGGGATGTTTTTGATCGAACGAGAGACCAGAGTGAGCCAAGCGACCTCCTACGCGCAAGAGTCCATCCTCCTTGCCCAAGAACGGGTTTAAAGTACTGAGTCGGTTACCCTTCGGCAATCTCTTTTCCGACTTCAGCATCTTGATTTCCTCAGCAAACGCAGCTGCCTGTGCTAGACGAATAACTGCTACCTGCGCTGAGGAGAGCTCGGCAGTGGTTAAAAATGGAGATGGAGAACTCTCTGCTGGCTTTCTCCTATTCAGAATTCGACAAATAGCGCGTCTGCAAAGCGCCACGACCCGAACAAGTCTAGTCAAGGATGAGAATCTAGTCAAGATCTCAGATTCGTCGAATCTTGGGCGAGCGTGATTCGCTCGAACCGGGCCTGCAAGCTGAGGCCACTCTGTAGGAGGCATGGATAGCCAGGCCGGGCCCTGCCACCAAAGAGTGCTGTTGACCAACTCTCCCGGCTGAACTCCTCGCGTTGCCATGGATGCTTGCGAAGCCACATAAGCACGATTTGACTATCCGACCAGGCGAATATTGACAACCCTTGCAGAAACTCCAGCTTGGTCACATGCTGGATGAGCTTGACCAAAAGAGCTGCGCCACACAACTCTAGATTAGGAATGCTCACCGTTTTTACTGGAGCTACCTTCAACTTAGCCGCTAACAGAGACACTCGAACCTGTCCGTTGCCCTCGTCGATTCGCAGATACACAGCCGCAGCTTACGCACGAGAGGAAGCATCCGAAAACCCATGTATCTGGTACGAGCAATCAGTCGTACCACCTAACCAACGCTCAATCGACAAGGAAGGCAATGCGGATAAACCCTTGCAATTCTCATACCAGCGCATTCTCATATCCTGCATAAGCACCTTTGCCATGACCGTGACTGGAGCAAGCCAACCTAAAGGATCGAATAAGCGTTCGATGTTCGAAAGGACGGATCTCTTCGTATAGGTTGCAGGCAAACTCGCCACACTGGCAGCATTGAACTTGAAAAAGTCCTGCGACGGAATCCAGTGAACGCCTAAGGCCTTAACAGACTCGTCCTTGCCGATCTGCTTCTCTAAGACCTGACGCGCTGACTGGAAGCAGCTCCTGATGGTTTGCAGCCCATTTGTCCAGCTTGATCCCCGCTGAAGCTAACAGCTTGGTAAGCTGGTCCCTCTTCTGAATTGCAACCGAGAGATCATCAGTTCCTACGAAAATGTCATCAACGTATGTCTCCGATTCCAGACAATGAGCGCCGAGTGGAAAGTGGTGTCCTTCCTCCTTAACCAGCTGCGCGAGTATGCGAATCGCCAAGTAAGGAGCACAAGCCGTCCCGTAAGTGACCGTAGTCAGATAAAAATCCATTAACTCAGAGGTTGCGTCAGGCGCCCAAACGATTCTCTGGTAGTCCTGATGTTCTGGAGCCACCTGAATTTGTCGAAACATCTTGACTATGTCAGCGGTGAATGCAAACCGATACCTTCGCCAATTTAGGAGAATCAAGGAGAGATCCTTCTGCAACGTAGGCCCTGTCAACAAGAAGGCATTGAGCGAGTGCCCGCCCTTCGTATGACGAGAAGCGTCAAACACAACTCTCAGCTTCCACAGCCCGAGAAGATCTTGTACCACTGGATGATGAGGCAGATACCAAGCTTCAGGTTTATGTAACTCCGATCGCGGCACGCGTGTCATATGTCCTAACTTCTCATAGGTCTGCATGCATTCGCGATACGCCCTCGCTAACTTCAAGTCACGTCCGAAACGACGATGCAAATGGGAGAGGGAACTGAGAGGTATCCCTGTAGACTCTGCAGCAACGGAAGGGAGATCAGACTTCAGAGGCAATGTCACTACAAACCGACCCTGTGCGTCCCTCCGATGAGTCTCCGTGAAGATTTTCTCGCACAACTCATCCTCTGGATTCAGCTTGATGGATTGCGTTAAGAATTCCTCAAGAGTCCAAAACCGTTGCAGCATCATATCAAGATCATCTTGGGGAGCGCAGTGGAACGCTTGAACTAGAGGGTGAACCTCAGCTCCCGCCGCCCGCCGTGAGGTCCCTGTCTCCATCGGCCCGGAAACAATCCAACCTAACACCGTATTCTGAGCGACAAGTTGCGACGATGCGGATCTTTTCACCCCAGAGCGAAGTAGCTGACCATAAAGATCAGCCCCTAGAATCATATCGATCTTCTTTGGCACACTAAACGATATCCGGAAACTGCTCTAGCGCCAAATCCTCGCTAATCTTATAGGAAGGAAGAAGCGCCGTGAGTTTGGGAAGAATTAACATCTCAGTTTCAACCTGGAAGCCGGAATCTACCGCTGAACGAAGCGTGAGGGGAGCAATCGAACGGGCTGTGCCAGCTGCACTAGCTCCGAGACCAGACAATGGCACATGTGTACGTCGCTTAGGCAGTCCAAGCAACTGCACAATGGCTTCGGACACAAAAGACACTTCTGAACCTTGATTTAAGAGCGCCCGCACATAAGTGCCCTTGCCCTTTGGACCCACTACTATCACACGCGCCGTAGCGAGCAGAATTCTCCTTGAAGACGCCACGGACTTAGCTGCATGCAACACCACCACCGAGCTGCTAACAGAGTTCCCCTGCTTGTTCTTGGAAGCGGCAGACGTGGATCCTTGGCTACCCTTGCTGGAGTCGTGAAGAGAGGAATGATGCTTCTGCTTACATACCGAACAACGACCAGAAGTGGAACAAGAATTCACTCGATGATGTCCCAAGCAGTTGAAACAGAGCTGTAACCCCGCTTGACCTCCTTCTGGCGATCCTGGGGATTTTTGCCCTTGTACTGAGGGCATTGCATAAGAGCGTGGGACTCGGCACAGAGAGGATACTGCGATGAGCTTGCGTGGAAAACCTTACGAGGTTGAACCGATTTAGACGAAGGAGCTGCCCGTTTTTCACCACGTCGCTCAGTAGCCAGCATGCCCAGAGTTTGAGCTCCTGTTTCGAGGAACTGAACAAACTCGTTAAACGTTGCTGGAGTGTACATCGGCTCGCCTGCACCCTGCACTGGTACTGCTCTAGCCTCAACCGTTGTTCGTTCCTTTTCACTAAGCAAGGACTCCCACCGGCTGCGAGACTCTGGATCTAGACGCTCAGACGAGAGGAAAACGAACCAAACGTCCCAATGATCTACAGGCATCTTCAGCCCCCGCAGCGCACGAACGATACGCTTAGCTTCATCGATGAAGAAGCGTAACTCCTCAGCCGAATCCCTTTTGAAATGAGGAAGCTCCATGAAAACTGTCAAATATTTGGTTATGATGAGCCTCTGATTATGGTAACGATCCCCCAACGCCTTCCATGTGCTTGCATAGTTAGCGTTAGTGGTTGGCACATCTTTAACTAAATCGACCGCACTGCCGGTCAAACACATTTTCAAATACTGAAGTCTAGTCGCGTCGGCAATCCGAGGCAAATCATGGACCATGATCCTAAAATTATCCCGAAAACTTGCCCAATCCTCATAATTCCCTGAGAACGAAGGGAGATTGATTTTGGGGAGTTTCGTGAGCCCAGATTCTGACAGAGTGGAATTTAGAACTCCTCCAGAAGTGTGGATTGATCAGCGAATTCAAACTGCGCCAGCAAAGTCAGAAACTCGTCGAGAATCTCTTCATACGCCTGCTCAAGCGCACCAAACTCGTCCTTAGTGACGTACACGTCACTCTCAGCATCATCCCTAGCGACGATGTCAGAATGAGCCCTACGAGCTTCCTCCCAGATGTGCTTCAAGGCGTTGATTCGTGCCTGAAGGATGTTTTTATTAAGAGCCGCAAAAAACCGCCGGTTTAGCAATCAAACGACTATGCAAGCCCCTGATCTCCACCAAACGCCTTGCCTGCGCAGCTGTCAACTTTTTCAGCGCTGTAGGAGCCATAGTAGACTGGCCTTCCCTATTATCCAATTAAACGAAACAAGAGAAAACGATGAAACGGGCCAAGCTTTACCAAGGCGAGGCCGTAGGAAGAGTTCTAGACTCGATATGGGAAGAGGCAGGAGTGTACTCGAGGAAGCGAAGATCAAACTCACAATCACCCCGCACTACGGTCCCTAACCTCTGTAGTGGAGGAACCACCAGAGGGAAGCTGCTCGTGTGCAACGGGAGTCGTGGAGGGAGATCTATTCCACGAGCTCCTCATACTTAGGGTTACCAAGCAGCTTTGGATTAGTTTGTGAGGATCCACCCTCTCACAACCGATCCGTATTCGAAATTACCCACTTGCGAACAGGGAACCACCCTCCTGATCTCAAGGGGTATTCGAGAGGGGGAGAATAAACAAAAGAATAATCACAAATATAATATGAATATATACATTGATTTAAAATACAATCTGGCCTTATACTAACTGGAGAGGGGGAGGATCCCCTTAGCATCGTTCGAGAGCGCTATGCTCATTTGCATACTAAGTGCTAAGGAGATAGAACATTCGGAGAGGACCACAGTTCTCCTTATGCTCTCTGTACCAAGGCCAGATCTGAATGTTCGATGCTGGCTGCGGGTCTCCTTTTATATCTGTGGCCGTCCCTCTCTCCAATGCTGTGTGCACGCACGCCCTCTACCTGCGCTCAGGTAGGCTATTACATATACAGACTATTGCTCACTTAGTCGGTAACTTATCTCTTACTCATCGGCAAGTTATCCGTTGGTGGCCTCTCACCTACCACGTGGGGCCGCCGTCTCAATGAGAGAAAAACAAAACAAATTTCGAAAACTGCTATCGTCCGAGAATCTAAAGTTAATTATGCTCGATAGGAACGACCAAACACACGGATGAAGATAGAAGTCAAAATAACAGCAGAATGCGCGGTACGAGTGTGATAATCGCCACTCAGTACCGAGATACGACGTATTTACTTCGCAAGTCTACGGCGCAACGCTGAGACACCGAAGTAGCGCGCGAGACCCTATAGCGCGCTCGCTGTCAACGGCCGATTCCGCGAACCGCCAGCCGACGCCGTTCGCAACTCGCTTGCTTACAAAGATTCAACCTTTGAATTTAATGATTTTTCAACCCAACAATCACTCACTCCTAACCCGGGGCACCATCGAACTATTGAGTTCGATATATATTTCTGTTAACCCGTTATTAACCAAGAGACCCGAAATTTGACTTCTCTTTCAACGCCTTATTTCTTTATGAAATCATCATCAGATTAATGCGGAAATACCATATCTGATGGGACTTTATCGCCCTTTTCGAGTCTGGCACCAGATTTGCGATTCGAGCAACCGATTTTGAACTACATTTGTTTAAACAAAAAAAAACGTGATTTTTGAAAATTTTTTCCGAAATGATCGTAATTTTTGACACGATTACGTATTCCGATCGGATTGAAACTCTGTATCTGGTGGCATACATGCTTATACTACATGGTAGCATAATTGGTTCATCCAGATTCAAGATGGCGGATACCAGAACAGCCGGTTGTAGCCAAAAATATAATAATAAGCTTTTAGATTTTTTACTCGATAAGCATAGACTTATTGAAAAAATTTTATTGAACAAAAAATGCTTCGAATTAGTCAAAGAACACGTGTGAATTTTTTTAAAAATTTTTGGATGACTTTGAAAATGTTTGGATATGGCCATTTTATGAACATTTTCAAAATCATTCAAAAACATCTGAAAAAATGCCGGGGCATGCGAGAGTATTTATTTCAATGAGATAAGAGAAATTATACAAAAAAAAGAGACTCTAAGAGAGATTGAACAAAGGAGAGAAAGAAACGTAAATACAATTTCCGCATACGCCGCGAGGTACCTTTTCGCAGGCCGAGAGCTCTTCTACCTTGTCGCAGAACGCACGTGGGCGGCACGACGTAAAGCCCTGGCCGCATGTAGGTGGGATGAACCTTCCTCGGTCGCAGGGCGCCTCGACGTCTCGAGGGAACCTACCCTGGACCACGGGCAGACCCTTTCAGCCCTGCCGCGTAGGTTTTGATCGCCGGGTGGAGATTGGCACGTCGAGGAAGCTCGCTCGTGGCCTACCTCCCAACACTCGAAGAACACACTCACACCAAAAAACAGAACGCCGGTCGCAAACAAGATATTCACTCCGCAACGCACCGAGATACACAATGGGGAGTCGATCGTCCTGAAAAGGACGTTTATAACGACTCTTTACGCACGCAGTTATACAATAGGAATCGCAAGACGCTAGTAATCCGCAAAATCAACTGAACTCTCGAGAGGAGCTTTCAGAACTAACTCGCACGTGCTCGCGAGCCTCAATCGCGCGCAAAAGAAAAGAAAAGATCCCCTCGCGGCGCGCGCATGCGCTCGCTCGCTCTCGCCACAGGCAGCGAACGACGCACTACGGCGCGAAATTCAAATCTTCCTAACAACCATACATAACCCGAACAACATTTAAGTATAAACCTGGTAAATCAAACGTTAATACAGATGCTTTGTCTAGAAATCCGATAGATAAACGTGAGATGGAGGTACCAAAGAGTAACGCTGACCCAAGTGCAAATAATGAACCGGGGGGGGGGGGGGGGGGGTATTACCTATTTTTCCTCGTCCAACCAAAACGTCGTTAGCAAGACAAAACCGGAGTAAAGAACAAACAGATAGTGCATCTGAGCCGACTAAAAAGAAAGTCAGAAGGAAGCCAGGTGTTAAAACAGCTTTGCCAACAGTTCCAAAAGGTATGGAAGGTTGACAAGCTGAGTTAGATGCTAGCACTATAGGAATACGTCTTAAACAGCGTAAGTCAGAAATCAAGAAAACTATAGCCTTTTCTGAACCAGTGGTTACTGCTTCAGAGAATATAGCTACTAGTGACCAGGAGTCCACTGACGTTATGCTTACGGAGGATAATAGCAATGATACATCGGATGCACCACATTCCGTTGAGAAATCGTTCTCTGTTACCAAGTTTAATAGGTAATGAATTAATATCAGAAAGTCAACATTGTTCCGCAGAAGAGGAGGAATATTCCAAGGGAAGTCCAGGAGAAAGCGAGATGGAAGAAGCAGAAAAGGGAGAGATTTTTAAGGAAAAGAAGAGCCGTCATACAGAGAATGAGAATCCGGCTACTAGTGTTTTAAAGGCTCCATTGAAAGATCCTTCATCGTCTAGTAGTGAGGGAGAACTTTTAAATCAACCTCTTCATTCAATCATGAGGAGATCTGTAACTGGAACGGTGGGTTTTAATAAGGAATTGGGTAGTTTGTCTATGATAGAAAATGATGGTTCAAATCCAGGGAAGGAACCTTATGAAGATGTTGAGGGCGTGATGTATGGACCTGATGCTGAGGTAACGGTGAATCAAAAGTCGTCTCTGTGTTCGGATAACTATATGCAACAACATCCCGAAACCTTGACTGAAGGTTTGGGTAGTTAAGATTTCAATGACGATGGTTGGAATGTCAAGAATGCTACAAATTATGTTCCACCGAAAAAAGCTAAATCTTTGTTGCCTACGCCGTCTAGTCCTGTTGAAGGTTTACCAACGGATCTTAATAAGACCAATAAGAAAGAGACCGTACCTAGTAGTACGGTGAGAGAATGGGTGTTGAATTATGCTGAGAGTCATGCTAGTCCTATCCTTGCTAAGCCTCCTTTGAATAAGCTGAAGGCCTGTTCTACAGCGAGGAATGAGGATTTAGTTGAACCATCAATGTGGCAGCAGTCATCCACCATAGAACAGGAGGGTAGTGAGGAGGAAACTGAAGATGAGGCAGGAGAAGATTATAGGAAGTCAGAATACCATGGTTCAAAGGTAACTCAGCTGTCAAGTGAAGTGGTAAGTAAGAAAAATAAAAATGAGAATACTTTAGAGAATGTTATTGTAGCAAACACAGTTCATAATCATGATTTTGAAAATTCAGTTAAGGACCGCAGTGTGAATTTTTCGCCTACTGCTCCATTACCTTGTGTGGAAGATTATGTTAATACAGTAAAACCGTTAAAATTACAGAGTACAAAGGAATGTGTAACATACTTAAAAGATAATACAGTACATTTTGTTTCGAGAGATTTGAAATTGTCTGGTGGGACGAATAGATTACTTTCCGATATAGAGGCTATTTGTGATGAGGATCTTGCCGAGGCTAAATCTCAAATGGGCGACGTTATTATAACAATAAACAAGAGAAGATATGTGTTCAGTTTGGTTGTAACTGAAAACGTCGGAGATCCCGTACGGCCCAAGGACCTTGACGCCTGTTTGGAGACTTAAAAGATCTTATTAAGGAAAGGAAATTACGTTCATTTAGAATGGATAGAACAGGAGAACTTACGGATACTTCACCACGAAGGGTTTAATACAAAAATTGAAAGATACTCTTTAACATCTTAAATTAACTATAACGGTCTATTATGGAACATGTAGGACGTTGCCAGAGGAATATCGCCTAGGTGTTTTTAAGGATTATCATAATAGTTCGTTTGGAGGTCATAGAGGTATGTGCAAGACTTATAGACGGATAAGTGAACGATACTGTTTGAAAAGTATGAAAGAAGATATACAAGAGTATGTTCGCAAATGTGAAATTTGAAAAAGAGCAAAAGTTAATTAGGATGAAGACAAGTGAACCTATGACAATCACTGACACACCCAGCGAAGTATTTCATAAGGTTACTATTGATACAGTTGGACCATTGCGTAAGACTACTGGGGGTAATTTGCATACTTATACTTACTATGCAATTTCAGTTTTCAAAATTCTGTATAGCTGTACCTGTACCAAATATAAAAGTTGTAACAATAGCAGATGCTTTGACTCGACATTTATTTTGATAGTATGGTGTTCCCAGAATTATATTGAGCGGCAGCGGTCGGAGTTTTCAAAATAAATTACTTTCGGGATTGTCTGAGATCTATCAGTTCAAGTTAAATACTACAACATCTTATAATCCTCAATCTAATGGATCGCTGGAAAGAAGCCATGCTGTTTTGTCAGATTTTTTGGGGAATAAGGCGACAAGTAAACAGGATTGACATAAGGTAATTCCCTTTGCTATGCATAAGTGCAACGCATCTGTACACGCCTCAAAGGGTTTTACTCCATTTGAATTGGTATTTGGACGCCCAACTAGAGCTCCAAATAGGCTTCCAGATGAGTTTGAATTTGAGATTTATAACAACTACGTTCAAGAGTTAATGGAATATTTGAGAGATATGCAAACTATAGCCAGGAAAAATTTAATAGATTCGAAATATAAAAATAAAAAGTGCTATGATAAACGGGCACGACTATTGGAATTAAAACTAGGTGAAGAACCAAGATATGGTAAATTGGATAAATATTACAATGGGAATTTTATAATAAAGGAGATTCGTAATAATAACAATGTTATAGTAGAGTCAACCAATGAAAAATTGATTGTCAAACATAAAGACAAGTTGGAAAAATTCTATAAGTAAAACAACTATTTTTTTGCAGTACGATGGAAGGCGCAGTTGGTTTTGCGTTGCTGTTAATGTTGAGTACTATACTTACTGTCGCTGGCACTGATATGGATAATTATGTCTATTAAAAGCAGACGGAGTTGAGAAAGATCCCAGATTTGAGTAGCTGGGAGGACCCTATAACAGATATTTAAAACTGTGACCACGTGTCATAAATTGGGTGAAAGTGAATGTTTAAAGCTACTTTCATTAGATAAATTTCAATTAAATTTTAATACGCTTAGGTCTTTGCAAGAAGATTTACATGTATTCTTTTCTCCAGTCTAAGTACTTCAGAAAAATTTGTTTACACCATATTCTCATACTTTAGTTAAACGTGGAGCACCATTGGAATTTGTAGGTTGGGTATCTCGCGAGTTGTTTGGTACTATGGATGCTGGAGATAGGGATCAGTTGAATCAAGACGTAGATAAATTGTATGATAGAATATCAAATTTTTCGTCTTCGGCTGCTAAGCAAACGCACGTAATAAGGTCTAGTCTGGAAAGTATACATGAAGAGTTAAAGAAACATCAAGGAGCCTTAAATGCACATCATATGCAGTTTTCAAGTCTTGTAAATAGAACTGAGCAATTAGATTTGTTTGCTAATCGTACATCGGTAACACAGGCATTAGCAAGATGGGTTTATAAGTTTGATCAGTCATTATCACATAGTATCAGTACGTATAAGACGTTAGTAAATACAATTGAGACGGCCACAAGAGAACATTTACATCTGTTACTTTTTACTCATGAACAGTTGCAGTCTATTTTAAAAACGATAAATGATTATGAGTTTCCATGGGATCATGATACAGGAACAGTAGAAATATTACATCGAATTTCGAAATGTAGTGTAAGTACCTCCAAGGGTAAATTAATAGTTTCGTTAGAATTTCCGTTGTCAGATAAGGTTAGATATTCTAATTATAAAAAAACACTCCCTATCGATTCCACGGGATATTATGGAAAATATGACATCTTATATAAGTTTGGTGCCGGAATTTTCACACCTAATTATTTCCCATGATATGCAGCATTATTTGCTAGTTTCAAACAATTACTATATTGAATTATGTAATAAAAAATTAGATGTTATTCTGTGTCCGCCAACATTACCTTTTAACATAGATCATGCAAATAGCCCGTGTGAATTTACATTATTAGCCCGTCCAGCACCTGCTACATTAAGATCTTGTAAATTAGCATTGTCTTCAAAAGCAGAACCATTTTGGAGCAAGCTGGAGAGTATAGACGAATGGCTATACTCAGTTATGAGCTCCCATGCAAACGATGGTAAATATGGTACCGGGAACGTCTGCCAGTTGTACCGAACTAATGGTTTACCGTCATCCTGATGCTACGGTACCGACCTACCTACCGATAAATAGGGGAAGAGCTGAAAGTGTGGATTCCTTGAGCAGCCAGGTTAGATCACTTCCTGTCCTGGGAACAGCCATGTAATTAGTAAGGAGATTGGTCGGTGATAAAGTAGGCCAATTGGTACAAGTATTGGCTTCTTTTCTTTCTGGTGTTTTGTTATGTTAAGTTTTTTTTTACGTTCAAATTTTACACAATGACTTTTGAAAAATATTTAATATTTAATTTATTGGTGGATTTTAATTAAATGTGTTTTATTTATTGTTTGCAGCGCCGACCAATTTATTTTACTATAACATCTAATATACTTTTGTATTAAAAAAAAAAGTCGCAGTAATTAAAAATGATTTATCTATAAATTAATTAATTAATTTAAATAATAATAATAACAATAGAATATGGATAATGTGAAAACAGTATGTTATTTGGTGTTATTTGGTGGATCTCCGGCAGCTTTTTGCCAAGTGTCGATTTCAGCTTGGAGCCATAATTACTGCATTACATACCAATCTGACGGATTTTCGGAATGAATCTGCTCGATGTGGCGCATAAAATTGGAATTTTTGCAAAAATGAGGATGGTTGCAAAGGGAGCAAGCAAATCATCCAGACTGAGACAATGGCAATAGATGAGTCCTAAGATGCGCGTTAAATTCGCGGGCGGTGCTGCAAACGTGAGGACAATCCCTAGTATCGTACACATACCGACGAACATCACGCTCCTTAACACTCACACTAGCCTGTTCATTAAGGGAGATATAGGATACTCCGTTGGGTCTTTTTTGGTCTTTACACGTTAAGCAAGTGGTGAATAAGTGACCGCCGAGATGCCATACGGCGCTTTCTACATTCACCGCTTTTGCCAGTGTAACGCCATAATTGACAACTTGATGATAGACGCCTGGTCCCACAAACACCAAATCGCCGGGCTCCTGTTTGACACATTGATACCTGATATTGTGGCGAATCAAAAAGTCAGTTGACAGGACCCAGACTTTGTGATGCAGCGGTAAAGAGTAAGAGAGCCCCAATGGATAATGCTGCAACTATCCAAGTAACCGTCCTCGGGGTGCATCGGCATGTAAGAAGAGTCACCGGAGAGATAAAAAGTTGGGGTATTAATTCCGACTGAGGGTGCCATAGCAGAATTGCGGGAAGGACTTACGTTCCAGGGTGCATCCGCCAGGTATGAAGAAAGAGTAGATGATTGGAAGTTCATGCCATACAAGGGACCGGTAAAAGTTGTAGTAGATGAAGCACTGTGGTATTGCAGCACTGTGTCACCCTGAGAATCACAGCTAGTCAGGGGAGCCAAACAACTTGGTATCACCACCGGATGCTCGAATTATATAAAAGAAAGAAAAGAAAGAAATAAATAAATAAATAAATAAATAAATATATATATATATATATATATATATATATATATATATATATATATATAGTAACGCTGGGTTTTCCTATGCTCGTTTCAATGCATACGAGGCGGCGGGCCGCCTCGGCCCCGGGCGCCAGGCACCGGAGAGCCAGGGATCCCGCGACCCCCTTACCTTGAGACGCTGCCCCGTGTCGAAACACCACGTCGTCCACCTGCTCGGCTAGCCAGTATTCGAACAAACACACATGAAAATGAGACAATCACAAAGGTCGTGGGTACTAGTACTAACTGAATGCATGAGTGTTATCGTTGACTTTCTTTTTATTTATCTTCATAATTCTCTATTCGCCAGTAATCTACATCGATGGTGACCTCCAGTCGCCCAATCCTACAACCTACGACATCCCCGTCGATCTCACACATTGTGACTCGCATGTCACCGCGCCGAGGTTCGGGCGAGCGAATGCCGACGCACGCCCTGAGCGCGTATCCAGTCATCTCTAGGTCCTTTTCTACTTCCCCGCCTCAGAAACCGCTCGTGCCCGCCGGTGTAACCCCCTACTTGCGGTGCGCTCGTCAGCACGTCACCGGACGGCTTACCCGACGCGGACGGGAACAGATGCCTCGCCCTCCCGATCGTCTACCGGTGCCGACGATCGTAGCGTCCGTCGTAGTCTGCTCTCACGAGACTATGGTTTTCCGTATCACCGATAGCCATTCTCTCCCGACGTACGTACGTCCCCAGGCGTGCCCGCCAATGCAGCGCCGGTCCGCCCGAGCTTCGGCGCATTCTCTCACACACTCCGCGACTTAGCATCTAACGTAAATGGACCGCTGTCCCTATGTCACACTTAACTTATATTGAGCCTTAATCTAATGTAATTACTAAGTTGTATTCTACAATAACGTAACGCGAGGACTATAACTAGCGATAGTTGTCGTTTCACGCGGTCGAGTGCACTTAACTAAATCGAACGTTATTAGTGGCGTGCATATCCGCCGTACCGAAAATATGCGTAGAATTGTTTATGTCATAGTCGCGAGCGAGTCGTGACTATGTATCTTGTCGGTTAGGTCAAGGTCTTGTCGTATATGAGAAGGAGGACGATAGTCTGTCGGAGTAAGTATTATTTCTGTCATTGTCATGAGGAAACGAGAGCGATAGTTTAAACGATACTCTTTGTGCCAAGTCTAGTCGAATGTAGAGTAACTACGTGAGACCGGTAGCGTCAGTGTAATAACGATAATCGTGGTATAAACGGTAGCGTCAGTGTGACAATGATAGTCTTGGTATAAACGGCAGCGTCAGTGTAACAACGATAATCATGGTGTAAACGGTAGCGTCAGTGTAACGACGATAATCGAGGTATGAAACGGTAGCGTCAGTGTAACAACGATAATCGTGTATACAACAAATGCGATAACGGTAGCTGGCTGATAGGAGTGGTCGTCAGTAGTCATCGTCAGACTGTTGGCGGTAGATCGTGGTATGCGGTAATTTATTCGCGGCTTAGCGTTTACTGATTCCGTCGAACGACTCGTCGCGTTAACCCGACGAAGCATGTTAACCCATTAACGCCCAAAACAGAGAAATCGTACCTCTGTTTTCGACCGTAAATCTATCACATATTCCACGGATATATTCAAAGCAAACATACTTTTTCTGAAGTATTTTTTTCTCTACTTTCCATTTCTGGTATCAGAATTGCGAAGTTTTCACTCAAAAATCCAATATGGCGACGTTTAAAAAAAAATGCAAAATTTCGATACCTTTTTTTTAATCCAATTTCTTGTTGTGTTAAGGTTGAGGACGAAACTTTATTTTTCAACTATGAGTGCATAAATGAGTTGTACTTTAAATTCAGTTTGGTCCCGAATCCAGAAATTCAATATGGCGGCTAGAAAATAGCGCCTGATAAAAAGTGCTTAGAATCAATCAAGTAATATGTCTAAATTTTTTGACTGAGTTTTGAGCAACTTTTTTATTTTTGCCAATAGGCAATTTATGACAAATTGGAAAAATTCATCGAATCATCTCGAAAAAATTCAGATATACTTCTTGGTCAATTCTAAGTACTTTTTATTCTCTAACTTTTTCTTATATAACACTTTGTTTTTGAGTAAAAAATCAAAAACCTTAAAAAATTAGAGTTATGCAACTTTTGGAATTATTTCATAAATTATATTGAATTCTCAATCGAAAAAGTCTGAATTTAATTACTATATTCAATTTGCCGAATTTTGCCAAAAGCTTTTGTAATGTTTTTATCTGAATTTCAAAATAGTGAATCATCATTGAATGTTCATAAATCGATTTTGAAGAATCTTTAGTTTTTTCACTCTTTGTCTACTATACTGTTAGTGTTCTAAATATTAGCGTTAATATTTTACTTGTGCATTTAGCTTTCAAGTTTTAAAAAGTGTAATGGCTCCAAAACGCCGGAGAAATGTGAGATCTCAATCAGAGTCTGAAGAAGATTATTCTGATACTCGGGCACAAATTTGAAGTAAATTTGCTTATAATTGACCAAAAAGTGCATATGAAACAAAAATTTTAATGTTTTTGATTTTTTTTTGAATTTCAAAGAATCTTAAGAATTTTAAGGCTTTTGATTTTTTACTCAAAAACAAAGCGTTATATAAGAAAAAGTTAAAGAATAAAAAGTACTTAGAATTGACCAAGAAGTATATCTGAATTTTTTCGAGATGATTCGATGAATTTTTCCAATTTGTCATAAATTGCCTATTGGCAAAAATAAAAAAGTTGCTCAAAACTCAGTCAAAAAATTTAGACATATTACTTGATTGATTCTAAGCACTTTTTATCCTTATTGATTTTGTTGTCGAATGCCATATATTCGAGAAAAAAATTCGTGAAAGTTTGGGCCAAATTTTGCGCTTCAGGCGCCATTTTCTAGCCGCCATATTGAATTTCTGGATTCGGGACCAAACTGAATTTAAAGTACAACTCATTTATGCACTCATAGTTGAAAAATAAAGTTTCGTCCTCAACCTTAACACAACAAGAAATTGGATTAAAAAAAAAAAGTATCGAAATTTTGCATTTTTTTTTAAACGTCGCCATATTGGATTTTTGAGTGAAAACTTCGCAATTCTGATACCAGAAATGGAAAGTAGAGAAAAAAATACTTAGGAAAAAGTATGTCTGCTTTGAATATATTGGTGGAATATGTGATAGATTTACGGTCGAAAACAGAGTTACGATTTCTCTGTTTTGGACGTTAATGGGTTATGGCCGCACTCATGCTCCGCCGCCATGCTGGCCACGTGTCGGGTTATATACCCGCGAGCTCGCGTAACTCCTCAATTGGCACACTATTTACATAAAAAGGATCCATTGTCTCACAGCTACGCAGTAGTCTTTTTGGGCTGTCCTTCCTCTAGTCTCGGACGTCCAAAAGCCTCTGGCAGCCAAAAATGTGCGTAGTAACAGGACCACGATACACCGAATAGCGCAAAAACACTTGCTGCTCTGCTGGTGGTCTGACGGAAAAGAGAAAGGTATCGAGCTGCGCTCGCGTCGATCCCGCTCGTGGTCGACGTTACGTTGGGTCGCTCGCCTTCCCTACTCGCTCCCGCGTGCTCGAGCCTAGTCCAATTCGGCCGAAGCGCCTCGAAGATAGCCGAACGCGCATTCCCCGATTCGTGGCGAGACGCTGCAGCGCGCTGCGCGGTCACTTGTAACTGGCAGCAGACTACCATGTTACAATATATATATATATATATATATATATATATATATATATATATATATATATATATATATATATATATATATATATATATATATATATATATATATATATATATAGATATATATATATATATATATATATATATATATATATATATATATATATATATATATATATATATATATATATAAGTTATAAGCGTATATTAGTGAGTTATACAAAGCGTACATTGTTATAACATATGGAATCGTTAAGTTACATATAAAAGCATATAAATACATAAATAACTACTCACAACATGGACAGTATAGTTAGAATCTTTGGCAACGCCTCGGTACATTAGTTCAATGGCAGCATTGAAGACCATTGAACTCTTGCACAATTCCGTGACGTACGCCGCCACAAGGTAAAACTTGTTGAAGTTGAGACATTGTTATATTCGAAAATAAATAGAGAAAAAAGAGAGTTAAAATTTTTGTAAAATTATGTATGCGCGTATATGTATGTGTATATATGTAGGTATGTATTTAGAATGTAGTTAGATATATGCGCGTGCGTGTATTGCATATATATACACACGTGAATATGTAATGAAGGTAATATGTATAAAATAAAAACAGTTATATACTTACCGAGTATTGAAATTCTGCAAACTTATAACTGAACTTTTGCCTAAAGCCTGCTCAGTTAACGGCTGTACCTAGCGAGTGAATGCGAGTGGTGTATTCGTGGTGACACACGTTATTGGGTGCTTAGAAACCATCCAAACTCTATCGCACGACTATAGTAGAACAGTTCTCCCACTAGTTGAGAGTCCTGGAGATCTGAGTAGTGGAAGGACCACCGAGTGAAGTCTCCGGCGAAAGCAAGTGAAGAAACCTTCAGCTGTGCAGTCGACTAACTTTACTCAAAATAGCCACGAGACATCGTGTAGTATAAGAACAATCAGCATTTGCCACACACGGATCTTAGAAACATCCTGCGTGTCGAGTACAATCTAATTGTAAGTCTACTATTTAATTTAAATACAATCGTAAAACTAAGATATAGTACAAACCAAAACGTATAAAGATAACTATAAGTAAAAGAACATCAAATGTACACCGAATCGGATTTATTTCCGGAATAAATAACAAAAGCATATTTATCTTGGTGTACTATTTTATATTAAAAATAACAACCATAAAACCCCAATTTACTCACGAACCTCAGCTACACCAAGGTAAGAATGAGCAAATATAATTACGGACGGGACACTGTCTGTAAAATGTCAATCTATAATAACATAAGGCTCTCGAGCCGACGGTTAGTTTACAATAATAAATAATTATTTGTACTCGCGCCGCCCGTATTCATTATATTGAAATACGGAACTTACATTACTTCTACATTAAAATAGATTTTACAAGGGGAAAGTGCTTCCGCATTGTCATGAAATAGCCATTACATTGTAAAATTTTGAAATCATACTGATCTAATTTTGTCACCCACTTAGCTAATTGGCCATCTAAATTTTCAAAAGTAAGAAGCCATATTTTTTTTATTCAGCTTCAAATTAGTAAATCTAATTCTTATGAAAATCATCCGTAAATTATCTAACATCTCATCGAACGATTTAGCGATAACTATAACATCATCTAAACAAAAAAGCAAATATTATCCAGAAGATCTCGAATTATCTTTTCCATCAATCGTTTCAAAGTAGTTTGAATATTAAACAGTCCAAAAGCCATAGCAATAAACTGCCATGTACTATCACCAATCGAAAAAGCTGTTTTCTCTCTATCTTCTGGACAAATCTCAACCTGCCAATATCCACTTTTAACATCTAAAGTCGAAAATTAAGATTTACCGGATAACTTATCTAAAGTTTGGTTGATCCTAGGTAAGTGATATTAATCTTTATCGGTCTTATCATTTAACTTGCAAAAATCAACGTAAAATCTCTAAATGCCATCTTTCTTTTGTTTTAACACCGTTGGAGAACACCAAGAACTAGAAGATTCCTCCATCATCGCTGGTTTATGCATATCCCTAATCATTTTATTAATATCAGCTTGTAAATGAAACCGAAGTGGACGAATAGGCTATGTAATAGGGCGCGAATTAGATACATGGATATCATCGTCCTGGAAAATATGCTGGAAGTGTATTAGAAACTGAGCAAATTTTGCTTCTTGTGAATTTTGCTCCTTGCGATAACACTGCTACTATGCGTGTTTGTAAGGTTTATTAAAATTTGAAATGTTTTCAGTTCGATGGACAGGTTAATGATTAACCATGCATTCTGAAAATTGATTCGGGATCGGTTGTGATTTTTTGTAATCCTAAATTTATCAGTCTGCACGATCATAAAATTCTTTTTGAGGGACAATCGTTAAAATATCCCGCTCGTTAGAAGGTCGCTGTTAAGTGTAGTAATTGCTTCCATTCCATAATTCTACTACATCAACATTTGTTGCGCTTGGAATATGGTAAAAAATGTTATGCATTGACTCCGGAATTTCTTATTTAAAAAATCACATCCAAGTATATACTTGGATTATATAATTGTAAGCAATCATCCGAAGCGAGTATTGACCTAAGTCAACTTTGATGATCGTACTAAACTTAACAGCGACCTCCTAACCAGCGCGATATTTTAACGATTGTCCCTCAAAAAGGATTTTATGATCGTGCGGACTGATAAATTTAGGTTTACAAAATATCACATCCGATCCCGAACCAAGTTTCAGAATGCATGGTTTATCATTAACCTGTCCATCAAACTCAAAAAATTTCCCCCAACGCTCTTGAAAAAATGTTTGTCACGGTGAAAAGTTGTGTTTTGAAAATATCTACAACTCTTATATTTAAAATTTTTATGTAAAACGTAAATCTGCAAAGCTTTATGGACAATAATTGGATTTTTAGCCGTAAAAAATCGATTTTGGGCTGTAAACTCGAGTTATAAGCATTTTCATGATTTGGTATCAACAGGAAAAAGTTGTATTTTTCAAAGATCTACAACATATCTATTTAACTTTTTTTTGTAGAATACTTAGAATTTGAGTGGGAGCCAAAAATCCGTTTTTAGCGATTTTTGGATGTGACCGCATTCTGCGTATACATGCAGGATCAAGCCCAAAATAGGACTGTCAGCTTACTATTATGAGAGGAGTTCGCACACAAATTTTTGGGCCGATTGATTAAAGTCTCTTTGAGATAATTATATCACAGGAAAAATTTTATTAAAAAATACGCGTAAAAATTGAATAAATTGTACCCGCATTTCAAAATCACGTAGAGGATCGGGATAAAAAAAATAGTTTTTTAGTTTTTGCGAGAGGAGACTTCTCCTAAAATTTCAGCCCGATCGGTCGAAAATTGCGTGAGATATCTCATGTCGTCACACATTTTTCGCTTACAAAACTATAAGGCACTTCCGTACCACGGTCGTGCCTAAAAACCAGAAACTCTTAAACTAAATTCGTAAAACCATAATCCTATCAACCCGTAACCCTATAACCTTATGACTCAGAAACCCTATAAACCCTGTAGCCAGGTGTGCCCATAACCACTAACCCTAAAACCTTATGAAACGCTTGATATCTTACCGTGAATTATTCATTGCATAAATTACACCAAATTAAAACAAAACATCCGCAAAATTCGCATAGAGTTGGACCATGCATGTTCGCAGTGAGAGATTAAGCGATACTGTTACTGCAGTTTGATTCCAGAGTATTATAAGGTTAGGGGTTTATAGGGCTATGGGGACATAAGGTTATATGGTTAGGAGTTTATTGGGTCATGAGGTTTTAAGGTTAGGAGTTATGGAGACATAAGTGTATAGGTAAATGGGGGTTTATAAAATTATAGGGTTAGAGGTTTATAGTGATATAGGATCATAAAGTTATAGGGTTAGGGGTTGATAGGATTATGGTTTTACGAATTTAGTTTGAGAGTCGATGGGTTTCTAGTTTTTAGTTACAAAATTATTTGGAATCATCGGGTCTAACGATTTTAGTAGATTTTGGAGTGTTTTTTTAGGTTATGACAAATCCTGACGTGACTGGGAAAACCGACCTTGGATTCGGATGCAGTGATGCCAAAACATATAGTATACATGGTCAGGTACCCAGGCAAAAATATTTTTTTGTGTGGTTGTGTTATTGCTACACTCCAGACGTTCATTCATGTCGGGAACACTGGTATTCGACTAATGTAAAAAATATTCGGACGAGCCTCTAAATATTAAAGCCAGATTATGTAATATTAAATAGCAAGACATTATTTAATAAAGAGAACTTAAATCAGACTTTACTTAATAAATCGAGCAAAATGTGTATCCTTCACAATCAGGTGTCAGATCAAGACTGAACATAAAAAAACCTAGTCGTCGTTGATATTGTTGCTAGGGGCAATTCCCAATATTCGAATCCCGCGGCTTACGGCTCTGTCACAACAATATAAATGCAGACACATTATCGTAATTGCCGAGTTTTATTAGATAAGTACCTAGTATTTAGTTTTTATCTCTTAAAATTTAGCAAATTATAATAATGTATCTACTTTTATATAATACAGTGTTTAGGAAGTGATCCTAAGATGATATTAAGTGATATCAATATGATATTAAGTGATATTGAATAAACTTCTTAGTAGACATCAATATCACTCAATTACAATATATGTCAACCTTATGACATCGAAGCCTTATGGAACTAACATCCTATCACGGGATCCACTTTGAGAGTACCCTATTCTGGAGCGAGCTTATTTTTAAGACTTCCCATTCTATTCCAAATGCGATAAATTTTCTGCAATTTGGTTATGGTAATTCTGCAAACTTTTTCAAAGCATTTTACAATCGGCCATATTGACCAGGATTCGGCAATATTTATCATATCCTGTTGATAAGGATTGTTGCGTTTCTACACTTTTTTAAAGCACATAGGACTACCATAACACAATTGCAGAAAATTAATGGCATCTGCAATAGAAATGAGGTAGAAGTCTTAAAAATAATCTCGCTCCAAGATGATGTTTCCTCAGAGCGGATCTCTAGATAGGATGTTCCTTGATACTCAATGATTGGTTGTGAAACAATCTTATATGTATTCATCGTCAGTGTAACTGGCTCCATCTTCTATCTACTAGAAATAAGGTTAAATTCGGTTTTATTACTGGCTAATTACAGTTCCTCGTCTTGTAACTTCTTAAGGCACCGTCGCTTTTCGTTACGGATTATCTTTTTGACGTTCGGCTTAGTGTTCTTCATTAATTTCTTCATTGTAGGCTTCTATGTCCTATCCTATACCGATTCTGTAAAATTTCTTCCTTGTCCGCTGATCTTGTCTCTTACTATGGTGACATTCGTTGCGAGCACTCACTACATTTTTGTCCCACCAATGCACTGGTGGTCGTATTTTCGGGTATTTCTCTTGGCATAGCAGCGTTGAAGATTCGGGTAATATTGTCCATCACCTACTTAGCTTTGCTGATTGCCGATTCTAGTAATTGTAATGCTAACAGAAACATCTCTTTATCGTAGCCCTTAGTTATCCCACAGACTTTATTGATCCTTGTACTCTCGTTAGATCCGTATTTTGATTTACCGAGCTCTATTATTATAACCTAGTGGTCACTATTTGTGTAGTATTTACTCATAGTCTACGCGTGAACCGTGTCTTCTCTTCTAAAAGTGTACGTGTAACCCTGATTGACTAATGTTAATTCTAGTTGAGCTTATGCTTCCAGTAGCACTCGTCCTCTTTGGGTTATCCTTTGGATGAGCCACTCTGCGTCCCAAGCATTCAAATCTCCTGCGATTAATAGCGGTTTACTTCCTAACGGATCGTGGACAATCCGATCTGCCGCCCGAACTGTTCGATCGCTGCATTAGGCGAAGCATAGCAGCTATATACATGTATATATGTATACCTACTATCTTTACGCGAACAAGTCCTTTCTTTGAGGCCATCATTTTTTCCTGGAAACCAACGTCCCCACATGCCCATATCGTGGCTCTGCCAATATTGTCTGTTTTCCATGATGACTCGCCCAGATCCCTGTATTGTTGACGTATAAGGACTGCATCATCCTCCGTCTCACGGACACACTCGTTAAGTAAATCCTGCAGAGTCTCGCAGTAGTTAAGGTCTAACTGAACTATCTTCATTATCTTTGCTTCTTCCAATTCTCTAATGCAGCTCGGTAGATTAGGCATCGATCGATAGCTACCAGCTGCATAGTTACTGTTCTCTTTTGTGTCCCTTTTATGGCAGAGTACGCAGCTTGGTTAGCAGTTACAGTCTTTTGCCTTATATTCTATACTCCCATATTTACAGAAGCAGGTACCAGCGACCGTCATGCGTAGTCTGTTTAAGATTTCTGTGTATGGTCGACTTGGTGTTGCACGTGTCGGTTCTTTATTTCTGGTGCCTTATTGGTTCAGGACACCAGTGCCACTTTTGCCGTCCTCTTTATTCTTCTTTTTCTTGGCCTTCGTGTGTGTACGCGTACGCCTTTATTTCAGTTTCTAAGTAGTTGATTTTAATCCACCAAGTTTCATTCTTTTTGTTTTTCCAGTGCTGATAGGAAAAGAATTCTTTTTTCAATTTCTTAATACGATTTTCTTATAGCGATTTTTACATGATTTCATTTTTAAAATTCTCGCAGTTAAGACCTAAATGAATGAACATAAAATCATTAAAAAAAAATTATGGTGACAAGGCATGGCGGAAACTATTTAACTTGCAAATTTTAACTGATTTTATAGATTAAATTTTAAGAAATATATGAAATACTGAAAAAAGTTGTTTACTATGCTACATATTAACTGAAGTAAAAATACAAGAATTATGTCAAAAATTTGGTAGTCTTTTGATCCGATTCTTTCAGCAGCTCATTATGTTTATTAGTTTTTAAGATATTAAGGATTTCATTTCTTTTACCTTTTTTTATCATCATATCTCGTTGTCAACAACTTACTAGTGAATCTTTAAAAAAAGTCATGGTGTTAGAAACTATTTACCTTGTAGATTTCAACTGATTTTATAAATTAGTATGAATCGTTTAAAAAATATGGATTTAGTTAGGTAAGGAAACTTTATTACATGATATAAACATTATTTTAAATTATACAGAAAATTGTTTATGTTAAAAAGCAGTAGTTTTAAGAATATTGCCTGTCACGTTCGTATTGGAGTAATACATAACGTTAAAGAAAGCAAGGTGCCGAAAAATTGGCAGCATCTTTTTTTTTAAATTAAAATTTTTCACACTTATTAAACATGAGTAAAATTTGAAAAATAATGCACCGATTTTATTTATGTAAATATATATTTATCTTTTTTTTATTTTACCAAGTTTTTTGTATCGCGCACTATTCATGTACGTCATCATTGCAAACATGCCTGGAAAACATAACATTAATAAATAGATTCGCAGAAAAGTAGGAAAATGAAAAGCGAAGTTCCATGAATTGGGTAAATTGACAGTGAATTTTTCAGTTTCTTCAAAATAAGGAATATTTCGTAGGACTATTATTCCTTCAAATACAAACCCTAATGGATACAGTGGCATCCAGATTGTGTATCTTAACCAAGTTAAACCTGATAGCTTTACATTCAACAAATTTGTAATATAATATGGATATCTAATAACTTCTACTATAGCCCATACTAAAAAAATGTAAAAGATTACTGGTTTTGCTTGCATTCTTGGTTCAGCTTCAATCATACAAAATAATATGAATGCACGACCTCCAACTTGCAGAGTAGTAATACTAAGACTACCCTTAGTATAATCAAAAAATAAATGCATGATTTCTAAAATTTGTAGTATTTGTATAAACTTCATTGGGTTACCAACAACTTGATAAGTATTTCTGATTGAGTCTGAAAAAAACAATAATAGGTTATTTCATAACATAGTGGTAAGAAAAGCTCTATATTTATGTTTATAATTCCCGGTCAGATAGAATGGAAAATTTTTTTTTCTACAGCCCATAGTTAATATGTTCTAATCTAAGTTTAATAATAAATAAAAAATCAGAAAAAATGAGTTTTTTTTGTTTCTCGGTTACGGGCGTAAAAAGGCTTTAATACTCTTGAGATTTTGGGAATAGGTAGATATTTTATGTGTCTTAACGAAGTTCTTTGCGCAGTTTTTAAACCTTATAATTCGTAAAATATAGTTAATTAAATTAAAAAAGAAAATTATTTGATTTTTTATATTTTCAAAACTAAGCAGTAGACTGCTTCAAAAAAAAATATTTTATCACAGCAAAAAGTAATTACTGTTAAAAGTTTAAATGATTTTGTTGATTGGGTCCAGTGTAGCCAAAAGGGACAGAATAGAAGGAGGGAAAAATAAAAATTTAAAATCCAAGAAAAATAAATATAGTCGAAAAAATATTTAAAATATTGGACAATTATTTATGGTTGAATATAAGAAAAGTTATTGTAAAAAATTAATTTTTATGCATCAATTAACATTGTTATAAATAATCAAAGTTTTACGTATATTTCGCAATAAAAGCTGTGAAAAACTTTAATTTGAGCAATGGAGGTATTTACTACCGCTTAGATAATGAATAATATAATACGTATCAATGATTTGAACAAAATGGAAGTATAAAATATGTTTTAAAACAATATAAATTGCAAAAAGGGGGATTAAGGCGCTTTCCCACTATCGGCCGAAAGTATGTCATTTCACAGGGAACAGAAATGAAGGGTAATCACGCAAGCTATGTATGTACCTATAGGTTTTTAGGGTCGCTGAACACAAATATGATTTCAGATTTGCAAAACAATTTGTTTAAACATCTTTGTTTATGCAAATTATTTCAAAAATGAATAGCACCTTGAAAGTAATGATCGCTCAGGGGTTTTTGGGTTCGCTGATAACAAATATGATTTCAGATTTGCAAAACAATTTGTTTAAACATCTTTGTTTATGCAAATTATTTCAAAAATGAATAGCACTTCGAAAATAATGATCGCTCAGGGGTTTTTGGGTTCGCTGATAACAAATATGATTTCAGATTTGCAAAACAATTTGTTTAAACAACTTTGTTTATGCAAATTATTTTATAAACGAATAGCACCTCGAAAGTAATGATCGCTCGGAGGTTTTTGGGGTCACTGAACACAAATATGATTTCGGTTTTGTAAAATAATATATTTTAAGAATATGCAAAGTATTGCAAAAGCGAATTGCTAAAAAATGTCTATCGTAAGTATTTTTGAGGCCGCTGATGATAAGTCGAGAAGCACAATAGCTACATTTTAATATCTTATGTAAATATATTTTTTATGTTAATTAATGCAAGAACAAGTGCCAACGTGAGCCTTTCAAATCTACAATAAGCGTCAATATTATGTTGTAAAAAGTATTCTTTGGACGTCGGGAGAAGGTAAGTCAAACCCAAATTTGCATTAAACAATCCTACAATCCTACGTTCTAAAACAATTAAAAATTGAACGTATCTTATATACAATTTATACAGGTATTACTACTACTCCACAAAGTTTATTGTCGATCATGGATTTTATGATTTCTTTTTAATAATTAATCCTAAAATGTTACATGTCAATATACATAAGGTTAACTCGTTTATAAAATATGGTCGGTATGGTTTACGTATCAATGCGGAAACGCGCATCTGAGCTCCTTTCATTTAGAAATAATTATTTCATTTGCTCCTTCGCTGAAAAAAATTATTATGTATTTTTAATGCATTCACAATAAAATATTTAGAAGACAGTCTATCAGTTGATGAAAATTAAAGATTTAAAACTGTATCGTTCAGTTACTTGCAATGAAATTATATTAATACTATATCATTATATTCTGAATAAAATATCACTTTTTCTTACTGGTTATTACAAAAACATTCATAACTAACCATGCACGGCTATTATATTACTTAAAAATATTTACCTTTGAACTGTATCAATGTTTTTATTTCCTGTCTTTTATTAATAATGTCTTCTATTTGAAACCATTCTTGCAGAGATTGTAATGATGCATAATCCAATATTGTCGTCTGTATTGCAATTAAAGAATGTATATGGGAAAATCCACAGAAGTTTTAACATTTTGTGTAAGGATTTCTTCCACGTAAGTTATTGCCGTTAGTCGCTTGCCGGGCAAAGCACATAATCTAGACTGATTGAAAAACATTCAATGTAAACTAGAAAATCAACCCTGAAATTGACATAAGTGTGCAAAGCACGGCTTAATGTAAAAATGTATACCAATACCTAAAAAAGTGCTATTTTGAATTGTAAGAAAAAATGGCACTTTTTTTAGATATTCTTATGCATTTTTATATTAAACCGTACTTAGCACATATATGTCAATTTCAGGGTTGATTTTCTAGTTTACATTGAATGTTTTTCAATCAGTCTAGATTATGTGCTTTGCCCGGCAAGCGACTAACGGCAATAACTTACGTGGAAGAAATCCTTACACAAAATGTTAAAACTTCTGTGGATTTTCCCATATATGCCTTTTTTTGTTATTTAGTAGAATGATATTTTACTTACAGAAATAAATTTTTCTACATAATGTAGTACATAAATCCCACAATCAAAAGCATTATGCTGCTGAGGAACTTTAGGGTAAATACATTTTAGATCAAAATCTTTGAGTTTGATTGAACTATTGATTTTCATTTTGTATTCCCAATATAAATATTCAACAAGCATATTTCCAACATTTAGGGGGCTCATACCATATGCAGAGTCAAATACTAATATACATGGTCTATAACAAATTAAAGATTAAAAAGTATATACATGTACATTTCATAACTAATTTTCAAATTTATGACAATAGAAAAACACATTTACGTTTTATCTTTTCCGTTTCTAGATTTGCTATCACATTCATTCTTTTCCTACAATAGTTTATATACATAATTTATTTAAATATTAAATATTATTATTATCAATTAAATATAGTGTGTGTAAATATATAATAATAACAATATAGTAAATGAAATATATGATAGAGTATCGTCAAATTAAAAAATATTGTTATATCATACAAATAAAAAAGTTGTACTCACAAAATTATCAGGCTGTAATTTCATTCTTTTTGGTATATCATGCGTAAAGATGTACTTTTCAGATTTTACAATCGAATTGGGATGACAAATTATAGTTAAAACCCAGTGTTTGTTCCTAATTGTTGACAATTGTTTATAAGAAATAATTCATTTATTTTTTGCTTTATAATATTATATATTTTTTAACCTTTCCATGTAAAAAGATGTATAAATAATTGTTATGAAATGTCCTGCCTGTTAAGGGGATGTCGTCGCTAAAAACGCTGTTTTTCTATCACACATAAGTTTTTAAATAAAGCTTTTAATGAAAAATCGAGTCTATAGCGCTGTAGTGTTAATATTGATGAATCATTCTACCAAGGGAAATTACGAACGGACTTTTACTTTTGCTGAGAGTTTGGAAATACAATATACTCGTGGCGAATTTGCTAAGCTAAAGCTTGGACGACGACATCCCCTTAAGTAAACTAAAGTTTCCACAAAAGTTCTGCCAAAGACAAACTTTGACGACTGTCATAAACTTTTATAAGACATTCTTAACGACTGAATGGTGCATTGATAAATATACCTACACTATCATAATTTTCAAAACCAGGTTAAATAACACATCAGTTTTCATGAAAAATTACGTAATATAAAATACTTGTATAATTTTACGTTTGAAGATGATTGTAATGATCACCCGCACCGTGAGATATTGTTGAAAGAAATCACAGAAATTATTTTTTATAACATTATAAGCTTATTTTCTTTTTTATAATCCCGGCTGTAAATTATAAAATATCTATAAAATTTAATAAACATTTATAAATGTACAAAAAAATGGATATAATGGATTAGAACAAATTATTATAAATGGCTTATATTTGTAGAAAAATATTGTCAATGAGAAGTGTATAAACACACACACATATATATATATATATATATGTGTGTGTGTGTGTGTGTGTGTGTGTGTGTGTGTTTTTTTTTTTTTTTTTTTTTTTTTTAATGGAGAAAGAGGTTGGAGGGAAAAATCTTAATAGACCATGACATGGCCTAAGCCACCGTGTGTTGGATTCTCACCAACTAAAACCCTTCGTTTTGCGACCGAATATAAAATCCAATTGCAACCCGAATCCTCCTCGCTCTCCTTACCGACTTGTCGGTGAGGAGGGCCAAGCTCCGTCTTCAGTGCCTTTTTCCCCCGCGGTACCACGGTCAAGTATTACTTCGCGGGGGGGCATAGGGACATTGCCCTTGTCTCCTTGATGTGATTGTCATTCCTTATGCGTCCATATCTAGTAGATCTACTATCGTACCTTCTTCATTATAGGCTGCCGTCTACTTCTTACCGCATCGTCCGGTCGTCAGCTTCTTGCAGCATCTCTCGTCTTCTTCTCTCTTCGTCGCCCCTCACTTTCTTGAGGATGACCGCGGCGTAGTTACTAACCACGTGCCAGCCCTCAGCGGTGGCGAACATAGCTACCATAATAGACTCAGGAGTTGCTCTGGTCTGGAGGTAGCGTTCAAACTCTTCACGCTCCTGCTGGTAACGCGAGCAGTAGCAAAAAACGTGCTCAGCGTCCTCGCACATGCCCAAACATGCTGGGCAGTCTGGACAGTCTTCTAAATTAAATCTACACAGGTATGCTCGATAGCATCCATGTCCCGTCAAAAATTGCGTGAGGTAGTAGTTTACTTCCCCGTGTCTTCTTGTGATCCAGTCTTCAATCTTTGGTATAAGTCGGTGCGTCCAGCGCCCTTTCAGGCTACTGTCCCATCTTCTCTGCCACTCAGCTACTGTTTGTTCTCTGGCAGCGTTCCAGATTTCTGCCTTCGTTCTATCGCTGTTCTCCTGTTTTGCCATGTATATGGCCTTCCTCTCTAGTGCTAAGAGGTCGATGGGTGGCATGCTTGCCACGACGCTTATTGCATCGTCCGATACCGTGCGGTAAGCAGACGCTACTCTTAGCGCACTCCGTCTATACACGGATGACAGGTTCCGCGCATAGGCTTTTATTACCATTGCATCTGCCCAAATTGGTGCCCCGTACAGCATAATCGATGTACTGACACTTGCTAACAGCTTCTTTTTCTTCTGAGTAGCTCCACCGACATTCGGCATGAGCCGAGAAAGAGCAGCAGTCGTTCTTGACGCTTTTTTACCTGCTAATTCAAGGTGCTGTTTAAACGTCAACTTTTCGTCTATAGTAACGCCCAAATACTTGATAGTCGATTTAGAGGTTATCTCATGGCCGTCTACCATTAGGGCGATTGTCTCCATTTTCTTCCTGCTAGATATCAGGATCGCCTCGGTCTTGTGTCCAGCGAGTTCAAGTCCCGTTTCTCTCAGCCACCTCTGGATGGTGGTGATCGCTTCATTGGTGATTTCAGCGACGTCTTCTTTTTCCTTCCCTACTACTACAAGAGCTATGTCGTCTGCGAATCCTACTACCATAGCCTCCCGCGGGAGTTGTAGTCTCAGCACTCCGTCATACATAATGTTCCACAATGGCGGGCCCAGTACTGATCCCTGTGGAACACCTGCCGTGACCTTGTAGGTTTCAGTGCCGCAATCCGTTTCGTACAGTAAAGTTCTGTCCTTCAGATAGTCGGCCATCATCCTCCTGATGTATGTGGGCACCTCAAGCTTTTCAAGCGCTTCATGTATCTTCGTCCAATTTGCAGAGTTGAATGCGTTTTTGACATCCAAAGTAATAACTGCACAGTACTTCTTTGTTCCGCCCTTCCACCGTTTTCCACTGATGGCTGCTCGGGCTGTGTTTACCACTAGGCCGATCGCGTCCAAAGTAGATCGGCACTTCCGAAAGCCATATTGGTGCTCGGCAAGCCCCTTGGTCTCTTCGATTATGCACTCCATCCTGTTGCTGATAATGCGCTCCAGTATTTTTCCTTGAGTGTCCATCATACATAATGGTCTGTACGATGTCTCCCCTCCGGGCGCTTTGTTACCCTTAGGTAACAACACAAGTCGCTGCTTTTTCCAGTTCGTCGAAAATCTCCCTTCTGCCAGGCATGCATTGTAGAGGCCAACAAATTCTTCAGGTTTAGCCTCGATGGCATGCTTCAGCGCTACATTTGGTATGCCGTCAGGACCGGGAGCCTTATTGTTTCCTACCCTCTTGCTTGCTACAAGTAGCTCCTCAACTGTAATTGGAGGTATATTTTCTTCCCGCACTTCCTCTGCTATAGCATATGGTGCGTCCGGCTGACTTGGAAAAAGTGTTGTCACTACCCTTTTTAGTACCTCTGGGCACTTTGGTGGGGGTATATAGCTTCCTTTGAGTGTCTTCATAACTGTTTTGTAGGGCCTGCCCCATGGATCTTTATTGACCTCTTCTAGCAGCTCCTTATGACATCTCTGCTTGCTTTCACTGATGCACTTCTTGAGGGTGCACTTGGCTTCTTTCATTCTTCTGCTGCATTCTTCTACAGCTTCGCTTCCAATACCGGTTCGGTAAAACTTTTTCCTTGCCCGTTGCTCAAGCCTTCGTGCTCGGTGGCAAGCGGAGCGCGCTGATCTAATCTTCTCGTTCCACCAATATACTGGTGCCCATCTTTGATTGGGCACTTTTCTTGGCATAACTGCGTCACATGCTCGGGTGAGCCATTTTGTCATTTGTTTAGCCTTATGTTCTGCTGATCCCGTCAATTGGATATTTCCTAACATCATCAGAAATAGTTCCTTGTCGTACTCCTTGGCTTTCCATTCCATTTTCGTACTTATAGAGTTAGTAGTACAGTGCACCATGTTTTGTGTGCCCAGCTCCATTATAATGGCGTGGTGATCACTATTAGTGAAGTGATCGCTTACGGTCCATTTACTCACCTCTTTTACCAGAGATCTACTAACAAATGTTAAGTCGATCACTGATTCAGCATCCACCTTTTTATAGGTTGGTACGTTGCCTTCGTTCACCAGCACCATATCCAGAAGTGTGAATGCCTCTAGTAGGGCCTGTCCTCTTCTATTAGTTTTTCGGCTGCCCCATTCAACCGCCCATGAGTTAAAGTCCCCAGCTATAATAGCTGGTTTTTTAGCCCTGACATCTCGTACTAGCCGGTCCAAGAACTGCTGAAACTGATCTATTGGCGCACTGGGTGGGGCATAACAGCTGTATACCTGTATACCCTCAATCTTTGCGCTGGCAAAACCTGCTTCTTTGACTTTCATCCTACTTTGAAAGGTATGGTCTCTGCACGCCCAAATAGCTGCTTTACCGGAGCCATCGGATTCCCACCTTGGCTGTTCAAGATCTCTGTACTGCTCACTGATTATAGCAACATCAATCTTCTGCTCACGGACGTACTGACAGAGAAGGTCCTGTGCTACCTCACAGTGGTTCAGGTTTAACTGTACTATTCTCATCTTCTTTGTTTTGTGGCTTTCACTGCTGCTTGGTACGCTGGGCAATTATAGCTACCTGCGGCATGATCGCTTCTCTCTACGTCGTTCTTTCCTCTGCAGAGAATGCAGCTGGGCTGGTTTGTGCAGTCTTTCGCTACATGTCCCGCTGAGCCACATTTGTAGCAGCAGCGGCTTCTATCGTGCTGCTCAATGCAGCTTGCAGCAGTATGGCCGAAGCCCAAGCATTTATAGCACCTGAGCGGGCGGGTGTCTCGCTTTATTGCCCTTATTCGGCAGATAACCCACCCTATCTTTATCTTCTCACCCTTGATAAACTTCTGGGCTATCTGGGCAGGTAACTGTACTATTGCTTTCTGCGTATCTCCATAAGCTTTACGAAGCGACTTAACCGCCGTAGGTTCGAAATTATGTCCTTCCTCGTCATTTTTGCGTAGTGCGTCCACTATATCCTCCTTAGTGGTCAGCATGTCAAGATCCTTAATCTCGAAGGCCTCTTCATGATGCAGCGCCCTGATTGTAGCAGTTTCCACTAGTACTGCTTTCACCGCTTCCTGGAGCTCAGCTGTTTCCACCTCCTTGGAACGTCGTAGCTCGAGTAGCAGATCTCCTGCTGTTGTTTTGCGTATTCTATGTACGCTGTTTCCTAACTTTTCTAGGCTAGGCTCTGCCTTCATTTTCTTTAGGATTTCGGCGTAGCTTTTTCCACCCTCGGCCTTGATGACTAAGGCGTCAGGTCTAGGAGGTCTTGCTCTTGCCGTCCTACTTTTTCTGGTGCCTTTTTGGTCTTGGCCACGAGCACCAGTGTTGTCCTTCCTGTTCACGCTTTTTTCTTTTTTCTTCTTTGCCTTCCTTGTCACCACCTCTTGCCACGAGTCTTTCTCCCTCTGGTGGACATTGTCGTTGGCTACTCTTCTTGCAGTGCTCGCCCCACTAACGCGGCTAGCCTGCTGTGGTTTCCCCTTGCCGACCGGCTTAGGGGTCACTTCATTCGCCTCTGCTAGGCTAATTGCCCTTTCCAGAAGGCCAGGGGTTGTTTGGGTCACCTTGCCCTTAGTCCCTGGCCGTTGGCACTGCATAAGGTTATCGTCTGCAGAGCAGAGAGCCCTGTAGCTGGCCCTTATGCTCCGTGCGAGATCCTTAATTTGTTTGTGCACATTGTGTCTGTCCCTGACATAATCGATCAGCTCATCGATTTTGCTGCCAAGGCGATCTAAGTGCACGTTTTTGGAGGTCGCGCTTTCTGCTCGCTTGTCGCCATCTGCGTCTACCTCCATATTCTCTGCCTTCTTTCCTGTAGCATTACCATTGCCTTCCCGTGCCAGGTTACCTACAACGGGGCTGGTTGTGTTGTACTTCGAAAGCGTACTTTCGCCTCTCCCAGATCCAAGGGGTTTATCCCCAAGGAGGCGAGCGTCGACCACCGGGGCTGATACCCGATCGGAATCGACGGCAGGATTAGTAATGCCTGCCTGGGTACTCATATGTTTGAGAACGCTTCTTGATTGATTGTCCTTGCCACCCTAAATACCTGATGTTTCGGTAATTCTAAGCAGTGCTGGGGTGCCGAGGACTTTCGTGGCAGCACCGTTAGCTCCTGTACCCTAGGAAGGGGCCCTTTAACAAAGTGCTAGCATCCGGGCCAGATGCACCTTGGTTTTTTAAGCGAGGTTGTTACTCCTCCCCCTCCTCCTTCCCCACCTCTTGGGTAGTGGGGCCCCGGGCTTGGGACCGGTGTAGCGGAGTTTGTGTGTGTGTGTGTGTGTGTGTGTGTGTGTGTGTGTGCGTGTGTGTTTGTGTACATACACTTGCATTTATTTAGATATTGAAAAAAAATAGCCAAATTGTTCATTTGTATATCATTTTTAAAGTTGTTTACATGTATATACATTATGCTTATTGCTTATATCAAATAAATTTAGTTAGTAATATCTTTAAAACGTAAAGAAATTAGTGTATGTATGTGGAATTATACAATTATATAATAAATAGAACAATTAATTAACAAATGTCCAAAAATTGACGGCTTGGAGGTCAGATGCATATATAAATTAGGTGATAGTTCATCCTAGAATAACGTTATTGAAAACTGCTTGTAACATTTTAAAAACGTTGTTTCACAATCAACTACCCCGACTGTTCATCTTTATAGTTCTCTCTAAATCTACATATCAATATGTTAAATCTTGTTTCATAACACTTAACGATATCTGTATATATATATTTAGAACTCGATAAAGGAGGCTCAGCTTCAATAATGAAGCTTAAAGAATTTATAATTTATTTCAAGATAGACTCTTGGCAATCATTTCAATCATCTAAAAACGTTATTGACAAATCAATGAGCGATAGATCTAATAATAATTAATAACTATTTTTGCTGTTTCTAATGTTATTTGTAGTAAATTAGTAATAAAGAAGTGTTTCGTCAAATATGTAGTGGAACAAAAGTTTACGATCTATTGTCGTTAGCTAATACTTTTGTAAGACTTGAAGGGCTGAAGTCTTTTAAGAGAAACCAATTTTTTGGAACAGGTGGACAAATAATATTAATGTAAATACTCACCTCGGATAATTTATAGGAATTATAATGAAATCTTTTTCAAAAAGATTTACTTTTTTAGTCCAATTTTTAACGGAAGCGTGCCTTTCTTTAGCGGAAGCCGTACTTTTATCAAATAATTTAGAACAAAAAAATGTACTGAATAAAAATGTGTGGTCACGCTCTTGAGGTTCCATAACTTCTTCAATTAAATATTTTAAATAAAAATCGATGATTATGTCGTTTAGAAATTTTTGTTCCCCCAAGCATTGTAAATGTTCATTTTTAATGGCTATTCCACCTTTACATGGAGGTGGTTGATAAATCAATAACCTGTAAATAAATTGATATGTAAATAATGGCAAATCTTAAGAAAAATACATAGGAAATTTAGAAAATGCTAAATTCAATTTGTATTATATTAGGGTTACAGCAGGACATACAATCAAATGTTGGTGATTCTCTGTGAAATCGACCGATCAATAAATAAATTTGGGAATATGTTCCATACGCTGTCAGAGAATGAATACCTTAATTTTGAATTTAAAGAATTAAATGAAAATTGTACAAACAAAATTTTTTGTCTAATACTTCTCTGAGGAGTTATAAATTTGAAAATAGGCATAAAATGATAAAATAGGCAACTTAAAAAAAAATCATGGTAGTCTTTGACAATCTATAGAATATATTTCAACAGTTACGGCAAAATTTATTTTTCGAGCACTCAATTTCACAGAATATTTACTATTTTATATACAATGAAAGAAGGGAGTTTTAACTCATTCATCAGCAATAACTTACGTCGTATCAGTAGCTGCAGTGTTGGGAACACTTCCTTTTTCTTTCTTCTTCACATTTTCGTTTTTTATTACATTTCTGCAATATGACTGAGTATTCTGTGAAATATACATATATACATATATACATATATAATTATTTTTTTATTGTTTAATAAATATATCAAAACAATTATCAGTTCCTTTCCTTCCCAATAACTAATACGGTCGGTATTAATGGATTTTTAGCTCGACGAGGACAGAAAATTAAGAAAAATATCAAGAATCGTTGTCTTCTTAACATATATTTTTTAATTTAACTTTATTATTTGTTAAATTGCTAATGTGTTATTCAAATTTTTCAAAAACAGTCACATTTCTACCAGAGATGTTTTTAATATATACATTATATCATTTGAGTAACATTATAAAAACGATGCTTACTTGGGTTCGGGTTATTACATCTTTATCTGGCATTGTCGCAGAATGTAGGCAGCTTCCTACCCTATTTTGCACATTAGGAGATTGTTGTGAATTAAATGAATTTTCAGAAATGTTTCCTGAAAATAATGTACTTTTCGATTTTCGTGAGCAAGCTGATTTTGACGATCTATTTGAACAGAATTTGAATCTACGGAAGATATAATAACAAAATTTTAATAAACATAACTTATGATCCTAATAAAAACGTTAAGGATATGTTGACTAATTATTAGTTAATGTTTTCTACAACGAGAATTGCAAATATTTTATTGCAATGATAACTTACGATGAATCTTCGATATTAAAGATTTGTTCATCATTATTTTCTTGAAAATCTGATTTTCTTTCATTTACATTATCTTACGTGTTAGTAATACATGCTTCGACAGGATTTTGTATATAATGTACTACGTAATCAACTTCACTTCCCGAATCACTCCCCAGCATTACACAAGGTTTTTGCAATGCTGTTATATTTGCCTACACATATTAACCATTAAAAACTTGATTATGAAAAGTAGAATATTGAAATATATCAGTTACCTCAATCAAAAGTTCTTCTATCGTACATATGCAACCTGCCGGAATTTCGAAGGTAATAATATTTTGCTGATTATTATTAGATATTAGAAGCATAGTAACTTTAGTGTCGTTAACTTCTCCAATTATGGTTTGTTCACATGGGTACTTATCAGCTAAACATAAACTGTCACTTCTTACAATACTTTTAATTTCGTCTATATAAAAAATGTATGAAATATTCATTATATAGCAATTATTAATATTCTATATTTATGAAACTGAGTTTGGCAACCTCCATCTACCAGTGCGTTCTTAAAAGCAGTGGCTCTCAATCTTTCAAAAATGCAAGTAGCTTCTCAAAGATGAGTACAAACAGTTGAACAATTACCTAATAATGAAAGTATAGATCAATGATGTTTTACAACCTTTAGTTATGTATCGATTCATACACGTATTGCGCTCAGCTGTCTTATTTGCGCTCTCATTTGAAATATACAGATGTAAACCCGGAAAATGTATTGTCATCTCGTCGTGTATTTATTAAGAAATCAGCGAAAATCAAACAAATATACAAGCCCCTAACCCAAACTGTAGAGGTCGCAAGTTATACACCTTACACTGCATTTTCGCAGTTTTAGTCCAAAATATGCAGATGCACATAGTAAAAAATTTGCTAATCTTTTTACTTTTGCAAAAACTAACTAGTTTTAACAAATTTACAGGCCCTCATGAGAAACTATAGAGGTCTGAAAAACAGTATGAGATACAACAGCCGATTGCATTTTATAACTTGCTCTTCTTTTTATCGCTTCAAAACGGAAGTTGACAACTTCAATTTCATATTATAGTTTACGTGAAAGTACATCATAATGTTTTATATAAAGCACACTTCAGTTTAAAAAAGGACAGTGAGAAAATGTAATACTTTTTTTCTTCATTTTTTTCATGTCTGCAACCTTGAGGAAGAGGTCATGAGAGGAAGATAACATTTTTTATTTTCTTGTAGTTGTTTAACAATAATTTTAATGTATTTCACATGTTTGAAAATTCATGCAAAAGTAATTCCAAATTATATTAATATGTTCAATTAGCATTCAGTTTCATATATTTTTAATGTAATATGAACATATTAGTACTGTAATTTTAATTATCATTTAATGCAAATATAATGCTTAATTGATGATAATCGACATAATCAAACTTAATTTGCGTGCGAAAAATTTGTGTCCAGAATAAAGATGAAAATTGCACGAAAATTATGGAAAAATACTTCATATTTATGTACACTCTACACTGTAAACATTGCTTTCATTTTAATTCATTTTTCAAGTACGTAATAAGCTTTAAATTAAATATACAAGACTAACTTACATTAAATATACAACTTAAAGTTCGTAATAAAGTATATTTGCATATAATTTGTGTAATTGTAAGAAATAGTATTGCAAACAACTATTTATGGAATCGCAATGAAATTGATGAAATTGGACAATTTGCGTCCAGCAATTTATATGAAAATTGTACCTATTCCTTGTGATAATTCTGTTTCCGTTTCCTCTTTTAATATAGAATGTGCATATTCATAAGTATCATCCTGCTCATATCCTGCTGATAGCTGATGTTCATCAATAGTTGATGATGAATGCATACCACCTGTTGTATCTATTATTCCAAGTTTCAATAACTGTTGGATTAATTTGGGCATTAAGTATTCAATTTCCGGATATGAATCAACAGAAAAAGATGATTGTTCATTTATTGGTGACTCAATGTTGCTACTATTTTTGGCATTCTCATTAAGGGAAAATCACATTTCTATTTTTTTGTTTTCATTAAGTACTGGTAACTAAATAAAAATAATAATAACATATTGTAAGTTGCTATGTGAGTAATGTAATAAAAGTTATCAGTAATAATTTCAATTATTGCCGATACATGATTTTCGCATTATTTTGATCTATTAATAGGTAACTAACACTAAAGTGCTCGATTATAGACCAGCGGGCAAATAAAACCACGCTGTTAAAAATTACTTGCATTTTAATATAATTCTTAAGTACATTCACGTTTCAATTTTAATAAAGAAGCAATAGAAAATAGTATTAATTTACAATTTCCATAAATCTTCATTTGCTTTTGCTATTGCACATATTTGTACTATGCACATACCTTATTCAATACATCATATCCCTTGGGTTTTGTAAGTACATCATTCTTATCTATATCATGCAGATTAACGCCTTCTCCGTTAGAGCTTATAAGAATGTCTGTCGTTAATGGTGTACGTCGAATAGTTCCCTATAATTGCATTATAATAATTATTATTAATATTTATCAGCTTTTAGTTGTCAATTTGAAGCATATTTTTTTATACTAAGATATATAACTTGTAAATATGCGTGTATACCGTATTATCTATACAATAATGTGATCAATATCAATATTGTCGTACAACTTTTTTAATCACGGCTTCGAATGGGAGAGTTATATATAAAGAAAAATAACATTGCCACATTTAACGTTTTATAGGAATAATATAATAATCGTACTTGAGTATGTGAAGGAAAATCAGCTACAGTTAGTGGTAGTTCATTGCGATCTGCATTTATCTGCCTATATATCAGAATATACGCATTTGCATTTTTTTCCTTTTCAATGGTACATTCTTTTATTCCCTGATTGGTATAAATATGTTGAATTTGTTCAAATGAAACCTATAATAAAGTTTTACTTTAGTTCTTTAAACTTTAATTTTTTTATAAATTACAAAATAGTTGAATTGTATAAAATGAAAATTGAAAAATTTGTGATGCAACATTGATAAGCATAATAATTTTCAATAAATATGTGTATATATTACTTGAGTAACATTTTCATCATTGAAACACTGCCATTTTTTAGTTTCAAAATCCTTAATATAAGCGTAGCAATGGCCGTCAGTAGCAGTGCCCCGGTGCATAATGACTGTAAAAAGTTCATATATGTAGGAGCCTGTATCGGTACCTATGGTCAAAGAAAATATACTACTTATAAATTCAATGGCAAAAATAATTTTTAAGTAGTATTCGTTAGAGAAATCATTATTGTTAAGTTGCGTGGAAACAAATTAAATGTTCACGGCATTATTTCACTTATCAAGAACAAATCAATATAAAAATATAATATTTCTTACGTAACTGTTACAAGTTATATTTTTTATTCCTGTGAATCCACAATTATTGGTGTCTTCTATATAATGAGTCAAATTCATTTTCTCATCAAACGTTACTCTAAAACATTATATTATTGATTAACATTAGATAGCATTTAAGAAATAACGATTAGGCTACGAAAGGGATCTAATGCTTCCAAATTATACGTAAAAGGTAATGTTATACAAATAGGTGATAAATCATTAAATTTTACAACATAGATTAAGCCCAAATTTTACGAGAATGCTTTGTACACCTGTACTTCTGGTTTCAATGAAAGAATTTGCTTTTGCCGGTTACTTAAAATCATTTTAACTATACTGAATTTTTTACCAAAAGTACAGATTACATAGTATTTTTTAAAATTATGGTTAATGATCGAACAGTGCGGTCATTTGAAATCTTATTCGAATAGTAGTTAAATATTAAAAGCAGTATACGAACGGAGTATTATAATACGTAGAAGCTGATAGAGATTTAGCATACTAAAATTAAAAATTTTATCACCAATGTCCTTGGTAGAAATTAAAACATTTTCATTTGCAACGTATAAATGCAAAAAATGTTGGTTCGGTGTTCGGTTCTCTTAATGAATTGACCACAAATGTTAAAAAATAATTAGTCATGAAAATAAGACTTTGTGTTTTCTGGTTTTCAATATATTCACTTATTACAACTAAAATTCTAAAATACTAATTGTCATTTGATATTTATACATACTTATCGTTCAATTTAATCCTGTTGTTAGAATGTTCGTCAAAATAAAATCGCTTTAAATGTAACGTAAGGATGTATGGTAAATCAATAAATTTTAGGCTTTTACGGGCAATGCGTAACCCTGCACATTGTTGACAGTAGTATTGATTATCACCATCCAATAACTCCGGTTGTACAAATGCTTCAAATGCAGATTGCTACAAAATTAATTTACCTATATTAGCATGCTACGAAGATAACTTATAACGTATAAAATGATAAGAGATGAAGATAATATTTTACCACTGTACTATAATGCGCTTCTGTATTAACATCATATTTCAATGGTAATGAAATATCGATAAAAGTATCTTCCGTAGATCTAATTGCATTGCACATTAAACACTGAACAGAACTTATCATTTTTCCTGCTTACAATTTTTTATTAATGTATATAATCACATTCTGATTCTAATAATAATCAAATAATGTGTACAAAAGGAAACATTACCTTCATAAAGATCATTGATGAGATTAGAGTTCAAGGTATTTAAGTCTCCTTTCAATAAATCAAATAAAAAATGATAGAACTCTTGAATATCATTTTGTTCATAAATGTGTAAGTGCCCCCTGCTTAAACTTTTGGTCAATGAAATTGTTTCAATGGCCTGGCTCGATGTCTGTTATATAATATTAAAATAAGTAAATTGATAAAGTAAATATAGACTTAACTCATCATTACCTGAAGTTTAAGAAATAGTTTTCTTAATTCAAGCAGTACGCATATACTGTCTGAGCTCTCAACTGCATTTGTTATATTATACAGAGCATTTCTAAACTCGGGAGTCCTAAAGAGCGATTGAACAAAACTATTTAGATAGCATGTCATTCCCTGATTGATGAGGCCAACATAATCTGTTAACAATGCAATCGATCAAATATGAAAAATCAGTACATTATAATGTACCTATTGTTATGCTCGTGCTGTTCGATTTACATCAGAACCGCACACAGTAACGCTGTCCCTTTTATCGTAAAAGGGTTGCTTTGTGATTGTTGCAATGCTCCACATATAAATATTTTTGACATCTCTAGGGCGCATATTCTATACACGGCTGAGTCAACTCCTCGCTATTTCGCTATTTCGTGGCGCTATTTCGTGGCGCTCACACCTGCCTTGATTACCGGAGAGAACACGGAATCGTATTCGTTCGATATATAAAGATATCACTATTATTTGTGATTGTGGCTGCTACATTGAGTGTCTATAAAATCTATTAAATCTGTATAAATTTGACGCTACAAAGGCAACATAGACTACAGCGCAAAAATGAAACCACTGCAACACTGAATGCACGAGTTTAACTTCAACAATAATCGCATAATGTAATGTGTACTTATATACTATCGCGGAGAGAACTAACATACCTTTATTGCATGAAACGTACAAAATAAAAACGCCTGAATTTTACTACGTTTTTTTTGTGAAATTCTTATATTATTTCTCAAAATATGGGAACTCTTTAAAAAAATTAGCTATACAGTCATATTTATACCAGAAAAACGTGTCTCCATGAATGTTTTGGTGTTCGTAACCTGGATCGAACTCTTCATTTCATTAATTTAAAGGTTTATATGTCAGATAAGTCAGTTATATCACACACACACACACACACGCGCGCACACACACACACACACAACTCCGCTACACCGGTCCCAAGCCCGAGGCCCCACTACCCAAGAGGTGGGGAAGGAGGAGGGGGAGGAGTAACAACCTCGCTTAAAAAACCAAGGTGCATCTGGCCCGGATGCTAGCACTTTGTTAAAGGGCCCCTTCCTAGGGTACAGGAGCTAACGGTGCTGCCACGAAAGTCCTCGGCACCCCAGCACTGCTTAGAATTACCGAAACATCAGGTATTTAGGGTGGTAAGGACAATCAATCAAGAAGCGTTCTCAAACATATGAGTACCCAGGCAGGCATTACTAATCCTGCCGTCGACTCCGATCGGGTATCAGCCCCGGTGGTCGACGCTCGCCTCCTTGGGGATAAACCCCTTGGATCTGGGAGAGGCGAAAGTACGCTTTCGAAGTACAAAACAACCAGCCCCGTTGTAGGTAACCTGGCACGGGAAGGCAATGGTAATGCTACAGGAAAGAAGGCAGAGAATATGGAGGTAGACGCAGATGGCGACAAGCGAGCAGAAAGCGCGACCTCCAAAAACGTGCACTTAGATCGCCTTGGCAGCAAAATCGATGAGCTGATCGATTATGTCAGGGACAGACACAATGTGCACAAACAAATCAAGGATCTCGCCCGGAGCATAAGGGCCAGCTACAGGGCTCTCTGCTCTGCAGACGATAACCTTATGCAGTGCCAACGGCCAGGGACTAAGGGCAAGGTGACCCAAACAACCCCTGGCCTTCTGGAAAGGGCAATTAGCCTAGCAGAGGCGAATGAAGTGACCCCTAAGCCGGTCGGCAAGGGGAAACCACAGCAGGTTAGCCGCGTTAGTGGGGCGAGCACTGCAAGAAGAGTAGCCGACGACAATGTCCACCAGAGGGAGAAAGACTCGTGGCAAGAGGTGGTGACAAGGAAGGCAAAGAACAAAAAAGAAAAAAGCGTGAACAGGAAGGACAACACTGGTGCTCGTGGCCAAGACCAAAAAGGCACCAGAAAAAGTAGGACGGCAAGAGCAAGACCTCCTAGACCTGACGCCTTAGTCATCAAGGCCGAGGGTGGAAAAAGCTACGCCGAAATCCTAAAGAAAATGAAGGCAGAGCCTAGCCTAGAAAAGTTAGGAAACAGCGTACATAGAATACGCAAAACAACAGCAGGAGATCTGCTACTCGAACTACGACGTTCCAAGGAGGTGGAAACAGCTGAGCTCCAGGAAGCGGTGAAAGCAGTACTAGTGGAAACTGCTACAATCAGGGCGCTGCATCATGAAGAGGCCTTCGAGATTAAGGATCTTGACATGCTGACCACTAAGGAGGATATAGTGGACGCACTACGCAAAAATAACGAGGAAGGACATAATCTCGAACCTACGGCGGTTAAGTCGCTTCGTAAAGCTTATGGAGATACGCAGAAAGCAATAGTACAGTTACCTGCCCAGATAGCCCAGAAGTTTATCAAGGGTGAGAAGATAAAGATAGGGTGGGTTATCTGCCGAATAAGGGCAATAAAGCGAGACACCCGCCCGCTCAGGTGCTATAAATGCTTGGGCTTCGGCCATACTGCTGCAAGCTGCATTGAGCAGCACGATAGAAGCCGCTGCTGCTACAAATGTGGCTCAGCGGGACATGTAGCGAAAGACTGCACAAACCAGCCCAGCTGCATTCTCTGCAGAGGAAAGAACGACGTAGAGAGAAGCGATCATGCCGCAGGTAGCTATAATTGCCCAGCGTACCAAGCGGCAGTGAAAGCCACAAAACAAAGAAGATGAGAATAGTACAGTTAAACCTGAACCACTGTGAGATAGCACAGGACCTTCTCTGTCAGTACGTCCGTGAGCAGAAGATTGATGTTGCTATAATCAGTGAGCAGTACAGAGATCTTGAACAGCCAAGGTGGGAATCCGATGGCTCCGGTAAAGCAGCTATTTGGGCGTGCAGAGACCTTACCTTTCAAAGTAGGATGAAAGTCAAAGAAGCAGGTTTTGCCAGCGCAAAGATTGAGGGTATACAGGTATACAGCTGTTATGCCCCACCCAGTGCGCCAATAGATCAGTTTCAGCAGTTCTTGGACCGGCTAGTACGAGATGTCAGGGCTAAAAAAACCAGCTTTTATAGCTGGGGACTTTAACTCATGGGCGGTTGAATGGGGCAGCCGAAAAACCAATAGAAGAGGACAGGCCCTACTAGAGGCATTCACACTTCTGGACATGGTGCTGGTGAACGAAGGCAACGTACCAACCTATAAAAAGGTGGACGCTGAATCAGTGATCGACTTAACATTTGTTAGTAGATCTCTGGTAAAAGAGGTGAGTAAATGGACCGTAAGCGATCACTTCACTAATAGTGATCACCACGCCATTATAATGGAGCTAGGCACACAAAACATGGTACACTGTACTAACCCTATAAGTACGAAAATGGAATGGAAAGCCAAGGAGTACGACAAGGAACTATTTCTGATGATGTTAGGAAATATCCAATTGACGGGATCAGCAGAACATAAGGCTGAACAAATGACAAAATGGCTCACCCGAGCCTGTGACGCAGTTATGCCAAGAAAAGTGCCCAATCAAAGATGGGCACCAGTATATTGGTGGAATGAGAAGATTAGATCAGCGCGCTCCGCTTGCCACCGAGCACGAAGGCTTGAGCAACGGGCAAGGAAAAAGTTTTACCGAACCGGTATTGGAAGCGAAGCTGTAGAAGAATGCAGCAGAAGAATGAAAGAAGCCAAGTGCACCCTCAAGAAGTGCATCAGTGAAAGCAAGCAGAGATGTCATAAGGAGCTGCTAGAAGAGGTCAATAAAGATCCATGGGGCAGGCCCTACAAAACAGTTATGAAGACACTCAAAGGAAGCTATATACCCCCACCAAAGTGCCCAGAGGTACTAAAGAGGGTAGTGACAACACTTTTTCCAAGTCAGCCGGACGCACCATATGCTATAGCAGAGGAAGTGCGGGAAGAAAATATACCTCCAATTACAGTTGAGGAGCTACTTGTAGCAAGCAAGAGGGTAGGAAACAATAAGGCTCCCGGTCCTGACGGCATACCAAATGTAGCGCTGAAGCATGCCATCGAGGCTAAACCTGAAGAATTTGTTGGCCTCTACAATGCATGCCTGGCCGAAGGGAGATTTTCGACGAACTAGAAAAAGCAGCGACTTGTATTGTTACCTAAGGGTAACAAAGCGCCCGGAGGGGAGACATCCTACAGACCATTATGTATGATGGACACTCAAGGAAAAATACTGGAGCGCATTATCAGCAACAGGATGGAGTGCATAATCGAAGAGACCAAGGGGCTTGCCGAGCACCAATATGGCTTTCGGAAGTGCCGATCTACTTTGGACGCGATCGGCCTAGTGGTAAACACAGCCCGAGCAGCCATCAGTGGAAAACGGTGGAAGGGCGGAACAAAGAAGTACTGTGCAGTTATTACTTTGGATGTCAAAAACACATTCAACTCTGCAAATTGGACGAAGATACATGAAGCGCTTGAAAAGCTTGAGGTGCCCACATACATCAGGAGGATGATGGCCGACTATCTGAAGGACAGAACTTTACTGTACGAAACGGATTGCGGCACTGAAACCTACAAGGTCACGGCAGGTGTTCCACAGGGATCAGTACTGGGCCCGCCATTGTGGAACATTATGTATGACGGAGTGCTGAGACTGCAACTCCCGCGGGAGGCTATGGTAGTAGGATTCGCAGACGACATAGCTCTTGTAGTAGTAGGGAAGGAAAAAGAAGACGTCGCTGAAATCACCAATGAAGCGATCACCACCATCCAGAGGTGGCTGAGAGAAACGGGACTTGAACTCGCTGGACACAAGACCGAGGCGATCCTGATATCTAGCAGGAAGAAAATGGAGACAATCGCCCTAATGGTAGACGGCCATGAGATAACCTCTAAATCGACTATCAAGTATTTGGGCGTTACTATAGACGAAAAGTTGACTTTTAAACAGCACCTTGAATTAGCAGGTAAAAAAGCGTCAAGAACGACTGCTGCTCTTTCTCGGCTCATGCCGAATGTCGGTGGAGCTACTCAGAAGAAAAAGAAGCTGTTAGCAAGTGTCAGTACATCGATTATGCTGTACGGGGCACCAATTTGGGCCGATGCAATGGCAATAAAAGCCTATGCGCGGAACCTGTCATCTGTGTATAGACGGAGTGCGCTAAGAGTAGCGTCTGCTTACCGCACGGTATCGGACGATGCAATAAGCGTCGTGGCAAGCATGCCACCCATCGACCTCTTAGCACTAGAGAGGAAGGCCATATACATGGCAAAACAGGAGAACAGCGATAGAACGAAGGCAGAAATCTGGAACGCTGCCAGAGAACAAACAGTAGCTGAGTGGCAGAGAAGATGGGACAGTAGCCTGAAAGGGCGCTGGACGCACCGACTTATACCAAAGATTGAAGACTGGATCACAAGAAGACACGGGGAAGTAAACTACTACCTCACGCAATTTTTGACGGGACATGGATGCTATCGAGCATACCTGTGTAGATTTAATTTAGAAGACTGTCCAGACTGCCCAGCATGTTTGGACATGTGCGAGGACGCTGAGCACGTTTTTTGCTACTGCTCGCGTTACCAGCAGGAGCGTGAAGAGTTTGAACGCTACCTCCAGACCAGAGCAACTCCTGAGTCTATTATGGTAGCTATGTTCGCCACCGCTGAGGGCTGGCACGTGGTTAGTAACTACGCCGCGGTCATCCTCAAGAAAGTGAGGGGCGACGAAGAGAGAAGAAGACGAGAGATGCTGCAAGAAGCTGACGACCGGACGATGCGGTAAGAAGTAGACGGCAGCCTATAATGAAGAAGGTACGATAGTAGATCTACTAGATATGGACGCATAAGGAATGACAATCACATCAAGGAGACAAGGGCAATGTCCCTATGCCCCCCCGCGAAGTAATACTTGACCGTGGTACCGCGGGGGAAAAAGGCACTGAAGACGGAGCTTGGCCCTCCTCACCGACAAATCGGTAAGGAGAGCGAAGAGGATTCGGGTTGCAATTGGATTCTATATTCGGTCGCAAAACGAAGGGTTTTAGTTGGTGAGAATCCAACACACGGTGGCTCAGGCCATGTCATGGTCTATTAAGATTTTTCCCTCCAACCTCTTTCTCCAATAAAAAACACACACACACACACACACACACACACACACACACACACAGAAACTGCTACAATCAGGGCGCTGCATCATGAAGAGGCCTTCGAGATTAAGGATCTTGACATGCTGACCACTAAGGAGGATATAGTGGACGCACTACGCAAAAATGACGAGGAAGGACATAATTTCGAACCTACGGCGGTTAAGTCGCTTCGTAAAGCTTATGGAGATACGCAGAAAGCAATAGTACAGTTACCTGCCCAGATAGCCCAGAAGTTTATCAAGGGTGAGAAGATAAAGATAGGGTGGGTTATCTGCCGAATAAGGGCAATAAAGCGAGACACCCGCCCGCTCAGGTGCTATAAATGCTTGGGCTTCGGCCATACTGCTGCAAGCATTGAGCAGCACGATAGAAGCCGCTGCTGCTACAAATGTGGCTCAGCGGGACATGTAGCGAAAGACTGCACAAACCAGCCCAGCTGCATTCTCTGCAGAGGAAAGAACGACGTAGAGAGAAGCGATCATGCCGCAGGTAGCTATAATTGCCCAGCGTACCAAGCAGCAGTGAAAGCCACAAAACAAAGAAGATGAGAATAGTACAGTTAAACCTGAACCACTGTGAGGTAGCACAGGACCTTCTCTGTCAGTACGTCCGTGAGCAGAAGATTGATGTTGCTATAATCAGTGAGCAGTACAGAGATCTTGAACAGCCAAGGTGGGAATCCGATGGCTCCGGTAAAGCAGCTATTTGGGCGTGCAGAGACCTTACCTTTCAAAGTAGGATGAAAGTCAAAGAAGCAGGTTTTGCCAGCGCAAAGATTGAGGGTATACAGGTATACAGCTGTTATGCCCCACCCAGTGCGCCAATAGATCAGTTTCAGCAGTTCTTGGACCGGCTAGTACGAGATGTCAGGGCTAAAAAACCAGCTATTATAGCTGGGGACTTTAACTCATGGGCGGTTGAATGGGGCAGCCGAAAAACCAATAGAAGAGGACAGGCCCTACTAGAGGCATTCACACTTCTGGACATGGTGCTGGTGAACGAAGGCAACGTACCAACCTATAAAAAGGTGGACGCTGAATCAGTGATCGACTTAACATTTGTTAGTAGATCTCTGGTAAAAGAGGTGAGTAAATGGACCGTAAGCGATCACTTCACTAATAGTGATCACCACGCCATTATAATGGAGCTGGGCACACAAAACATGGTGCACTGTACTACTAACCCTATAAGTACGAAAATGGAATGGAAAGCCAAGGAGTACGACAAGGAACTATTTCTGATGATGTTAGGAAATATCCAATTGACGGGATCAGCAGAACATAAGGCTGAACAAATGACAAAATGGCTCACCCGAGCCTGTGACGCAGTTATGCCAAGAAAAGTGCCCAATCAAAGATGGGCACCAGTATATTGGTGGAATGAGAAGATTAGATCAGCGCGCTCCGCTTGCCACCGAGCACGAAGGCTTGAGCAACGGGCAAGGAAAAAGTTTTACCGAACCGGTATTGGAAGCGAAGCTGTAGAAGAATGCAGCAGAAGAATGAAAGAAGCCAAGTGCACCCTCAAGAAGTGCATCAGTGAAAGCAAGCAGAGATGTCATAAGGAGCTGCTAGAAGAGGTCAATAAAGATCCATGGGGCAGGTCCTACAAAACAGTTATGAAGACACTCAAAGGAAGCTATATACCCCCACCAAAGTGCCCAGAGGTACTAAAGAGGGTAGTGACAACACTTTTTCCAAGTCAGCCGGACGCACCATATGCTATAGCAGAGGAAGTGCGGGAAGAAAATATACCTCCAATTACAGTTGAGGAGCTACTTGTAGCAAGCAAGAGGGTAGGAAACAATAAGGCTCCCGGTCCTGACGGCATACCAAATGTAGCGCTGAAGCATGCCATCGAGGCTAAACCTGAAGAATTTGTTGGCCTCTACAATGCATGCCTGGCCGAAGGGAGATTTTCGACCAACTGGAAAAAGCAGCGACTTGTGTTGTTACCTAAGGGTAACAAAGCGCCCGGAGGGGAGACATCGTACAGACCATTATGTATGATGGACACTCAAGGAAAAATACTGGAGCGCATTATCAGCAACAGGATGGAGTGCATAATCGAAGAGACCAAGGGGCTTGCCGAGCACCAATATGGCTTTCGGAAGTGCCGATCTACTTTGGACGCGATCGGCCTAGTGGTAAACACAGCCCGAGCAGCCATCAGTGGAAAACGGTGGAAGGGCGGAACAAAGAAGTACTGTGCAGTTATTACTTTGGATGTCAAAAACGCATTCAACTCTGCAAATTGGACGAAGATACATGAAGCGCTTGAAAAGCTTGAGGTGCCCACATACATCAGGAGGATGATGGCCGACTATCTGAAGGACAGAACTTTACTGTACGAAACGGATTGCGGCACTGAAACCTACAAGGTCACGGCAGGTGTTCCACAGGGATCAGTACTGGGCCCGCCATTGTGGAACATTATGTATGACGGAGTGCTGAGACTACAACTCCCGCGGGAGGCTATGGTAGTAGGATTCGCAGACGACATAGCTCTTGTAGTAGTAGGGAAGGAAAAAGAAGACGTCGCTGAAATCACCAATGAAGCGATCACCACCATCCAGAGGTGGCTGAGAGAAACGGGACTTGAACTCGCTGGACACAAGACCGAGGCGATCCTGATATCTAGCAGGAAGAAAATGGAGACAATCGCCCTAATGGTAGACGGCCATGAGATAACCTCTAAATCGACTATCAAGTATTTGGGCGTTACTATAGACGAAAAGTTGACGTTTAAACAGCACCTTGAATTAGCAGGTAAAAAAGCGTCAAGAACGACTGCTGCTCTTTCTCGGCTCATGCCGAATGTCGGTGGAGCTACTCAGAAGAAAAAGAAGCTGTTAGCAAGTGTCAGTACATCGATTATGCTGTACGGGGCACCAATTTGGGCAGATGCAATGGCAATAAAAGCCTATGCGCGGAACCTGTCATCCGTGTATAGACGGAGTGCGCTAAGAGTAGCGTCTGCTTACCGCACGGTATCGGACGATGCAATAAGCGTCGTGGCAAGCATGCCACCCATCGACCTCTTAGCACTAGAGAGGAAGGCCATATACATGGCAAAACAGGAGAACAGCAATAGAACGAAGGCAGAAATCTGGAACGCTGCCAGAGAACAAACAGTAGCTGAGTGGCAGAGAAGATGGGACAGTAGCCTGAAAGGGCGCTGGACGCACCGACTTATACCAAAGATTGAAGACTGGATCACAAGAAGACACGGGGAAGTAAACTACTACCTCACGCAATTTTTGACGGGACATGGATGCTATCGAGCATACCTGTGTAGATTTAATTTAGAAGACTGTCCAGACTGCCCAGCATGTTTGGGCATGTGCGAAGACGCTGAGCACGTTTTTTGCTACTGCTCGCGTTACCAGCAGGAGCGTGAGGAGTTTGAACGCTACCTCCAGACCAGAGCAACTCCTGAGTCTATTATGGCAGCTATGTTCGCCACCGCTGAGGGCTGGCACGTGGTTAGTAACTACGCCGCGGTCATCCTCAAGAAAGTGAGGGGCGACGAAGAGAGAAGAAGACGAGAGATGCTGCAAGAAGCTGACGACCGGACGATGCGGTAAGAAGTAGACGGCAGCCTATAATGAAGAAGGTACGATAGTAGATCTACTAGATATGGACGCATAAGGAATGACAATCACATCAAGGAGACAAGGGCAATGTCCCTATGCCCCCCCGCGAAGTAATACGTGACCGTGGTACCGCGGGGGAAAAAGGCACTGAAGACGGAGCTTGGCCCTCCTCACCGACAAGTCGGTAAGGAGAGCGAGGAGGATTCGGGTTGCAATTGGATTTTATATTCGGTCGCAAAACGAAGGGTTTTAGTTGGTGAGAATCCAACACACGGTGGCTCAGGCCATGTCATGGTCTATTAAGATTTTTCCCTCCAACCTCTTTCTCCAATAAAAAAAAAAAAAAAAAAAAAAAAAAAAAAAAAAAAAAAAAAAAAACACACACACACACACACACACACACACACATATATATTCCTAAGGTACTTATTTATTTAAGTATATACAAGTATAATGAATTATTTATGTATTTGCTGTGCGTGGTTTGTAATGTGACTCACGATGCTATTATCCGGTGTGTCGCTTCAGACTCGTGCGTTTTTCTGGATGGGACGCTTGCAATTATATCACGATATAAGTTCACGCGTTTTTACGACATCGCAAATACTCGTAATACATTAAACTCGTTTCCTCTAAAATACCTAAAGTTTTTTCCATGCTACATATCCTTACTTTTATTACTTGAATAAAGAGTCTAATCCCAAATTAACGTGCCATACGAGCGTAGAATAATAGTCATACAAAAAAACTAAGTTAGTTCTCTCCAGTAATAACTCTGCTTTCTAAAACATATATTGACACCTGATAGAAGTAATGGCCTCGTAAAGTACAAAATCGTACAAATTAATTGGGTACATCGCTTCGAGCCGATAATTCTAAAAGGAAGAAAACAAATCGTACAAGTTACTAAGACCTACATACGTTTTTTCAGTAACGGCCGAAATTAACACCTTTTTCGAAACCGCAGCCGAAATAAAGTCTGTTGTTTTTGTCAGACGTCAATATACAATTAATTAAATATATGTATTACCGAAAATAAAGAAGGTCTTACTGTGTCTTACGTGAACTGTATCAGTTTTTTGGGTCATTTTATTTTCAAACAGCTTGATTCCGCTACTCTGAAAAGACTAAAGAAATAACTACTTTATACGAATATTAATCTCGTGACTAGTCCTCGAAATATCGACACACATGCATATATACATATACATACAAACGCATACACACACACACAAATACATACATATATCGAGACCGCGTGTGTATATACAAAGAAGTATTTTACAAAAAATACTAACCTTCATTTATGGAAGCATAAGAATACTGCAATGCTCTGTTCGATATCAATGTGGCTTTGAATATTCTGATTTAAAAGTATGTAAAGATATGAAAGCAAACATGTAAATACAAGCAATTCTTTTTGTTACTACGCAAAGAGCGCCGCGATCCCTTACCGAGTAACGATAATAATAGCCTTACTCAGAGTCAGTTAGACAAGAAGCACCGCGATCCGCGATCGAAAAGAAGCTAATAATCCCTCCGCCACCTCCCTCCCCCCATCTCCTCAACGACTGTGTTTTGGTGTCTCGACGGTAAGGTGTGAAGCATAAAATAATAAGAAGGGCAGGTTTGCAATATCTACAGCGTTTGTGTTTCTGCTTTCTTAGGCCTACTCGACATCGATCAGTTTTTGTTAAAAGATAGTATAGATACGGATATTATAAATATTCTTGAACACAACAGAAGGTATATAAGGATAATACATAGATACTCATAGCTATCATAGTATTTGTCAAATATAACCTATAAATAATAAGTACATAATCGTGAGTATTGCATCAATCAGCGGAGATGAGTTCAGAAGATATGTTTGATTCTCAAGGTATAATGCGATAAACTTTTTAACAGATTATCTATTTTTATTTTCATATTCCAAATATTAAGAATCCTTTTCACGATTTGCAGTCATTGATGCAGAAGAAACGAAGTATGTCGAATCTCAGGATTTGTTTGAAGATGATGAAGTAAAAAGTAATTAATTTATTATGTATAAATGTAACAATGTATTGGTATAACTATAAATACTAATATGTGAGATTCATGTTTAGCTGACAATAACGGACTAATCGGAAATAACGACGAAATAATACAAGAGGATGGCACAATAAATGAGAATGATTCTGGAAAAGGTAGGAAATATTTATTAGCATAATATTATTTCATATTGCATACAATTATTATTTTATTCAATATATTTTTTACAGTCGCTTGTACTTGCAATCATTCACAAATAATGGAGAAACTTAATCAAATCATACAAAAGCAAAACGAATTAGAAAGAAAAATGAATGTGACGTTGATATTTTACCGCACGATTGAGAACGCTGTTAACAAAATAGAAGAGGCGTTTCTTTATATTGTTCATCTGCTACAAGACCATTGCAAAATACCTCGTCGCAGCTAATGTAATCACATAATAAACAATAAATAAAAATGTCAGTAATAAGTAAAATATTTTGTATACTTTTTTTACAATGTTCGGTATTTTTAAATCTGAATGTAAAAGTAAATTTATTTAGCAAGTACAAAATTATCTCTGTTATTCAATGTAGAATCAATTAAACTTCGCGCGCCAGCTGTTTGCAAAAAACAACTTTGAGGTGGCGGTAGTAGGCGCGTATGCTCTATACCAAAAGTCTATACCATAACAATGCTAATCAAAACAGTAGTTAATGAGTATAAAGCAGTTAATCAGTAAACCTTAAATATGGAATCCAAAAGTAAGTCTCCACGTAAGTATAAGAAATAAACAACTGTCTATTAAGGACTAACACTGTTAATTCGCGTACAGTACATAAAAACGTCTTTCTTCTTTCTGAAAAACACACGAACCGTGTGTAAACAAAGGGAATATATACTGTTGAAAATCATGAAGCTCACCTTAAAGGTTATTCGTTCGATTCCAACAGGTTAAAGCAAGAATACCTTCATGTTTCATGAATAAGAAGTTGATGAATTGTAGTCGTTCATTTTTTTACGTTCATGTTCATTATTTCGTACACAAAGATTTAACAAAAAGCGAACAAATGTGTAGGCGTAATAAAACGCCATGGAATGAAAGACATAATTGACGTTGTGACACTGTAATAATATCGAGTCCAACTTTACGAGATATTGCTATCGTAATTATTTGCGTACGAGTATTTGTTATTTAATGAATATAAATTATGTTTACAGAACAGTCGACACATTTAAATGTATACACGATGGATAATGACGATAAGCAGAGCACACAAAAAATTGTTAGTTACGAAATAATCGTAAAATTAAATATTTTAAAGTAAATCTGTGACTGAAAAGCATAATGACCTAAGTTCATCAGTCTCTAACAAATTGGATCTATTAATCGGTGCAATTTTTCGTGTTTTCTCGCGGCATAACAATTGAAATCCAAATTACTTTTTCTTTCGCATATACTTGGTTGTACTCAGGGGTGACGCCAAAAATTCGATATGCCTACATTCAACTAACTCAAAAGAATATTTGTACATATTTTTTGGAATGCTCAAATCGAAGGTATTTTCTTTTATACTTTCTTTTTGTTACTGATAGCAGTAATTTATTTAATATAATAAATCCAGCTTGTTTTTGACGCAATGAGTGGAATGATCCCTTAAAAGCATCATATAATGTGAATTCATTTTTGTAAAGGTGCTGTATGCGTATCGATCATCGTACGTGAAGTATAACGTTTCATATACGGCAATGCTGCAAACGTTCAAATGTGATTTCATCGTTATTACGAAAAATGAACTTCGGTGGCGTTATGCTTTAGAGCCATAGAAAAGTAATCACAAGTAGTAAAAAATAATAATAATAACATTTTTTTGTAGTCCGACTATGGCAGTTCAAGACTTGCTAGAAATTCCAACTACACTATTAAAAGATCCAACACGAAGAAAAAGAAAAGACACTTCCGCAAAATATGGCTACAAGTAAAAGGCTTTAAAAAATGGCTTAGATTTGATGAGAAACAGCCGAACAAAGCTATCTGCGCAATTTGTGATCGAACTTTAGGAGCTGCCTTTAGTACTCTCAAAGATCACGCAATGCGGAACCAGTACCATTTACATAATAGCGGTGAGAACGAAGCGCCACTTGATGACGATTTCGTTATACCTATGGAATTAGAAGCCATTGAAAAATCAAAGAAGATTGAGGCAGAGCTGAAGTTCGTGGCAATGTGCGCAAAAGTTAATATTTCATATCAGAATATACCGATGTTATTACACGATTTAAAAGAATTCGATGAGAATGGAATCTGGAAAGATATGAAAGTAGGCAAAACAAAAGCGAGGAATTTGATTGTTAATGTGATAGGAGAGAGTTTTAAAAACGATTTAGCCCAAATATTAATGAAAACAATGTTTAGTATATGCGTAGATGAATCTACTGATATAAGCAAGGAGAAAAGTTTGGCTGTGATTGTTCGGTATGTCGATCCTATCGACTTTCGTACTTACACTAAGCAATGGGCTATGATTCCCGTTTTTGAAAAAGGCAAAAATGCGAAAGCCGGTGCAGAGCGATTATACGAGTGCATTCGTAATAATTTTGCCTCATATGAGATTGATATGGCCAATATTTACGGATGCTGTTTCGATGGTTGTAATACAATGATTGGCGAAACTGCAGGCCTAAAAGCTAAACTGCAAGAAGCTGTTGATGGCATAATATGCATTCAATGTCCAGCGCATAAGACGCATTTATGCGTACAGCATGCAGTTAAATTTTTGCCAGATGAAATAATGAAGTTATTTCAACTTATACGTGCAATGCTTAGGAGTGCAAATCGATTACATGACTATCGTGAATTACAAATACTATTGGGATTTCCTGAAACGCAAATTTTAAATATGTCGCTAACTCGATGGCTCTCTTTAGAAGCCTGCGTTGAACGTATTTTACAGCAGTACGAATGCTTGTTGTATTTTGCGAAACAACTTAGTATGAAAAATGATGCAACAGCTAAAGAAATAGTTTTAATAATGGAAAAACCTGAAACAAAGTGCTATTTTTCGTACTGTTACAAACAACCCGCGAACTAAACGCATTAAATTTATTTCTACAAAGCAGCAACGTTATTATTCACAAAATTAAGGCTACAGTCGAGAAAATATTCAGAAATATAGTATCTTGCTTCTTGAAAAGAGAGTATGTGCTGTTGACTCCAGTAGCTGAGATCGATATTATGAACAGAAATAATGGTTTAAGATTTGTAGATTTTGAGCTGGGTGATGAAGTAAGAGAATATTTACTGTCATCATGCAGCGGTAAAGAAAATTTTTGTAAAAGTATTTACAATTTTTTAATATCCTTGACCGTTGAAATGAAGGCAAGATTTGACAACTTCGACAATCCTGTCTATGAAAGTGCAGCATGTTTATCTCCACTTAATGTCCTTTCTATTGATTTTCACGATAGGAATCCAAACATACTCGATGTTCTTCTGCCCACGTTTAAAAAACTTATTGGATCAAAACAAAAAGAATTGCTGCAAATTCAAAAAGAATGGAAAAATCTCCCAGCCTTAGACATTCCATTATCAGCAGAAGCTAAAGTGGAAGACTTTTGGATTTTTATGAAAAATATCAAAGATGAACATGAAATGCATCCGTTTCAGTTAATATCGAGGTTAGCCTTACATATATTGGCAATACCACATGCTAACGCTGACCCTGAAAGGACATTCAGCAAACTAAATGATATAAAAACAAAAAAAAGAAATAAAATGCTAATAAAGACTGTTGATGCAAACATCCGAGCGAAAGAAGCAATAGGTCATAAGAAAGAAACTTTTAAGCCAACCGTGATGATGATGAATAAAGCTAAAAGCCGCAAGTATTATAAGAATAAGTATGCTGGTCCAAACGTTGTTTAAAATACAAGTTTTTTAATGGTGTTATTTATAATGTATGACAGTTGTTTCTAAACTTATGACTTATTTATAACGCAAAATAACTGCTTGTAGTCCATTTATTAGTAAACTCGTAATAATATATAATGAAAATCGTTCGCATATAACATTTGTTTAATAAAATTAATTGAATCCTGTTTTAAAATTGTATATACTTCAGTAAATATTATTTCAGAAATAGTATATATTAAAGACTGAGAAACATCATATATAAATACTTTTACTTTGTAAATAAATATGAAATTGATCTTGTAGCTCGTGAAATAAGTATAAGCTCGTGCTGATACTTAATTTAAAAAATACATTTCTTCTCTACTTTCTATTCAGTTTTATTATAATAAATGTGTCTTATCTGAAGATTTCAACAAGACTGTTAAATGCAAGAAGCACACTGCATTGTTCTCGGTATTATTAATTAGTTAAGTACCGCCCCTATACATGTACGTATAATGTAACTAGATATAATAAAGGCAAAAAATGTTATCTCTCTCCTCTAAAATTTGTAAATAACCGTTGTCCTTACGACATAAAAAATATAATGTTATTTAAATACGCCCTTTGCGTGGGCAAGCGAGCTGGATATCTCCGTATAATCGATCATTCATTTAAATAATGATTTGAAAATGCCTTTTTCAAAGTTGTCCAAGTACGTCCAAACTTTTATGCTATTCTTATACACAAACATGAGATACACACGTTCGTAATAATTATTATCTTCTTAAGTATATAGTACCTTAATATACACATTACTTTTTCTGTAATGATGTCACAGTTCTTAGAGTAAGTTTCAGGTATAATATGTAATTTACTTTCGCACACTTCGACGGTTTTTGGAGTTAAAATGAAAAATCTGATAAATATACTTCATGCTACGTCTTATTATTATTCAGTGTATACATATCTGTAGACTTTTGTGAGATAGTTAGTTTTAAGGTTTATTCATCTAAAGTAAACTTTAAAAAATCCACCCTTATTAAAACTTATGGCACGTAGGCTACATGAGATTAATAATGTACTTATAGTTTAAAATCCTACGAACCTAGTATACAAATATTTATTAAAATATACAGCATGCTGTGGTAGCCTTTGGTGGTAGTTTGAACAATTATTAAATGTGTATACATGCATTTTCACGGTATAGAGCAAAGACATTTTATATTTTATATACATATGAATTAACCTTATGTGCATTAAAATGTAACATTTTAGGATAAATTATTAGAAAGAAAATCATAGAATCCATCATTGACAATAAACTTCGTATAGTACTGGTACCTTTATGAATGATATATGACAGATGAGTAGGTACATCTATCTATTAGTCATTTTTTGTTTTAGAACTACAAAGTTGTGTATTACAAATTTCCGTTTCACTTACCTTCTCCCGACGTCCAAAGAATACTTTTTGCAACATAATATTGACGCTTATTGTAGACTTGAACAGCCCACGTTGGCACTTGTTCTTGTATTAATTAACATAAATATATATTTACATAAGATATTAAAATGTAGCTATTGTACTTCTCGACTTATCATCAGCGGCCTCAAAACAACTTACGATAGACATTTTTTTAGCAATTCGCTTTTGCAATACTTTGCATATTATTAAAATATATTATTTTACAAAACCGAAATCATATTTGTGTTCAGCGACCCCAAAAACCCTCGAGCGATCATCACTTTCAAGGTGCTATTCGTTTTTGCAATAATGTGAATAAACAATATTGTTGAAACAAATGATTTTGCAAATCTGAAATCATATTTGTGTTCAGCTACCCCAAAAACCCCCGAGCGATCATTACTTTCGACGTGCTATTTGTTTTTGAAATAATTTGCATAAACAAAGTTGTTTAAACAAATTTTTTTGCAAATCTGAAATCATATTTGTAATCAGCGAACCTAAAAACCTATAGGTACATACATAGCTTGCGTGATTACCCTTCATTTCTGTTCCTTGTGAAATGACATACTTTCGGCCGATAGTGGGAAAGCGCCTTAATCCCCCTTTTTGCAATTTATATTGTTTTAAAACATATTTTATACTTCCATCTTGTTCAAATCATTGATACGTATTATATTATTCATTTTCTAAGCGATAGTAAATATCTCCATTGCTCAAATTAAAATTTTTCACAGCTTTTATTGCGAAATATACGTAAAACTTTGATTATTTATAACAATGTTAATTGATGCATAAAAATTAATTTTTTACAATAACTTTTCTTATATTCAGCCATAAATAATTGTCCAATATTTTAAATATTTTTTCGACTATATTTATTTTTCTTGGATTTAAAATTTTTATTTTTCCCTCCTTCTATTTTGTCCCTTTTGGCTACACTGATTGGGTCTTGAGTTATAAGTTAATCTCTAAAATTCGATTTTTCTATACAGTCTTGCTTTCTCCTAAAACATTTGAATGTTATATATATTTAATTATTAGATTACAAGTATTTTAATTTTACAAAAAGAAATGTTAAGTGCCGTTTGGTCACTTATATAAAATAAATTTGTAAGTTCTTCGCATGCGTACAACTATACAGCTGTGGGAGAACTCAACTTACTAAATTGCTCCTGATTATCGTGGCGTTTTATTTTTCTTTCTCTTCCTTTTAGAAACAATGAAACGAACATTTCTCTTACCTTGTCTTGGTGGCAGATAAAAAAATAGTGACGTCTTTTCTCTCGCAAATATACTTCTCGCTCGCTGGTCAGGGTCCCCCTTTTGGACTTCTTTGGGACTTTAGAATTTGGACGTGAAATTTGAATTACATTTAAAAGCACTTAAATATTCCAACTTGCGAGTTCATTTATTGATAACTCAATAAAATATCTCAATAAAATTGTATCTCCGCTCGGCAGCTTGGCTCGAGTCGGAGTGCTGCGAGGTAGCGTGGCTTGGGGACTCTCGGAAGTGTTTCCGGACCTTCCACGCTTTCATGAGTTTTTCCTCCCCTTAACTACGTCGCTGTTTCGGCACATGTTGCACTCATAAGGTCTTACGGGGCCTAGCCACTGCACAAGCCCCTAAACTACAGCGTTGCTTTGCACGCGCGGTCTCGAGCAGCGGAGGGGAAATTGTTTAGGTCAGCGAGATTCTTGGCTACCTGATACTTCTGTGGCCTTGAGTCTCGCTGTACCTTTTATGTGTAAAACTTTCTCGATTTTATATTCGAAATAATTGTTCGAATATAATTGTAGTAAAGTTGTCACATAACAAGAAAGCATTTAAAAAGAAGTATTAACATACTACTATATATTAAAACAATATTTTATTTATTGGAACTATGAATTAAATTGGAGGAATATATGCCCAAATGGTAGAGATGCTGAGATAGTAATTTAGGTCATTTCTTTTGTATTTCTGTACAAATTTATTATATACTATATAAGATTTTCCGAATTTATTAAAGAACTCCTATAAAAAAGTCTTTCTAGAATATAAAAGGTTGGCGAGTAAAAGTGTCTATACAAGAGTAGTAAAATTCCCAAAATTATAATATTTTTTACTTTATTTCTTAGTTGAGACAATAGTTTAAATTCAGTAATAATAGTTGATTTTATACAATAAATAATAATAAATTTATTGTCCACCCATCATAGTACTTGTGAACGACTTTAAACTAAAAGTAATAAATGTTCATTCGAGCGGTCTGAGGTAAAATATGATTTAAACCAATTATAATGATAAAAAGATAAGTCAATCTTGAAATTACTCACCATCCTTTGGCTTTCCCAAAAGCATATTTAATCGTATACTTTTAATCCGTACTTTAGAGACTATTTACAAAATTAACACCACTTAATATTGGAATTTGCAACTCAAGATTTTAATGTATTTTAAATTTTGTAATAACTGCTGAATTATATATTAACTATATACCATTAAAACTGTTCTTGGGAATGCCAAAAGCATTACACGACCTAAACACTAAAAACTACAGAGCAGACCTCCTAGATATCGTCTATAACCAACCTCAGACGCGGTGACACCGTCTTTGAACAGTATTTATATCTAGACACCAGAAACTACGAAGCACATTTCCTGAACTCTGTCATCGGCTGCACTAAATACCTGAACTTTATCTTTGAACAATATATATAGTTAGACATCAAAAACTATGGCGTACAGGACCCGAACCTCGACACCTGTCGTTCTATACATCTAGAGCTTGTACGTGAACAGTATACGTTCCGAATTACCAAAAATTATGGAGCGCACCACGTGGACCACGTCGTCGGTCACCCTACACATCTAGGCACCGGCTTCGAATATTAGTTACACCTGGATATCCAAACACTATAGTGCGCATGACCGGCACCTTGTCAATGCTTTACCTGTCCTCCTACTTGCTATCCCGCATCGTAGAAAATACACTGCAAACACCCAAAACGCGAAAATTTGATTCAAATTTTCGCGCCCTTCATGACTGGAAGTCAAATGACTGGATGGTCAGAACCAATCCCGGGAAATAAAGACCGTCTCAACAAAAAGATATATTCCAAGCTAAATTTCGACCTACAATAGTTTGCTAATAAAGTCATAATTTGAGATAAATCTTTTTTTCCAAGAAAGATTAGACTTTCAAGTAGACAACGGGGGACTGGGCTTAGGTGACAGAACACAAAGATAATTGTCAAAAATTTAAACCTAGAAACTTCAATTTTCATAGGTTTGATCATCCCGATCAACGATGGAGAGTTCATGTCGATGGCTTTTCTATTTGCAAAGCTGCCTGCATAACTCCAACAACAGAAGTCGATTATTGGACATCAAAGAAAGAATGAACCTTTTGTGTGAAAAGAGGAACACCAACAAACCTTCGACGCATTACGAACAGTACTGTGCAAGGAACCTGTAATGAAGGCACCAGACCTAACGTAGCCCTTCCTAGTACAATCGACGCATCAGACTACGCGACAGATGCACTCTTGAGCCATGGTCAGCTAGGCAGTGACCAACTCTGCGCATATGCATCACGTGTTCTGAAGGGAGCAGAGCTAGGATACTCCATTTATGATAGAGAGCTATTAGCCGTAGTATTTGCTAAGGTTCAATTTAGGAACTACCATGCAGGGCGAAGATTTGGTGACGAATCACGAACCTCTAAAGCACCTTCTTATTACCAAAAAGCCAGATCTTAGAATCAATCGACGAACGGCAGAGCTAATAGGCTACGAATTTGACATCATAAAGACTAGGTCCTTGCACCGGTAACGTAAATGCACTCTCCAGAAGCCCTATATTACAGGAAAGGGAAGAAAATGCAATTTTTGAATCAGCTGATACAGCTAACAGGGAAAGAATATTTACCGAATCAGAAAACTCTGGGAATACGAGGGAAAGGAAACGACGAGTTGTAGCCTATATTGAGTCTGCGGGTTCAGATAATATCTCGGACTCAGATGACGAATGGCTACTAGCAGGAGTAAGATCACGTAAAGGGAAAAATATAGTTTATAAGAAAGTACACGGCGAGAAAGCAGGAAAAATTCGAATCGAACAACATCAGAACCAATTATTAGTCAGCCCGATCCAAACAAACCCTTAGGGAAACTCGAGTACCCCGCAAAGCCAGGAAGTAAGCGATTCTTTTCATAGCATTGATGCTAGACGGCACAGCTTACGACTTGATGCTGCACCGAAAACGATGGGTCTTTGAGAAATAAAATGTTCTCCCTGATCATATCTGAGTGTTACCGGTCAATTTCTCAGTGAGTTCTTGAGTTACCTCACTTGCTGTTGCGTGTGCAACAGAGATTATTATGCAAAATTTGGTAAAATTGTCTTCTATTGTTGAATTTAGCGTTCCATCTTTCGGTTGGAGGTATCGGACCGCAAAAATCGATGGATATCTGTCATTAACATTAATAATTTTGTTTTTGTACTCGCCCGCTACTTTGTTATACGTCTTGCTTGTGGCGGCCGCCGAATGATGATTCATGACGTTATTTAATAAGCCTGTATCTGTCCTCCACTTTTGGTATGGGTAGATTGTTTTAGAACAAAACAATGGATAGTACCTTCCCTTTGAATATTCAGTTGCATTGCTCGATTACTCGTTCTCAATCCGCGACTGTTATTAGTCCTAAGTTTTCATACAAGTTTTCATATCTGATCCTAAGGGTTTGTCGTGCAACACATGCACGACAAACCGTTAAGATGTATTATACTTAACTCACGAGGTGTGATCAGAAAGTAAGGTGACTTTCTGAATTTTGCGTCCTCTTTACAAACTAATTTGAATTTTTTTTTGTGTAAAAAAACGGTATTAAGTGCTCAAAAATGTTTGAAATGTTGACAGTGGCGAACAGTGAGTCAACTCTGAGCAAAAAAATGTTTATAAGTGGTATAAGTTATTTCAGGAGGGTCGAGAAAATGTTAATGATGAACCTCGCTCCGGACGTCCCAACACGTCAAACACGGACGAAAATGTTCAGTGGATTAGGTTATTTACCGTATAAATTAGTTTTCGGTCGACGCGCACGAACATCGTCAAGCTTCCCGCCACGCAAGTAGTATACGGGCCCGGATAGCGAGATATGGACGTAGCCTAATTGAGGGCGGTTGTCGCCGCACTAACACTTCTTATGTAAACTGTAGCTAAATAGGTAGGAAAAACAATAATATATGTGTCATTGCTCTATCTGTTATATTTCGTGACCTACTTTAAATTGTTTATTTAAATAAATTTTCACCACACACATACACACACATTCCATCCGTTGTTCGCACCTTGACGAAGGCCTTTACCATCTACGCAACCGGCGAGGTGATGGGCTTACGAGAGCAGCATTTTCCGAAGGAATGAATAGAAAGTATGCGAGTAAGTGTGTAAGTAGGGGATGAATGAACATCGTCTGTAAGAGTCGGAGAAATGTTAGTTTCAAACTAATGGCGGGGGATGGGGAGGCGATCTAATGGCCAAGTCCTATTACCTACGGTTGCGCGCCAAAGTGACTTGAACCATTTTCGGCTCCTGCTGACGGCAAGACGGGAGGCCGATTACCTAGCCAGTATCAGTCAATCGGCTCGACGAGTGCATGCTACTCGCGTGATGTCCGCCGGAAACTCTACAGAGAGCCTAGCACTTTTGTTCGGGTGGGAGGCTCGAGAGAGCGGACGTGGGCTAGCGCGGTAACACGTGCTGTAACTTGATTTGATGTACCCACTCTGGTATCGCCTACACGCATGTGTTGGCGCAATGTCAGCTGCCCCCATAGACGAGGGGATCTGGAGGATTGGAAACATATCGGGATCAATAAAAAATACGAATATGGAGAGCGGAACGAACAATTATATAAACAAAACAATATCATCAGTCTGGAAAGCGTGTCAAACGCAGGTTGTAAAGCCCACATTAGCTATACGGAGGCTAATGATGACGACACATGTCAGCAGACCACCGCAAACAGGAAGGCGCATGGTGATGGAGACGAAAGCAGAAAGGTGCAGGATGCCTGGAGAAAAATCCAGACAGCGGAGACCACGGAGCAAGGCCTTCTAAATAAGCTCCAAGATACTCTAGAAGGGATAAATGCAGTGGTGGAACCAGCCCGCAATATCCACAAGAGCGTGAGGGATGACATAAAGAAGGTCATGTCACTCTGGAAGCGACTTACCAGCCTGAGAGAAACGACGAGCAAGACTAAGTCGACTTTTGGGTTGATATTGATGAGTGGCCTGCTGAACCCGCAGACCCCAAACAGAGAAAGGACTGATAGGATGCCAAAGAAGAGGAAGCAGCGATCGCCTGAACAGGTGTCCACTAAGAAGAGGAAAGAAGAGGGAAAAATGCTTGAACAGCTCTAGGGGACGGCAGTGGCGACTCCCAGCACGTCTCTGTCTCAGTTTTCAGTGCCCACTCTAGGAACACAGACACCCTGGGAGACGGTAGAAACAAGAAAGACAAAGAAAACGAAGGGAAAAAAGTGACAAGGATGGCACTGGTGACTCAAGCCAAAAAGTAACTAGGAAACATAAGCAACAAAGGGCAAGACCAACCCGACCGGAGGCCATTATTATAAAGGCTGCCGATTGTAAGTCATACGCCGACATCTTAAGGAAGATGAAGACAGAGCCAACATTGAAGATGCTGGGTGACTGCGTAAACAGGGTACGCAAGATGGCGGAGACCTGCTCTTGGAGCTCCAACGCACAGCGGAAGGGAAGACGACGGAACTCCGGTAAGCAGTGCAAAACGTTCTAGAAGAGGGTACCAAAATAAGCACCCTATAAGACGAAGTAACCTTTGAAATAAAGGATCTCGACGTCTTGCCTAGCAAGGAGGACATTTTAAATGCACTACGCAGAGAGTTCCAAAGTAGTTATGCATCCACAATGGAGGAGAGTGTTGTAAAGTCATTGCGGAAGGCATACGGTGACACGCAGACCGTACTCATTCAAATGCCAGCAAAAATAGCTCGACAGATCATAGCTAAGCAGAAAATCAGGATAGGCTGGGTAGTCTGCAGAATATGGGAAACAGAAAGGAACATACGTCCACTTAGATGTTATAAATGTCTAGGATTTGGACATATCACCAAAAGTTGCACAGAACCACGAGACAGAAGTAATCTCTGCTACAAATGTGGAAGTGGGGAATATAAAGCAAGAGATTGTAGGCACAAACCAAGCCGCGTACTCAGCCATGAAAGGGACGCAGGATGAAGAAGTGACCATGCAGCTGGTAGCTACACATGCCCAGTCTACCGAGCTGCTGTATTAGAATTAAAGAAGAAAATAAAATAAAGATAGTGCAGTTAAACCTAAACCACTGCGAGATAGCACAGGACCTACTTAATCAGTACGTCCGTGAGGATAAGGCCAATGTAGCCATCATGCTTTCCAAGAAAAAATGATGACTCGTGAGGAAGGTTTTGTTAGCGCGAAGGTAGCAGATATACACGTCTGCGCGAAGGTAGCAGGTATACACCTCTTCTAAAGGTGTTGTATTAACACCTTTAGAAGAGGAGACCCAGGACCTGTTGTAGATCTGACGTTTTGTAAGCGGTTGTCTAATTGACTCAGTTGACACGTGGGTCATGAGTGAACATTACACCAATAGTGACCACCAGGCCATAATAATGGAGTTAGGTAAATAGAAATAAGGAACTACTGTGAGTACAAGGACCAATAGAGTCAGTTTGAAAACGAAGGACTACGATAAGGAGATGTTTCTGTTAGCACGGGAGGAAATGCAACTCTTTGGAACTGCGGACAGTAAGGCTAAACTTACTGTCCGCAGTACTTACTGGTGATGGATAATATCACCCGAGCCTGTGACGCGGCTATGCCAAGAAGAGTGCCCAACCAAAGACGACCACCAGTATACTGGTGGGATAAAGAGGCGGAGAGTGCTCGTAGCGAGTGCCACCGGACTAGGAGACAGGAGCCGCTGGCAAGGAAGAACTACTATAAAATCGGAAGAGGCCAGGAAATAGTAGATGCCTGCCAGCAACAAATGAAGGACGCGAAGCGGAAACTTAAGAAGACAATCTGCATCAGTAAACGACGGTGCCTTAAAGAATGACAGGACGAGGTTGGCCAGGATCCCTGGGGTCGACCGTATAAAATAGTAATGCAGAAGATTAAGGGAAGCTATATTCTCCCTCCCAAGTGCCCGGAAATATTACACCTGGTCGTGGTAGCGCTGTTTCCCAGACGACTGAAAGAGCCGTGTGTTATTGAAGCAGGGATGAGGTCATTCCTCAAATCACGACGGAGGAGCTTCTAGCTGCCAGCAAAAGGGTAGAAATTAAGAAAGCTCCGGGTCCGGATGGAATACAAGAGAAGCAGCAATATGGCATTGAAAGATGCTATCTACGCCCAGCCAGGGGTATTCTTAGACTTATACAACTCATGTCTCGAGGAAGAGATATTCCCTTCAAACTGGAAGAAACAGCGTTTGGTGCTGTTGCCAAAAGGGAAGAAGCCACCTGATGATCCAGTGTCATACAGACCGCTCTGCATGCTGGACACACTGAGACAGATCTAGAACGCATAATCTGCGTCAGAATAGATCAGGCTATAGAAAACTCAGGAGGACTTGCTAAACACCAGTATGGATTTCGGAAGGAGCGTTCTACCCTGGATGCAGTTGGCCTGGCAATTGACACTGCACAATCAGCAGTGCAGGGAAAAAGATGGAAAGGAGAAAAGAAGAAGTACTGTGCCATTGTTACACTAGATGTTATGAATGCATTCAACTCAGCCAAATGGAGTAATATACCCGAGGCACTCCGAAGGCAAAATGTGCCTCTATACATAAGAAAGATGATATGCGACTATTTGAAGGACAGAATCTTACTATATGACACTGAGAATGGTACTATGACCTATGAAGTTACAGGAGGTGTTCCCCAAGGTTCAGTACTTGGCCAGCTGACATGGAACATAATATACAGTGCAGTACTAAGATTACGACTACCTGAAGGGGCAATTATAATAGGATTTGCTGACGACATAGCGGTAGTGGTCGTAGCGAAACATATAGAAGAAATAGCAGACGAGGCGATCCATATAATTCACGATTGGCTAACAGAAACAGGTCTGGAACTGCCAGCCACAAGACTGGTAATAACCCAATAACCCAATAACAGAAACAGGTCTGGAACTAGCCAGCCATAAGACGGAAGCTCTCCTAATTTCCAGCAGGAAGAAATTGGAGACGATAGCACTGACGGTGGATGGACATGAGATTGTCTCTCAATCAATCATCAAGTACTTAGGTATCACCATTGATGAAAGACTGACTTTCAAGCAGCACTTAGAGATGGTGAGCAATATAGCAGCGAAAGTGGGCGCTGCTTTGTCATGGCTAATGCCAAACGTAGGGAGACCAACACAGAACCAAAGTTTACTACTGGCCAGTGTGGTGGACGCCATGCTGGTGCAAACATACGCGCGAAATCTATCGTCAGTGTATAGGACAAGTGCATTAAGGGTTGTCTCTGCTTACCGTATAGTTTCTTACGACACCGTATTCCAGCGACGCAATTAGCAGCAGCATTAGAAGCTGGCTCACGACAGCTGCCCTTAAACTGGCAGAACACAAGAAGGAGGCAGTATTAGTAACTAGCCGGAAAAAAAATATAGACAATCACTCTAAGGGTTGGAAGCAGTAATATAACCTCGTCGCCAACCTGCCCCAACTCGCTTGAAGGCGCCGAACATGTAATGACAGGGTGCCTACGGTTTTCACTGGAGAGGCAAAATCTGTTAGAGACGCTGAGAGAAGACGTCACCCCCGAAAACATTTTCGAGCTGATGCTCAAGTCAGCCGACAACTGTAGGGTAGTGGCATCATTTGCGGCCATGATAATGAAAAAACTTAGAATTGAAGATATGGCAAGACGTCAGCGTATAGAATTCTAAGAAAACGAGACTACCGTCCATATATACGCACCCTAGACCGATGCAGAGAAACGTAGGTAATGGAGTTGAGCCCAGTTCCCTGCCTGATGCAGAGGAACATAGGGCGGGGTGAGACTGCCAGAGGCCGACCGGACGGATCCTATTAAGGAATCCCAGATAACATTGGATCGGCACCGTAACAGCACCTGGACGTGATCCGTGCGACACGCGAGTCAGTACCTAAACGGAGTGCTACCCCGCTTCTGCAACAGCACAGCGCAAGTCCTCGTGCATTACACGCGAACCGTCCATGCGCCGTCACTGTCCCAAGTCAAGTGTGTGGCGCGCTAATAGATGCAGCCATTTGGTAATGGTACAGTCACATCACAGAGCGGTCACAACGTGTTGGCACATCGTGGCGCGCCGCTGCTGCATGCAGCGATAAATATTTAAATTTAAATTAATTTTAAATTAATAAAAATACTATATTTATTAATAAATATATTTATATGTATCATACATTTTATAAATTTGTAAATACATTTTATAAATTATTAAAAATAAAGTTATTACAGAAAAAATGAAGTTATTACGGATGCAGTTCTGAGAATACTACGTACGCAAGAAATATAATTAATATATAAACATTACGTTTTTAGGGTGGTTGTTATCGGTTTTGATTATCTGCACTGCTCACAATCCACTCTGCAAATTGCTGCGAGGATGAATAATTATTTTGGTTCCAATACACAAACACACAACTATGCCTTGTAACGGTCAGTCAGCGAATGGCGCCTAAACGTTATAACACACGCATCATCGATGTATTATGACAAAATTACCGGTAAGTGAACTTTACTGATCATGCATATACATATTATAATAAAATTGTCTAAACAATATAATCATAACTTATTTCCTAATTTATTTTATATTAATTTTAACATCAATAAACGCGTTTTTAGGTCCAGCACGTTGTGCCTTTTATGTGCTTTCCCAGTGCTACTACGGTTTGTCGAGTTCGCGCTAAAACACTAGGTCAACACAGGGCGGTGTCGTCGTGCTCTTGGCCTGACGGAATTTTGTGACGGTACGTGAACGGCACAGAAAAGTTACGGAGTGCTGGCACATAGTACTCGCCACGGGCTGCTATCTGGGATAGGATTAGTTATACAGAAATAAAAAAGAGTTGTTTTAATGTTCACACAATGAATAATATATTTTAAAACATTAAAAAACGATTACAAACATATTTACAACTTAAAACTAATACAATGAAAAAACTTATAGTGAAAACATTACGTCGTACCAATCTTTAGGAATATGGGCTAGTCCGAATGAATAAATTTCTATTGAAAATACATCTAATAAATTGACACCTACAGTAGCAAAATTTAAACCCGTCTTAACCAATTCGTTTATTATATATTTATGGAGCGCGTAATACTATTTAAAGAATTTACATTTTTCAATATATCTTTACATTTTTCCGACTCTTCTCTCTTCATTTCATCTGTTATATACAGCAAGATCTATAGCGCAATTAACTAAACCCGAAAGCTCCTCGAGCTGCTTTAATCTTAAATCTATACACTCGCTCACCTATTTTGCCTATAAACGTTTGTTGATGCATTACAATGCTCGGTGGGCTCTCGTATTTTTTGTTTTTGCAGGTTTGCTCCGGTGGTTGCTGCTGTGTTTCCTCATTGCCCTGGCCGTTTTGCGTCGTCGATTCAGGTGTTGGTAATGTTGTTCGTGTTAATTAGTGTTTTTCTATTCCGCGCACGTATATACGTCTCGGATTCTTTGCCAAGTTGTACAAATTTCATCGTAGAGTCTTGAGCGAGTCTTCATATATGGTATGGTGCATATACGGTGTACTTCGAGAGATCAATAATTATTAGTTTGTTGGATGTCCGTGGGTAAATCAGTAAAACTGCACGGAGAACGAACTATTCAGTGACCAATGATGCGACTCTGAAGAGATATAGATGAATCGAATCTTGAATATCGATCATGTAGTCCGTTATGTTGATGCTGATGAGATTTCACGTATGTGCGTTAGGAAAGTGGGTATCGCGTTTATACCTTATAAAGCTAATCGAGGCGCTGCTATCGAATGTGCGTGTACATTGTCACGGATGGGAAGGGGAAGGATGGGTGCTCCTCCGAACACAAGAGAGAAGCAAGGAGATGTGTGTAGCACTTCTTTATTGCCGAAAAGAGAGATCTACCCTGTGACGCGGTCGCCGGACGTCTGCCGCTCTGCCGCCGTTGCGACGAGGCGATGGCGAGCGTCTCGACGTGCAGAAGTGCAAGCATTGCACCTCTGTGCGTGAGAACTGCAGGCAACGGCGTTCCCTGCTGACGACGCATCCAGCGTCGTCGGTAGCGGCCATCCGAGATGCCACGGAGAACCTAACGCTTCTCCGTGACACGTCCTCGGCGCCCAAAAAAAACAGCGTCATCGGCGAAGCCGTGCGTGCAGTGCAAGAGTGTAAAGCGTCGGGGCGCACAGGAGCGCGCTCCGCGCTGAAGTGTGTATGAGTTTACGTTTATTTGAGAAAAATATGTTAGCGGGATGCCAGTGCTTTGTGCACATACGCGCGAGGTGCCGGCATTGGATTCTGATCCAATTTTGCCCTCGACTCCGTGAATGTCGAGTTAAGTACAGGAAAAAAATTTGTTTTATGCAATATTAAGTGTGTATGAAGGTGTTGATGTATAGGCGCGGGTGTTGTCCTTGACAGCCGCTGCTGCCATACATTTTGGGCTGGCAGAGCTCTTAAATACAAAATACCTTACACCTAACTACAAAATTTATATGAAAAATATATATCTATATATATAATTATTCATGGTTGAATTTATGCTCCTGCACACGAGTACTTTTCTTTTGTGTACCGTGGCCTGTCCGAGCCTGTATTATTACAAAATATATGGATATTGCGTAAAAATACGTTTGTAAGGCTCAGAGCAATTTGCTGCAACTGGTGAGCATGATATATGCATATAAATGGAGAGAAAAAAAAATATATGTATAAATGCGAAGTATATACAAAATTATACTAAACCCTTTAGTGTATGTATATAAATGATTATTATAATATAATTGTAATATGGCTGAAATACTAAAAAAAAACCAATAACCCATTGATACGTAGGTGATCATAATGCACCTATTTATTATTAAGGTTTGATATTATTATGAATATTTCTAGAAAGTTAATGTTTTTCTCGCCGTTGAGCAGCCTGGCTTATGGGAGTGAGACCCGTGAACCACGAGAATAATTACTCGTAGCGCGAGAATGAGTCGACCTATTCATTTTCCGTTGAAATAATTGAATTTGATAACCGGCTCGTTCATGCAACATGACTCGCGGCGATGTTCCTACGGCCGTGGCGGCGAGGATGCGCCGAACTTGAGCTGCATTTTTAGTTTGCCAAGTTCGCTCTGCTGCGGCTAATTTCCCGAATCGATTCGAGCTGCATCATTTCGCGCTGTTGTCGCATAAGGTCGCGCATTGGTTTATTGGCGCGGTAGCGCATACAGCACCATATTACAAGGATCGCTGCTGCGATTAGACCGAGCGAAGACCACGAGACCTAGCTGAGCAGGCTAGTGGTGTAGCTTAAGTCTTTTAATTCGAAGGCCGACGACCTTCTCTGTGCGATCTCGAGAGCTTTAGTCGCGATTTCGCGCAAATTGGCCCCGCTCTTTAGGTTCTCAGTTCCGGAGCCATGAGCGGCGTCAGCCCAATGTTCGGCCAGATTTGAGATAGCCTGGTGCAGATCTACGGCGGAAGCGGCTGATTCATTTAGCCGTGCCATGATTTTTGATACGTTAAATTGCAGACCACCAAATGACGTGTCGTTCCATTTTTTAGCTACTGTGGAGGAAGCTATTAAACGTGCGCTCGCCATGTGAGCAGTACAGCCCTCGCGTAGTTCGAGGATACCAGCTCCAGCGATTTGCACCGTTATTTGCTCTGCCCTTAAGCACTGGATATAGATATCCTCTGGGTGCTTTGCAGAATAAACCCAGGTGTTCACTCTGTGCAATCGCAACCAGAATGACTCTTTCAGCCTCTTAATGCGAATATCGCATTCTTCTGGCTTATGAATCTCGCGTCCGGCTGCAATCTTTATTTCGTAAACTGCGCTGTCGCGAATTTCTCGCACCGGTTCTGGGTCTACCGCAATAAATGTATTTTGAAGCTTTCGAAGCTTTGGTACTTCCTCGGCTGGGATTGGCAGATAAGTGCGATTAGTCGAACTTATTGCGAAGTACATGTGAACTGGCCAAATGTAAGCGGCCATGTACGATATATTAGATATTTGTTGGATTGCGGGAACCGGTGAGGCCTTAAATAAATAAAACTTTTCAGCGTCGACCAATGGAATAGCGATGTGATATACCAGGTGGCCGTTCGATTTCCATTATCGAAATTGCCGAAAATTCGTTCGGCTTAAGAGGAAATTTCGCGTGACTAATCGAACTCTCGATGGTTTTTGCCGAACGGGCAATAGTTTCCGGGGCCATAACCTTTGGGTGGATAAGCCCTTTTATTGCAAAAAGAATTGCATTAGTGATCACTTCCGTGTCAGAACGGAATTGCACTAGGCTGACTCTAATGCTCATTTCTACCTCAAGATCATTGATGTATTTCGCATTTTCAGCGGTTCTGTTCGCCCATGCGGTCAAAAGTGCTTCTAACTTGCGCATCCTTTCGTTCAGATGCGCGAGTTCGTGCTCGACTATCTCTGTTTGGTTGGCAAGTAGAGCAGCTGTCACGCGCACGTCCTTGGCAATTGTCCTGACTGCCTCCTGGATTTCGGCCTCGTCAGCTTCGGTTAGCGTGCCATAAAGATATTTATGAATCGAGCCTATGAACTGCAGAAGCGCGCGCCGCATACGTTGAGGATCGGTTCTTTCGCCGTGAGTTAAAATCAGATTTTTCGTATGCTCGGCGTCGCGGGTGGCGGATTCAGCCTCCTTTATCAGGCCCTTCGCGTCGCAACGCGGGATGCACGCGTGTACCGCAGTCGTTACGAGCTTTACTAGGACATCACTAGCCTGAAAATAGGTGCGCAGATCGATTTCCTCGATGATTTTCCAGTTCGTACTGGAGGTCGCGAGCGGTGCCATCTTCTCTGTTATTAAACCTAAATTTTCCCGTAGTTGCTGGATGAAATGGGCCGGATTGTTGACTATCGGCGTTTCTCCGCTCCCTAGGCCGTATAACGCACAGAGTCTAGAATTTTAGAAAAGAACAACACGGTTATTTTAGCTAGACAGAAACAGCTATTGAGCAGCTTGGCTTTGCTGAGATTTGGACGTAATTGGGATGGCTCTAGCCATGGGACGTTCTTGTTTTCTTTTACGGCGTAGCCCGTCCGGGGACGCGCAAAAAAAAACAGTAAATAAAACGTCTCAACCCACTGGGTCCAAATCCGAGGCCTCTGCGTCTCTTGCTAGCTCGCTCGGACGCTAATTTTTGTTTACTTGCACGACCTTTGTTGATTCGTCGTTTTGCAGCGTTACATTATTTGTTTCGCGGTTAATCGCGATAATTTCATACGGTCCGCGGTATTCTCGCGCGAACTTTCCCTTCTTCGGCTCGTTAATTAAAAAGACGATTTCGCCTTCACGGAAATGTTTTGAATTTAATTTCCGGTCATAGTAGTGCTTGGACCGATACTTTGACTGTACCAGGTTCATTGCAGCTACTGTCTGTAGAACCGTTAGATTATTTGACATATTTGTTAAATAATCGTTGTATGATAAGTCGTCGCTGCTTCGGGGAAAACTTGACAGTGTTCTTGGCTTAAAGCCGAAGAGCAGCTCGTGCGGCGAGTACCGGGTACTTTCATGTTCGGTACAATTATATGCATGTTGACAAATGGCGGTCCATTTGTCCCACCTGTCAATATGCTTTACATATTTTCTGAGATACTCAGTCAATGTGTGATGCATTCGCTCGATTGACCCGTTCGCTTGCGGGTGATAAGCGGTCGTGCAGAATTTATTTATATTAAAAATTTTGGCAAGCTCTTCAAGTACCCTATTCTGGAAATGAGAGCCTTGATCGGTGACAATAGCAGCGGGAGGACCGAAAATGCAGATTATTCTTTCGATCAACACACGCGCTACTTCATCTGCGTTTGCATGCTTTGTTGGCGTTAAAATTGTATATTTTGTGAGCATGTCTTGTGCTGACAAAATATACCTATTGCCGTGTATGGTTTGCTCTAACGAGCCGTTAGAGCAAACCATACACGGAGTACAGCGAACCATACCGGAGTCCAAAGCGAGATGTGCGAAAGGTGTTGCAGGTGTATTGCTGATAAGCATTGGAAGCCGGGTTTTAACGCGGACCAATTTGTTGCTTTGGCACACCGCGCATCGGGCGACAAATTGTTTTACATCGGGGCGCATATTCCGCCAGTAGAAATCATTAGCAATTTTGCTATATGTTTTCGACATACCCCGATGTCCGCCCATCGCTGCCTCATGATACTCTTTAATTAACTTGAAGCGATCAGAGGCTGGAGGGATTGCCAAATTATTCTTGTACAGAATTGCGTGCAATGCTATTCCGCCAAAAATATTGTCGAAAAGGTCGACAAAGTTTGCCCATTCAGCAAGCGTGAGCATCGCTAGATCTTTTATTACAGCGATGTTGCGCACCTTCTCTTTGACTATTACTTTCTTTAGAGTTTTCAGACATTTTCGAATATTGACACGAAGCGGGCGATCTTCGAAGTGAGCCTTAATGTAGACTCCGAAAAGCTTAACTCTACCACAAGCCGTGACATTCACTTCGCCCAATTTGAATTGACTATTAGTCAAATCATGTGGGTTCAAATATCCTCGTTCAATCAAGGCTTCTTCTACTTCGGTCGATATAAAATTATCGACCGAAATTAAGTACACAAGATTTTCCTTGAATCGGAAGGGATGCTCGTCATATGCCCGCAGGTGGTTAAAAGCTGGAGGCTCTTGATCTTCCGGAATTGCCCACGGCGGTTTTTCACGGGGAGGCCTTGCTTTTGTTGTGACGTAGCGTTTTAGCTTGTCATTGTCGAGTGCTGCTTTAACTCCAGCTGTAGTTCTTTCGCCGTCAGACGACGCCTCGTTATCAGTGCTTGCGCTGCCTTTATTTATCGGCGCAGCTGCACTGGCATGAGACTGTGACGAGCCGAGCTGCATAGCAGCGTTGCCAGACTTTTCACTGCTTTGGTCTGCGCCGAGACTCTGCCGAGCGCTGTCGTGCGTCTCTGCCCGATCATGCAGCGTAGGGTCGTTTCCAATCGACTCAGCTTCTGGCAAAAATTCCGAATTTGCCTGTGGAATTACTTCTAAGTTTGGCTGCATTGGCCAATTTTCTGGAGCATGCGACTCTGCAAACGCTACCGGCTGGCTCAGTGCTGGCTTATGCAGCTCAGGCGGAGAGATATGTTCCGCGCCTGCGGCCAGCTGATCACCAATGTCGCTAGCTGCGAATTTATTATTGGCGCTCGAATGCGTAACAGTACGAGCAGCTTTATGTTTGAGACGCTTTTTTCGCCCAAATATTGGCGATTTATTTCGCTCATTCTCGCTTTCACTTGACGGGGATCGCTCGCGCCCGGGTTTGACGGTGTCCTTTGGGACGCTTACGCGTAAGTACGGCGTAAAATGCTGTCCCGTCAAGTTTAAATGTATAGTGTCAGCAGCATTGGCTACTAACACATGGCAATAGATCCGCGAGTCCCCAGGGGGATCGTAGTGTACGCAAACGTTCACTTTAAACTCATGGGCAAAAATAAACACGCAATCTATGGTGCCATAATCTGAGGAAGATTCTAAAATCTTTTCTGTTTCGGCCGGTTCACCGCATGATCTGAGCCAAGGGGAGGCCAACAGCTGACGTCTCAATTTCGTCGCTGAAATTTTGAGCTTCATGATTTTCATGAGGGAATAAAACAGGCAATTTCCCGGTGGGCTACTGGGAATATTTTCTGAGCGCCGTAATTTTTCGTGCGGCTCTGCGCAATATTTTTTGCGAATATATGTATGAACACAGGCATCGCCAGAGTTTGCAGACGAATTCTCATCCGATGACAATGGCTTGCGTTCGTAATTGAGAGGAATTTTTATTGACCATATACATATGCTTATCAAAGCATCCTATAGAGACAAACTTAGTTGCCTGTACATAGGTATGGTACAGATAATCTTAGAATCTAAAACTTAATCTAAAAAATAACAAAAAGATGATACAGCATCTTTTTGATAATCTTTTTAATAAATTCCTGTGTAAGTTAAGTAACGATGCATACAATTTTCAAATAACGCTATCTATAATTTTCTCTTATAAACTTTTTTAGTCTTTTCTTAATTGCGATTTTGTTACCTCTTAAAGTTTTAAGATCATTCGTTAAAGTGTTGTACACTTTTACAGCTACGAAATAGCTGTTTTTTCTGTTCACAGCTTTCTTATTTTTTGGTAATTGTATACTCTTATTCCTAGTATTGCTAGAACTTATGCTATATTTTTCTCTTAAACTATGGTAATGATATGTAATAGCTTCCAATTGGAAAAGTTGCCTTACAGTAAGAGGAGGGTCTTGTATTTGAAACTGATCCCAGTTTATAATTTTTAATAGTTTCTTCTGTATTCCTTGTATCAAATTTAAACAATTATTGTACGCTCCTCCCCAGGCTATTATGCCGTAGTTAGTTAAACTTTGGAAAAAAGCATAATACATCATCATTAATGTATTGTTATCCATTCTTTTTTTTATTTTCGCAAAAATAAAAATTAAATATTTTGTTTTTTTTACTATATAATCAACATGTTTATCCCATTTCATGTTATAATCAAAAATTAATCCCAAATATTTATGGCTTTCTACTCTTTCTATTTTAGTATTTCCTATCTCTATATTTAGACTGTCCGGGACACTATCACAGTAGCTGCCATAGGCAATATAAACCGTTTTTTTAACATTTAGAGATAATTTATTTACAGTAAGCCACTTTGCTACATCGCTAAGATATTTGTTCATTTTGTCCTGGGCAGAAGACCACGTGCTATCACTAGCAATGATAACAGTGTCATCGGCATAAGACACAATTGTATCATTCTGCATATCCCTCAGTAGGTCGTTAACATAAAGTATGAAAAATAATGGTCCTAATATGGTCCCTTGCGGGACACCAATAGTTATATCTTTATATTCACTTTTACAGTCTTGGATTTTAACACATTGTTTTCTACCTGAGAGATAGCTATTTATTAAGTCAAAAGCACTACCTCTTATTCCATACCTATCTAATTTATCTAAAAGTTTCTTGTGATCTACTGTGTCAAAAGCTTTTGCTAAATCCAAGAATGTAGTTATTATCGGAGTACTTTTGTCTATATTATTATATATAATGTTTGAGATGTAATTTAAAGCATCCGTAGTTCCTCTATTTTTAACAAAGCCAAATTGTTTATCAGATATAATATTACATTCCGTTAGGAAATTAAACAATCTATTATATAATATTTTTTCAAAGATCTTGGCTATATTTGATATCAGCGATATCGGCCTGTAATTTGATACACAGGAACTATCACCAGCCTTGTATATAGGAACTATGTCCGCTTGTTTTAAAGCGTTTGGCCACGTGGCTTGTTGTATACACACATTAAAAATATGTGTCAATCGTTCCGCAATATAATTTGCAATTGTCTTAATTGTTTTAGCATTAATATTATCAACACCTCCAGTTTTATTTTTCAGCGAATTAATAGTTTTCATAATCTCAAAATTGTTAGTAGGGTAGATGAAAATTGATTTATTATTTTTATCTGGGGGTTTTAGTTCTGTATCTAAATTTTGAATCTTATTACTTAAATCAATACCTATTTTACAAAAATAATTATTCATGTGATTAGCTATAGTATATTTGTCTTCAACCTTTTGACCATTTACGATTAGGTAATCAAGTGACTTGTTTTTTTGAGATTTTTTGCCAATCTTTGTGTTGATAATACTCCACAACTGTCTTGGATTGCCAATATTTTTTTTTATTTCACTATTCTCAAATTTGTATTTCGCATCTTTTATAACTTTATTCAAAATTTTTTCGTAATTTTTGTATTCATTTTTTAAAACTAAGTTAGTTGGGTTCATTTTCCATAGATTATACATATTTTCTTTAGTACCGCATGACACTTGGATAGCTTTAGTTATCCAGTTTTTTCTCGGCAGTGTACCTTTATTTTTTCTATTGTTTTTTTTGCAACATGTAGCATTTTCAAGACAGTTATGTGACATCTGTATCATAATATCCACTGCTTCATTGGGATCTTGTTTGGTCAGCAATGATTGCCAATCCAGTTTTTCAGCATACTTTTTTAGTTTCCTGTAATTTATGTATTTGTTATCCTTTTCGCCATCTTTCTGTAGTGTGTTCTCATTAACACTTATGACTAATGGATAGTGATCGTTAAACGGATTATTCAATTTAAAAGATTCAATATTGATGGTTTTAGTTTTAGCGAAACAGTTGTCAATGCACGTGCCATTTTCATTATTTACGGAGGGTCGTGTAATTCCTCTAAAGTATGGTATATATTCAAGTTCTAGATAATTCATTAAAAATTGCTGACTAATTATTTTTTCACTCATTTCATTATTTACCATATTATTTTCTAATATATCTATATTAAAATCTCCAAAAATGCAGTGGTTATTAATATTTCTATTTTTTGCTAAAAACTTTTTGACACTATTTACAAATTCAGATTTTGGTATATCATGGCACCTATATATGGCAGATATTCTTATTGCCTCTCCGGACATAAGTTTAATGTCAGTACTTACAACACTCAATCTATCAACAACATCTATTCTAGTATTATAATAAATATTTTTTTTTATATATATCATGACGCCGTCCGCCTTATTTATATAACTTTCATTGTAACAACTTTCATAACCTTGCAGTTGATAGTATTGAGAATGTTGCAATTTCCAAGTTTCCGTACATACAATTATACATGGTTTTCTTACTAAACATTCAATGAACACTTCCAGCTTTTCAAAATTTGCATTCAAACTCCTTATATTCACACACAACATTACGTTCTTTTTTTTCATTATTGCTTTATTAAGTTTTTTGATATCGTCTATTTCCAATTCAAACTTGCTTATCTCTTCAAAATTGATGTCTTGATCCATCACTATTGCTTCTTGCTTCTTAGTCTTGCTGCTATATTCACGTTGATTGATTGGAGTGACGTTGACGATATTCCAGAAGTTTTAGCCACGACACCTTTGTCCGATGTTCTCACTGCATTGCCGATATATCTTGGTAATGCAGGCTGCGTCGTATAATCGGTAAAGTCGATGAACTTTCTGATCTTAGATTGCAGAATTTTGCATTCGTGGCTATCTGTTGCCATGTGTTCAACTCTGAAATTTGTTTTATATCGCTCATTGCTATAATCACAATTTGCACATTTTAATTTATTTACTTGACAATCTTTAGTTTTATGATCACCAGCACACCTTAGGCATATAGAATTATTTTTACATTTGCTGCCACTGTGTCCATACCTGCCACAATTAAAGCATGGTTTAATGTTACAGTAATCATACACTCTGCAGCTTTGATAACCTACAAATATTCTATTACTGTTCTCTCTGATGTGTTGGTATGTTTCGGCTGGCATTTCTAGAATCACTGTTTGCAGATTCGTTTTGTTATTCTTGTAGGAAGTCAGAACAACACATTTCTTTTTAAAATTTCCAAAGTTCCTTTCACTGATGTCATTTTTCATATTTTTATCATCCATATTTTCCAAATTGTTTATTCCTACAACTTTTACTTTAGGATTATTAACCTGTTCCTTATTGACATCACATAATTTTGACAGCTTACTTTGTAGTAATTTATGAGCTTTGCCTACACTTTCCTCATTTAAACAGTTTATAATTATTTCATCTTTTTTCTTGACTACTTTTTTAGTTTGAATTGATTTGTCTTTTATCAAGTAGTGCGATACCAATTGATTTATATCGTCAATGGTTTCCTCTTCAGATTTATTATTTATTATAATACTAGGTATACGTTTAGGCTTACTATTATTTTTATTATTTGAGATAACATCAGCAAACGTTTTACTTTTAACCATTGGCAGTTCATTTCTTTCTTTGTCTAGTAATTGTTTCAATAAATCATTTTTTTCTTTTAATTCTTTATTCAATTCTCTCAGTAAAGCATTTTCACGTTTGATGTTGTCTCCTATTAGTTCTTGCTCACCTTCGTTAAGTAGATTATTATCGAATTCTTCTAGTATTTGCTTTCTTATTTTTTGTTTTTCAAAGGCCTTGACTCTTGCGATTATGAGCCTCGCATCATTACTTAGCGTTTTTGTATTATCTTTTGAGGTTAGGTCGAGTTCCTCATGTTCAGGACAGATTCCTAGCGCTGCACTTAATCTTATGGCTTTTTCTATTTTTTCAAAATCACTAGTTTGATACACCTTATCACACACTATACACACCACTGACTTAACTTTTTGTTTGTAATTAATTTTAAGCACATTTTCCTTTAGACTACGCTGCGAGCCACTGCTTGCCGCGGCCATCTTGCCATTTTGTAATGAATACCGGAGAAACTTTCGAAAGGACCATCGATAGCGGGAGGGGAAAGCGTTCGCGTCTCAAGCGCTCTTTCCACGCTTGGTTCCAGCAGCGACGCACCTGGGGGTGTCGGCTTTTGTCTGGAAGTCGTTTTTCCGAGGTTCAAGATGCGATTTTGCGCATTGGAGCCATTTTTCCGCTGAAAGCACTCGGGTTGCATGCGTCAGCTATTTCATTTATGCTGACCATGCTTTGAGCAGCTTCTGGAGCCTCTAAAGCATCTTCTCTTATCACGGGCGGCTCATGTGTGCGCGTGTGTCGTGGGATATTTTCGACGGCCATCGGTGCTCTTTTATTTAGCGACGCCGCGGTTGAATTTGTCTCCCAAAAAACGATGCGCACCCCGCCTTTCCCTGCGAAATCTTTTCTTTCAATATTCACCCTTAGCTTTTTCTTGGCCTGGTTGCCAGACCACGGCCAGATCATTGCCGATTGGGGCTCTGACGCCTTGGCTGGCGAGCTCTCGACGCCTGGAATATTTTGTTTTTCAGGCGGCGAGGCAGTTTCCGTAATAATCGGCATATGAAATTCAGGGGCCGTGGGCCGCAGGACTTTGCTCGGTGAGGACGGGTTCAAGGAGTCGTGCGGTTGCGAAATTTGCGGCAGACTCGAATTTTGCGGCAATAAATTTCGCGGGAAACTAAATATCTGCGGAGCGTCGATTGCGTTGGCGATTTTTCCCGACGGGGGGATCCGTATACTCTCCTGATCGCTACTCGAGTTGCTGGACTCGTGAATTTTCTGCGGGGCCGTGACTCGAGCATTTTGCGAGCCGCGAGTTTCGCGATCGGATGGCGCTACATATTTTATGTACGGCCGTACTTCGGAGGGAATTATTGAATCACCCGATGAGCAAGAAACTGCCGAAATTACTGATGGCATGGATTCATCGGAATCTGAAGATTCTACGAGCTCGGCAGACAGCTTAGGTGGTTCTGGAGCGGGAGGATTGGCTCGAAATTCGATTGATTCGCGCAGAATTGCCTCTATACGTGTGCGTTCCCCGGCGCTTAACGCATAGTGGTTTTTATCTATGCGCTTCAAGAATGTGTTTGTTAAAACACAATCGAACCAGATCGCGTCGCGGTAATCCGGTGCGTACACGTGTTTTCGATTTTTCTTTTCCGTAAACCACTGAATTTTAACTTTTTCGTCTCCGTGATAAACGTCGTGAAGTGCGCGGCATATAAAGTAGCCGTCGAACTCATTCTCACCGCGACAACCTCGTCGCGTTTATAAATCAGCGCGTTATCTTCCCTGGGCTTTTTACTTATGGCGCGATTTGATGAGTTTTTGGAACTCGAGGCCGATATTCAAAGCTTCTCGAATCTAGCACCTGCTGATCGGCAAGCTCGTAAAGCTCGTGGCGCGGCAGGTCCGGATTTACCTCGCCCTCCGCTAGCACTGGATTGCGAGAGAGTGCGTCAGCGTTCGCGTTTTTGATTCCCAGGCGATATACGATGTCGAATTTGTAGCCCGTTAGCGTGGCCTTTAGCCTATTAAAGCGCAAGTCCGGCTTTTTTGTCGTATGAAAATGTTTAAGAGCTTCGTGGTAGGTAACGATTGTGAACTTTCTTCCAAATAAATAACATTGAAATTGTTCTTTTGCAAACACGACCGCGAGGAGCTCTTTGTCGTATGTCGGGTACCGCAATTCGCTGCCCATCAGACACTGCAACGCGTACGTGCACGGCTGATCTGAGCCTATCTTGCCTTGGCTTAAAATTGCGCCAAGTGCAAAGTCGCTTGCGTCTGTTGTTACGATAAACGGCTGCGAAAGGTTCGGAGCCTTTAGGACTGGCTCTTCCGACATAAGCTTTCGAAGAGTTTCAAACGCATTTTTCTCGGCATCGTCCCATTCAAATTTTACTCCTTTTTGCAGAAGCCTGAATAATGGATAAGCGATTTTTGAAAAATCGGGGATAAATCGCCGATAATAGCTAAACAATCCAATTGCTTGTTTCAGCTTCTTTGCGTCTATTGGCGTCGGATAGTTGGCCATGGCGCGAACTTTCGCCGGTTCTGTCTTAATTAGACCGCCGCCAACTATATGACCGAGCACCTGTGCCTCTCTTTTCAAGAATTGGCACTTTCTTGGTTTGATAGTCATATTGGCCTCTAAAAGTCTTTTTAATACACGACGCAGGCGTTTATTGTGTTCGTCGAGAGTCTCGCCGAACACCATGAGGTCGTCGAGATAAATTTCGACCTCTGTTTACGCATATTTTACCTCGCAAACGAATTAGGGAGTTTTGAATTTCGCGCCGTCGCGCGCTCCCTCTCGCACTGTCCACTATAAGGTAAAGGTCGATGCGCGCGCATCCGGCCCGCTTGCGGAGAGGCCCGCGCGCGCCGCCGTGAGGAGTCACTCTGATTTGTACTGTCTGGCGATTCGTACGCTTTTCAGCCCTTTGTCAGTTTTTTCATAGTTCTTCAAGGATTTTGTCTTTCGATTTCATTCTGCGTTGTGCTGGTGGGATTCTCGTTCTTTTCAGAGCGAATCTACCGGTTTCCTTTTCGATTTCGTTCGGTCTCTCGTGAATCGTGACCGCGGCTTTTCGGGATCGTGAACACGTGCGTGCGACTTCGGGTACGTGGGGTTTTGTGCTTGTGGATGAGAGTGTGTGCGTACCTCGAGGACGAAGTTTTAGGGACCTTGTGGGGAACGCGGCCACGTATTGGACGTGCCCGTTCCAGGACGAGCGTAGTTGCGGCATCGCCTTTGTTGCCCGGCACCGAAGCGTTGGTTCCTCCGAGACGTCGGGGCGCGCTCGGTGCAGTTTTCGCGCTCTCCACGCCTGGCTTGCTGGATTCTTCTTGGCGAGAAGCTACGGCGTTGTGGTACATCTTCCCTTTGGCTCAGCAGATCTCAGGCGAAAACGTTCGAGTCTTCTTCTAGGATTTTGCGAACTGCGTGTCCAGGTAAAAGAGCTCTAATTTTGCGTGCGAAAAGGTACCTCGCGTTTCTCTCTCGTAATCTTAAGTCTTTTCTCTTTGAATTTTCTTGTAAAGTCGAGCCTCTATTAACCTGTATAATTTCATTTCTATTTTAAATAAACGATTCAACTTGGTTTGGCTTTCCTCTCTGCTCCGTGAGAGGTTCTACGCCAAAACAAGTAATTTCTATATAAGCGCGAAATTGTGTCTTTTTTCTTTATTGTTCAACCTCTCACTCACTCATCCCATCCTTTTAGTTTGTCGAACTCATTTGAGTTTTATACTTAATTTTAGACTCAATTATTATTCAACCTCATCGCCTTGCAAACCCTTCATGGTCAGCGACATTGCACGTGTAAACGTGATTGTCGCTTCCTTTAGGCCCATAGCCATTCTGTTAAATTGCAGAAGCTGATTGCCATGGTTGCCGTCAGGGGGATAAAATGCCGTTAAGTGTGCCGAGTCGGGATGCATCTCAATTTGATGGTACCCCGACTTGAGGTCCATGACGGTTATATAGTTAGCCGACGCGAGATGCTCGAGGATATCGCTAGTAAATGGAAGCGGATGGCAGCTTCCCTCTGTTTCTTCGTTCAGGCCCCGAAAATCGGTGACTAGGCGGAACCGTTTGTTACCGTCAGCGTCCGGCTTTTTCGGAACAATCCAGAGGGAGGACGAGTAGTTTGAGTTGGAGGGCACGACGATGTTTTGCTCTCGCAACTTAGCTAACTCGCGTAGCATGTGCTCTTTGATAGCGGGTGGGAATCGAAAGCGGTGGTTCCGTATAGGCCTGTTTGATTTTAACACGATTTTGTGTTGCAGCAGGTGGGTCGCGGGTAGAGGTTCCCCGTCGAGCCCAAACACATCAGCGAATTCGTCAACGATTTCGCGAATAAGGTTTTTCTCTTCCTCGTTGCACCCTTCAAGATCCGCTAGCTTCATAATTTTTTCGACTCGATCGTGTCTTTTTTGAGCATCTGCTTGTAGATCGCGATTCAGGTTGAAAACTTCGCGATATTTTTCTTGTTTTTCTGCGTCGAACATGCGTCGCAAATTAGCAGTGAACTTAGCAACATTTTCAGCCGCGCCGTCCTCGTCGGCTTGAAACAGCGGGTTTGCGATAATTTCGCATTCTTGCAGCTCGACCATCGGGGCAGATATGGTGACTTCTGAGTCACTGACGTTGATGCACTCCGCGTAAACACGGCCGTTTACGTTATCGGAGATGAAATTGCCGAATAGCAAATCGGGATACAGGTCATTTAGTGGGACCCATCCGACTTCAACGTCATTGTTAATTAACGGCGCTCTAATAGCCATTTTGACTCATGGGGGAATAGTGACTTGCTCGCCAGCGTCGAACGGAAGGTGCGTGTTACCGAGCTTGAGACTCCTGCTCAAAGCATCGACGCAGCCACCGTGAGAATCGATAATATCCCAGCCAATGATTCCGGAATTTTCTATCGGGAAATCATTTGATACGGCTTGGAGATAGCAGCGTAGTCCACCTAGTTGGACTTCCGCTTGGCCGAGCGTATAGGCTGTGCCCTCTGTCACTCCCTGAATTTTAATAATTTTTTGTGCGTCGATAGGATAACCGGGGGCCAATTCCCCGATTTTTACAATCGAAATATCTGCTCCCGACTCAGCGTAGAATTTACCTATGCGCTTACGCAATTGCGGGCATTCTACGGACACAATCGGAGGCTGTCTACCCGTAGTGATAAACTTAATTTTTGCTGAATTAATTTGTTGCTTTGTTTCCAGCTGCTTATTTTTTCGACGCTCGCCGCTTCAGGAACGTGGCGAACGTGCGTCTAGTTTAAAGCAGCCGCTGTTTCGCTGCTTCTCGAGTTACGGCTGATACTTTCGTTCGAGCGATCACGTTTGCTTTTATAGTTATAATTTTTTCGGGAATTCTATCGTTGCTTTTTGTTGTAATTACGATTATCGCCATTATTGCGATTATCGTTATTATTTCCAGAATTACAGTCGTCGCCGCCATTACGGTTACTATTACCGTTATTCTGGCCATTGCCATTATTGCGGTTATTACCATTATTATTGCCCGCACCGTTTTTGTTGTCTCGATTCCCGTTGTTATTCGGGAACGGATTTTTAAGTATATGCTGACATGCATGCCGAACTAAAACTTTGCAGCGATCGACAGCATGACCGTGCTGGTTGCAGTAGCTGCAATGTGCTATAGGGTTGTCTTCAAGAGCTGATTGGGACTTTGCGAATTTTTCGCGCCGTCCTGCTCGCTATTGCCCGGCTGGGCTTCCTCTGCCGTTGCTCTGCGCACTTGCGAGGTTTCTCCGGGTGTCGGCGTGGCATTATCAAAATTACGGCCGCTTTGCTTGCCTTCGAATTCTATGGCTGCGGTTATAGCTGCATTCAGATCCCTTGGGAATCTGCAGCGCACTTGGTGATCAAGTGGGGCTTTCAACCCGAACAAAAATTGATCTAAAACGTCGGTACGCGCCTGACGTCTCCGAGCCCGCCTGTCTGAGTCAGATAAACCGAGGGCTGATTCGGTGATCGTCATGAAGCGGTTGAATAGCTTTTCAACGCGCAGGCCGTATTCGCCTACCGCAGGCGGCCTGCGACGTGCGGAATTTTTGTCGGGAGCCGGGCGTTTGCGATTGTCCAATTTATCGGTGCGCTTGCGCTTACTTTCACCGTCGGACGGATCCGAGTCTGGATCATCGTCCGAGTGGAAGCGATCGCCGCCTCTTGGTTGCTGTCGACTTGTCGGCCTTTTACTCGGGGTCGACTTTACACGCCTATCCGAGTTATCGAAATTTTTGTAATTATTATCGCCGTCGGATGGATCCGAGTCCGAGAGGTCGTCTGCGTTCGAAATTCGGCGCTGTATTAATTTTTCATGAGATGCAGCACGGTTCTGCCTGACAGAGCGGCCGACCGATTTATTTAACGGCGCGGTGGACCGAGTATGAGTATTTGACGATGTCTCGGTTTCTTCGCGAGTATCGCGACGAGTTTTAGCGCTTTTCACGGCTTCCTCTTCTGACTCAGAGTATAGGACCGCGAAGGATTCAGCTGCGGACACGTCTCCAATTTCTTTGTCGGCGAGAGTGTTTCTGCGCGCGTTATTGCTCGCGCTTTTCGACTTTTGATGCGGAGGCTTTGTATTTACCGAACTTTGGTGCTGCGGCCGCTGGTTCGCGTGCTCTCGGCATAGCGGCTCTCAGCGCGATGGCTCTTGGCACCGCGAGTTTTGGCGCGCAGGTACCTGGTCCGGTAGTCCTGAAGTCGCGAGATTGTACCATGCAGGATTTCCACCGTTCTCGCGAACGAGTTGCGCGATAGCAGCGCGCATTTTCTCGTTTTGAGCATTTTGCACGCTAGGGGACATCTCGTGTTCCACCCTAGATGCATCGCTTACTTCTATAGAAAGCTTTATCATCTCGGCCTTTAGCCTGGCGTTTTCAGCTTCCACCGCATTTATGCGCTTTTCTAGCGCCGCAAGATTTGCGTCGCATAGGCTGCTTCCGACGCAGCTGGTGTTTGAGCCGTCGGCCGCGTTGCTTACTAAGCTCTCGGCGGGTGACCTTGGACGCTCGATTTTTCCTCGCATTTACGGCGGCTGTGTTTCGGCTGTTTCTAGCGCGTTGCCCTGTGTACTCGCGACGCGCTCTGTGCGCTTTAAACGAACTTTATTTTCATTGCCCGCATTTTTAAACGCTTCGGTCGTTTTGATAAAAAATTTCGCCATTTCCGTCATCGGACCTTCTGCGGCAGATGGTTTGGCCGCCCTGGGATTTATATCCCTTGGTATTGGCGTAGGAGGGCGCGGTGCTGTGTCGGCATGACCGGTAGTGGCTTTGGCGCGCGACTTGGTATGCAAGTTCCAGCCGCTTAGCTTTTCCTCTAGGCTTTTTAGGTCTATTAAATTGGCTGGCTTCGATTTTACAAAATTAAGTGCGCACGCTCCTTCTACCGAATTTACGGGGCTTGGCGCGGGTGGACGGGTGTGACCGATGCTTTCGTCTTCGGTTGGGCTTGTAAAGTCTTTACATTGGTAAATTCGGCTTGTAATCTTGACATTCTTCAGCACAGTTGTCATGATTTATTTCGTCCGCGGAATCTGAAGCTGAAAATTCGCGATTTGCTGTGCGAATAAAAGCTTTACGCATGATTCACGGATTTTTCAAATACAGGTCCGCAATCTTATTTACCCGATTTACCACCTTCGCGTCGATTTTTCCGGGTCGCTGCAGGTACCGCGGCTCCTCGATCGCGTTTTCAACCCGCGGTTTTTGTTTTGAACAGGCCGGGAATCATTATATTAATTGGCGGCTACCGACGCGTTAAATTTAATACAAATAAAAGAACCGCGAGTAATGCGAAAGTCCACTCACTCCCGAAAGCCAAGGTGCTCGTAAGAATAAAGAAAACGGCGAGGAAAACTTACAGTAGTAGACTAAGTTGACGCATTGTGGCTGCTCTGCGATGCTGCTGTTGAGCTGGCTGCTGCTGAGCTGGATCTTGGGTTGGTGCGGGCTGCTGTGGTTGCTGCTAGATGGCTGCTGTTGTTGCTGGCTGCACTCTACGGCTTCCGGGGCACGCCAGTGACTGGTCCGCACTGACGGCTTTCATTGGCTGAGATCAGCTTGAGGCGCACGAACGATTAGCCGTGCGTTTATTATCTATTTATCCTGTAGCTGGTTTTTGCGCTGCGACTTCGATTGCGGGCTCACTGATGCGCCTGAAGTCAACGATGATGCGATGATTCTGGCGTACAGTGGTTTTCCTTAGCGGGACGAAAACCAGCGAGTCGTACGCTGATGTTGCAGAACAAATCTCGTTCTGTTGCAGTAGCCTTTCGATCTCGTCTATTTTTAGCTCGGGTCCTTCCCGAGCCTCGGCGACCAAAGTGCACTGGATTTATCGAGTTACGTTGGCACAAACAACAGATTTCGTTGCCGATAAAAAAAATTTCGGCACGTTGGTCCTCCAACTGCTTTGATGAAGATGTGATGGAGGTCCTTACAAGGGATGCCAGAATGTCACGGATGGGAAGGGGAAGGATGGGTGCTCCTCCGAACACAAGAGAGAAGCAAGAAGATGTGTGTAGCACTTCTTTATTGCCGAAAGGAGAGCTCTGCCCTGTGTCCCGGTCGCCGGACGTCTGCCGCTCTGCCGCCGCTGCGACGAGGCGGTGGCGAGCGTCTCCACGTGCAGAAGTGCAAGCATTGCACCTCTGTGCGTGAGAACTGCAGGCAACGGCGTTCCCTGCTGACGACGCATCCAGCGTCGTCGGTAGCGGCCATCCGAGATGCCACGGAGAACCTAACGTTTCTCCGTGACAGCATCAAGCGTTAAAATTCGTAACGATTTGTTTGCTAGAGTCGATCTCCAAAACGTTGTCGTATTCTGCGTAAACGATGCAAATTTGCATTTAAATAACACGAAACAAAGTCTATCACTCTGAGTTTCCGATATACGGACCACCAATTATGCGAGCTCTCCAACGTATAATAAATAAGAGATTAGAATGGAAAGAAAATGAGGAAATCCTACAAGGAATCATTTATGAATATGTCCCTGATTTAATTACAGAACGGATAGCATATTACTTAATTTTAGAATAAATCGCAGAAAATGTGATCAATAAAATATGAATTTCAATAATCATAAAGGGAAGTACAACTTAAATTAAGTAAAGAAATCAAAATTCACAATAAAATTAAGATAGCAACTAGTCTATAGAATTATAAATAACCAACAAATCTATTACCCAGACCCTTTCTATCCATAGATGGCGAAAATTTGGGAAAAGTTTATTCACATATGGAGTCCCTTCATCTTTGCAAGACACCAGCAAAGATTAGCATTCATTAAGAATAAAATCCTTGATAGACAAGGCAAAGAAGTAAGAGTTCTTATTAGATTACTGGCCCCGACAATTATTCCCGAAGAAATGGCCGATTTAACCGAGAAAAACATACTTACATCAGATGTAGGACTAGCAAAGTTATGCTTAGACATATATCCCAGGAAGCAAGTGCTGTGTTTGACCAAAGCTTTAGCTGATGCTATCACACTCAAGAATGAAGAAATGGTTCAATTATTATTGAGTTACAGAGTACATTATACATCTTTAGGAAGACATCACATTCATGCAATTCACGTTGCACTTTTAGTGAAACGTATGGATATACTGGAAAAATTATTCGATTTAGGAGCCACTCTCAATGCATACAGGATGTGGGATCATATGATAATGCGGCAAGCAGTAAATTATAGTGACAAGAGATTCCTATCACTATTAATAAAGAAAGGACTTTCAATAAACAGTACAAATCGTATGGGTCAAACCATTTTGGGATACGCTATAGAACGATCAGATTATGAGGCCGTATAAATATTATTGGAATCAGGAGCAAATATAAAAAAATACTACCATCTTGGATTAGCTGCACGCGGGCATTCGGAGGTTTTTCAAATACTCCTAGAATATGCGAAAAAATCGAAGTGCCAATTAAAAAACAATCTTGGTTGTTTTCTTGCTCACTATACTGATTCTTTGCATAACGTATATTTCTTACTAGAATTAGGAATACCCGTAGACTCCTGCTGTCGAGATGGTAGACCATACTATAGCCATATCCCTTGAGGAAGGAGCCAGAATAGACATACCTACAAAAAGTGGCAGCAGTTTATTGCACGTCGCTAGCGAATATGCAACTACTGAAGCTTTAAAATTACTGTTAGAAAAGCGAAAAGTAGACCTCGATAAAAAAGATTGTAAGTGATACACCGCCTTAAGACCTGCGTACAGTGGAAACGATTATATAAAATTTAGAACGTTAGCAGAAGTAGGAGCAAACCTATATCCATCCGGAAATTGAATGTAATATTTATACTCAGACAAAATATTAAGGTCATCAATGCTATATTTTATCACCATGGTAGCCAGAGCAGCAATGGAAGAACGGAAAATGAATCTAGAAGATCTTATAATTCTTACCAAATATTATCCATAATATTTCTCTACTTATTTAAATGCATGAGGAGAATGGAAACAAATGCAAATCACTTATATTGCTAAAGGAATAACTTACACGGATTTATTTGAGCGATCATTGATAACGTTACTCAAATGCTTTAAATATCGATTGCTAAATCGTCATGAAGAAGCATATAAAATCCAAACCCAATTCCCGATTTACGGATTATAAATTTCGAAAATATGGGTTAGAATGTTACGTACGAGAGCAAAATGGATAGGCCATGAAAGAAGGCTTTCACAAATTATTAAGAATCATAGATAAAATTGCGTATTTTTCATGGTAAAATTAAATTCTCCACAGTACACGATGTCCATATATCAACAGAAATTAAGAATGGTAAGGTAGTCAATTAGCTCCAACGATGTTGCCCACCGAATTGGCCATGATAGTCTATCAAAGTATCCTAGTAAATAATGTCGAACTTATAAAATATTGTTTAGACTGTCTATATGATCTAAGATTATTACGGCACTGCTCTTGGGAAGGCACTGACTTCATACACTTAGTTGTAGAAACAGGCTCTATCGAAGCGGTTGAAGTCATGTTAACAAGAGGTATAATAAATATTGTAGGTGGAAGGGGACGAAACGCACTGTTAATTGCATATAAAACAACCAGCTATGACAAAATGCATCTGTTGTTAACATACGGAGAAAAATTCTACCCTTCCTGCGGATATATGCGTTATATACATGATCGGTATTTACCGGGAATAACTTCACCCCTTTTGATCTTCTGTCTGGCTAGAGAAAGTTGTGAGAAAAGGTTCGTAAACCCAGATGATATCCTAGCCTTGAAAACACATCATCCTGAAATATATAGAAGATTTTTAGATTCAAAGTCAAAATGGCAAAGTTTAAGCTAAATTAAAATTCAGAAATTTCTGCAATTTAGTCGATCTGTAAATTTTTGAAAATAAGAATGGAAAGATTTATCAACATTATTTTCCATCTACAAGACAAAGAAAAAGATCTGGACGACATCACTTTTGAATTGTTTCACGCACCCATACTCGAACAAATTTAAAAAAAAATAACGTCGATGAAATATGAAGACCGGTTATCCACAGGACGATAATATGATCCTCCGCTTGCATAGAATCCAAACCAGGCGTAATCATTCGGAAGTTTAGAAAAAACAATATTGGACAAACTCGAAGGCTTTGAGAATACGTAATACCGAGAATGCGATAAAGGAGGATTTTGTCGGTAAATTCATACGACTATTAGGAGGACCAACACCGTTTTAAACACTAGAATTGAACGCTATACTATGGAAGTCAGATATAGAAGTAATTTGGCATCGCATATACCAACTATTTCAATGATTATCCGGAAAGAAGTTAACAGGATTCCTAAATCTGATGGTCATTTATGAAGAACGTAGGAGTGAGAAAAATATTGAAGGAGAGACATTAATATTTCAAGCTATAGAAGCAGGTACCGAGCAAGCTTCGAAGTTTATCTTAAAAAGAAGCACTGACACTTCAGTAATCACCAAAGGAGGATTAGACATATTTTATCAAGCCATAATACATAGGGTAATGGAAAAAAATTGCAAGTGCTCATTGATTCAGGAATAAAACCAATAAAAAATCTCTGTCCTTTCATCATTGTGGACAAATAACTACCGGCCCATTAATCCAGTAAAAGCTTTTCGAGTTGCCCTAAAGACAGGAAATTTATCAATAATACAGAGACTTCACACCAGACAAAATAGAGGAAGGTCACTAAGTTATCTCCACGAAGCTGTTAGACAAGGATATGATAAACAAATTATTAATCAATTGTTAGAGTTCGGTTATGAAATAGACCTCCCGACTCAGGATGGCCGATTAGCTCTACAAATTGCCATAATCTCTGGACACACCCACCTAATAAAATATTTAATTGAAAAAAGAGCAAAAGTCAATCCTTCGATACTAACTGATAATGAGAGTAATTTATATCTAGCTATACGCGTCCGTAACATTTTTGCGGCTGTAATTCTTCTGCAACATGGAGCAACATTCAGAGATGCTGGAAAAAAAAACGCATTCGATTGTAGATTTAGCAGCCAAAGACAGTGATGAAGAAATGTCAGCCTCAATGTGGGGTTTGGGAGCTTCCTTATATAGATTCAAGGAAGAAGCATTATTTAATTCCCAAATAGGTTCAATTGGAAAACGAGCTCTAGTACGAAGAGTGGCTTTAATGGGTCATTTAAAGAAAGGATTAAGTGTCAAGGATCATAATTTCCTGAACAAGTCTCAACTCTTACTCGCTCTATATCATGCCTGCAGAGCTGTATCAGTAGAAATGCAAGTACAAGAAAATCAATTAAATGCTGAGCGTGGTCAGTATAGTTTACTTGTCAGACCTAGACGTCAAGTCGTATATGAACACGCAGTGAGAGGACAGTTTGAAAAATTCATAAAAAATATAGAGAGTACAAGAAATCCCTACAAAGTGGAATTAATCACAAACATTCAAGTGACGATAGAAGAAGTACAATTTCGAAAGACCAAATTTGAAAATAAAGCACAGATATTTTTTAGAATAACCACTGAAGACGTTATAAGATTTTTAGAAGACGAGTGCATAATTCAACAAAATGTGTCGAACTAGAATAAAATCCCGTTGGTTGAACTTATAAAATATTAAGCAATAAAATTCTATTCATTCCCAGTGTAGAGACGTGTTGGAAGGATATGCCTTCTGGGAACCGTTACCAGCTGACTCATACGGCGGTCGAAAGTAAACAATATTGTACGAGAGATATGCCAACAATACAAAGGAAAAAAAGTCTGATCGTGTTACATATATGTTAGAAACCCAAGATATAACATTCGCATTAACAAGCATTGGAGAGATCAAAATATGTGGGCACATCTTGATCCGCACTGAGCATGCTAAACTGTTTGTATTGGAGGAAACCGACAAGAAGACCTTTTTATCAAAGGAAGATTCACCCGTAGAAAATTTAGACATACTCACATACGTAAACTCAAACTTCGTGTATGTAGAGAGACACTTCGAAAACCAAATTAATCAGATGTATTACAACTTACTAAAACATAAATGCGAACTCGAGAGTCAAGTGTTAACCAATGCTTTATCAATAGCCGTTCAAGCACCGGATGAATTTGCATTCCGATTAATGAAAGAGCCAGGACACATGGCAATACTAGCGGAAGAAGTTATCCATTTAGTCAAATGTTTGCAAATAGAATTTAAAAGAAGAGACACAAAAGAATGCTATAATCGATTGCCTGTATCGAGAGGAGAAAAAGAAATCTTTCTCTCTCCTAGAATTCTGATATTAACTCGAGCAGGGACACAAATAAGCTGCAGCGATGCTATGACTCCAATGTTCAATATGGGAAATCATTGGCTACTATTTTTCCTGCTCCTTTAAATGTAATTGCACCAGAGAGCCTACATCCACAAACAAAAACTACTTGGGAATACGTTTCACCAAAAGCCATAGCCGTAAGCGGCATTTACACCGAAGCTGATTTACAAGATCTACTTGATTACATTATGTTTTCACTCGAAAATTATTCCGTATTAAATAATGTTGCTATGTGTATGACCGGGAGAAACATCCAAGGAAAGAGGATATCAATTACTCAATTTTTAGACCCGGAAGTATTAGAATTACTCGCGAATAATACGTGGAATCATTTCCGGGGAAGATTTCTAACATATGGAACGGCAAGTGTCGGAGTTCTTGGAATAATCTTAATAGCTAGATTAATCAAAATACTGCTCGATATCATATTACATGGATATGCCAACTGTAGTGTATACGGCCGGTCTATTTATCTTTTAGGATCGCTGTGGAAGTCGGTAACACAACTACTACTACATCTTGGAGAGAGAAAATCTAAAAAATTGCAGGCATATAAACGTCAAGTTCACAAAAAGAAGACAAATAATAATAGTCCAATTTATGACGACGCGAAGAACAGTCAATAGATTCAGAAGAAGAACAAGGGCGAACAACCCATCGAACCATCTAGAAATATCATACGAAGAAGTCCTGAAGAAAAGAATAGACATACTTTGCAGTAAACAAATGGAAGGAGAAAGTATTCGAGCATTCTTCCATTGAGTAAGAAATCTTCGCGACGATCATAAGAATGCATTAATCAGAGCACGCGAAAATTATAAAGAATATGAAGAATCTGCAATTATTGGATGCACTTTAGGGATAAGAATAGAATCGGAGATATTTACGTGCACCACGTGAATACAAAAATCTGATAGAAGCCGCAAAGCATACTCGAAGAGTCTAACGGAGATTAGAAAAGTTGAAATTACCTAATATAAAAGAAGAGGATAAATATTTTAGAGCCGAAGAAGTAATAAAAAAATTTAATCTAATTTAGTTAGACTCTATAAAGAAGGAGAGGAATAAAGAGAAAAAAAATAATAAAAAAGGGAAATAACAACAATATACTATTATTATTACAGATGCAGTCAATCGAGGATACAACTGTAAATTCATGTTGAACTATTTTGTAGACAAAACAGGTCTCAAATTTTGTCCAGATTGTTATAAAACGGAGCAAATAGAGAATCAGAAAGGAATGCAAAATATAACACGATTCATTATCAATCATAAAATAAAATCTGCAAAACGAATTTAATAAAAATCGTAAGATGTGCAATTAATGCAATAGAATCATTAAAAATCTACGAGGTATTGTTACAGGGGTTGCAAGCAGGAAAAAGAGTTGACTTAAAAATAATTCAGGACCTCCCTAAATGCAAGATCGAAAAGGAATCAGGAGAATCATCAATCGATTTAGAAATTGATTCCTTCTTTTTCAATGAAGCATAGCCACAAAAACCTTAATAACACAGAAATATATATATATATTTATTTATTTATTTATTTATTTTATTACCAGTAAAAAATTTACATATTATATTACATAACAGTAAACTGTCGCAGAGATAAACGTAGTTATCTGTTCGCGACACCAGCATAACCATATATACTAAAGTGACTTACAAACTAATCAACCTCATAAGTTTTGTATAATCAAAATATAATATTCTATAATTACTTTACACTCTAGAAAGATTACAACAAAACATATATTCACATATACTCATTTTAATTTTGAGTTGAATTCCCATTTTCTATGAGTAATTCCTAATCCATTTTTTTAGTATTGATTTATAATTCTTTGTATTAATACTCTTTAATTCATTTGGTAAGTCATTAAACGTACCGATAGCTTTTACATAGCTATTTTTATTACTTATAGTTTTTTGTCTTGGCGGAACTTGTATGCTTTTTTTTCTAGTTTTACTGTTTGAATTGATGTATTCCTGCTTTAAGACTTCATAGTAATATATCAGCGATTCATATGCAAACATTTGTCTTAGATTCATAGGACTATCTGCGAGTATAAAGTGATTTTTGTTTATAATTTTCAAAATTTTTTTTGTAATGATTGCAATAGATTTAAATTATTCGAGTATGTTCCTCCCCATGCTATTAAACCATAACTACTAATACTGTGGAATAGCGCATAATATATCATCCTTAATGTTTTTATATCCATAAATTTAGATGTTTTTCTCATAACAAACACTAAGTATTTGGTCTTATTAATTATATACTCTATATGATTTTTCGTATTTCATTTGTAACGCTATTAAAATAATTTCCAAATGTCATGTATACAGTTTTGTCAACATTTAATGATAATCTATTAAGTGCAAGCCAATTGTCAATTTTCGTAGGCAATTATTCATTTTTGTTTCTACTGCTGTCCAGTTAGGATCTGTAGATATTATAGCTGTATCGTCCGCATAGGAAATAATTGAATGGTTTGGCATACTAGTTAATAGATCATTTGCATAAGCGAGAAAAAGTAAAGGTCCTAATACAGTACCTTGCGGTATTCCAGTCTCTACTTTCATATTAATGCTTTCATAATCAATGATTTGTACTCTTTGTTGTCTACTGTCCAAATAACCAGCTATAAGTTTATTTGCTTTGCCTCTAATTCCATAGTTATATAATTCATCCAGTAGAATTTTATGATTCACTGTATCAAAAGCTTTTGCTAAATCAAGGAATATAACTGCAATTGGAGTACTTTTGTCTAACTTTTCATATATAAGCTTTGTGATTAACGTAATTGCATCTTTTGTTCCTTTACCCTTTACAAAATCCTATTGATTTTTGATATTATATTGTCCAAATTTAAAACATCACAAATTCTGTTATGTACAATGTTTTCAAAAATTTTCGCTATATTTGAGATCAAAGATATTGGTCTATAGTTTGACGCGGTTTTCTTATTTCCAGCCTTAGGTATTGGTATTATTTTAGCTTCTTTTAGTTTATTCGCTAAATAGATTGTGTAATGCAAAGATTAATAATATGTACTAATGGTTCTGTAATGTAAACTGCTAAAAATTTAAGCGTGTTAGAATTTATATTATCCGTGCCTCCATTTGTTAGTTTCATTTCCTTTATTATTTGAAATATTTCCCTATCAATGGTTGGGTTGATAAAGATAGATTTTTGATTCATTTGAGGTAGTTGTATTTTATCATTGTACGGTTGCAAAATTTTATTACTTAATGTTTTGCCAATCGAACTAAAATATTCATTCATGTGGTTTGCAATTTTCTTCTTTTCTGTTATTTTATTATTTTTTTCATCATATAGATATTCAATACGGTTGTCCTTCTTTTTATATTTGCCTAATTTTTGATTGATAATATTCCAAAGTTTTCTCGGATTACCACAATTATTATCTACTAATCTACGATCACATAATAGTTTTGCTTCCTTTATTACTTTGTTCAAGACTTTGGCATAATTTTTGTATTCTGTTTTTAGCGTACCATTATTAGGTTCTTTTCTCCACATTTGATATAAAAATTCTTTCCTTTCACAGAAAATTAATATTGCCTTAGTAATCCAATTACTTCTAGGAATATTTTTATCCTGTTTTTTACTAATATTTTTATAAACAGTTGCTTGTTTCGTACACTTATTTATGTTTTTCTGTTAAATTATTTACTGCTAAGTTAGGATCACTCATTGATAATATTATGTTCCAATTTTCTTTATCCGCAATTCTACCTAGTTTATTATAATTTATAGATATTTTTGTATACTCAGATTTTACTTTATATATTTTTTCTATTGACATGAAAAGTGTATAATGATCTGTTATCGAGTTAGTTAATTTAAAATGCTTATTTTTAATTTTTTGTGCTTTCGTAAACATATTATCAATGCATGTTCTCCCAGCAGAGTTATTTGAATTATTTTTAAAAGATGGCCTAGTAACACCCTGAAAGCCAGGTTTGTATCCCTTATCCAGGAAATTCAGTAGCATTTCCTGGCTAACTCCATTTATATCTAACAAATTTATATTAAAATCTCCTATGATTATATGGTTCGCAACCTTTCTCTTTAGATTCATTAGCTCTTTTAGGTTTGTTAAGAAATTAGTTTTTGTAATATCTTGCGATCTATACAATGCTGATATTTCTAGATTTCCATTAGTAGTTTTAATATTTGAATTTAGTATTTTCATCTGCCCAATTTCAATTATTTCAGTACTTTCAGTAATACCATCTACCAAGTATATTACTACACCATCTGACTTGTTTATTTTACTAATATTATAGTACATTTTATATCCCGGTAAAAAGAAATAATCACTTTGCTCCAAAACCCACGTCTCCACACATACTATAATAGTCAGCTTAGTATCCAAGCCTTCAATAAATGTTTTTAGTTTTAAGAAATTTGTTTAGACTTCGTATGTTTAAATATAATAAAATATTTTTTTATTTTTTATGTATTTATTGAGAACTTTAATACTATGAAATGTACTTTCCTGTTCAATTAGCACATTGTGTATCTCTTCTATTAGCTGCATTTCTTGATCTATGTTGAGTTTTATTTTGATTTTAAATTTGTAGTACTAGCTGCCTTGTTTACATTTCCGCCGACACTGCTTCTTGGTGATAGCGATGCTAATGATGACGTAGATATTAGTCTTGCACTTTTCAGTTTATTGCCCTCCGTTCTTATAATATCTACCTTGCCGATGTATCTGTCGATAATTGGACTTAGAGGATAATCTGTCTCAGCTGTGTATTTTTCAATCTTCTTTTGTAGTGTCGTACAATTCATGCTATCATTAGCCACGTGTTTAGTATTATATTGTGTGTTATATCGATTATTATTATAATTACAATGTATTCCCACCGTGTAGACAGAGGCGATATTTAAGGAGCTACACTTGCACGTTTCGGCAGTTCCACTTTGGATAGTCAAAGCATCTCTGTCAGAATGATTAGGGCAAGTGTGGCACATTTAGCCAAAGTTATCGGTCAGGCATTGAGTATCGCGAAAGATCGAGACTCACATATTCACACAATGTGTGGCAGCGTGTGGGCCTCAGACTTACAGAACCAATCAGCAGAGGTTTTATGCAGAAAGCTGCATTTTCTCTTGCTGCATTGTAGAATAACCACGGTATACTACATGTTTACCATCGGTCTATTCCGTAATCCAGACGTTCTGTTGATTGCTCTCCAAACAATACGACAGCGCAACGATCATGGGCACCCGCTAGCTCGTGCAATGTTTCACTGTCAATGTAAGTATCAATTACTTTTTTTCACATCTAAACTCTTAGAATATTATTATTTATTTCAATATTTTTTCATCAACATTATTTCAGTGATTAACCAGATGATGAGAGACACCGAGGGTGATTCTTTCATTATGGTGTGTGATGAGTCGATAGGAAACGAGAATAATTGTAAGTATTGAGCCAATTAAAATACAAATATTAATTTTTCATTTTAATTAAATTATTTTAATTCTCTCAATACTTAGTTTCAGAGCCACGTGCACGTATGACGGATCAACAAGACGCTGCACACTTAGTTACAGCCAATTGTAAGTGGTGAATATGTTATAATTAAAATTTTTGTAATTATTATTCAATTAAATGCACATTCTCCATTTTAGTTATAGACGCTGGACCATCAAGATCTGGAAATTACCACCCACAGTCATCGGACCATCGAGGAGACTCATTATCATCAAACATAAATAATCGTAAGTATTAAGTCTGTCTGTATATAATTTTCATTTATTGTTTTTTCTGCAATATAAAGGCACGCTCTAATACTTGAGCTTCAGAGAGGTCAAGAGAGAGGCATCAACGTAATCGAAATGGAAACATTGACGACGTATCCGAAAATAGTTGTAGTGATAGGGAACGCAAACGCAGAAGGCTTACCCGCAGCAGTAGCAGTAGCAGCGAGAGCGACAGCAGCAGCAGCAGTAGCAGTAGTAGTAGCAGTACCAATATCAGCAATGCTAATAGCACTAGCAGCACTGATACAGCTGACGAAGAAGGTAAGACTCTTATTTAAATTTGTTTAATTTAATAAAGTACATGTATAAATCGGCTGATCTTATAGATGCTCATTTGCAGACCGGTGAAGGAGGAGAGCGACCTAGATTTGTGATTCAGAATGAGGCAACGTGTTTTTATCAATATTTTGGATATGAGGGTAGAGAGATCCGTGGAATCATACCGCAGCCACCAGCCAATGCCCATGTTTACAACTGGTTAAAGGGTTGCATGCAGGACCTTCATCGGCAGCTTTGTGATAGAGGTGGACCAATGGATTTTGTTGGTGTAACCATCAATTCGGACCAGTTCAATCATGGCCCCCTTTGCTATCATTCAGACTTATACAGGATTTTCAATTCGAAGATCTTTGGGAAATATTACAAAGTGCTATGCAAAGTGCGAACGAGTTCAATGTAAATGAACGGTTATCCGTTAATTGTGGTGTTGTCAGAGGTGTGGCCGGTCGTGGACGAGTTCGTTTAACCGAGGAGACAGTGAAAAAACAATCTATATTAAGCATCAATAACGATGACAATCTTTGTCTACCGCGAAGTTTAGCTGCTGCTTATGCCTATGCCGTCAGAGGTCAGGTGCGCTCAGGACTGCTTCACAAATATTGGAACCAGATTCGTCAATCACAAGGAAGAATTAAAAAAACTGCTGCCACAGATCTTATGAATTTGGCAAACGTTCAAGTGCCGGTGGAAGGTTGTGGACTAGCAGAAATCCGTAAGTTTCAAGATTTCTTCGCTACTAGCGGTACGGCAATCGTTGTTTATAATTTTTCATCGTTCGCTCGTGGAAATTCATCAATCTATGACGGCACACGATATGTCAGTGAAAATCATGGTGATGTTATACACGTATTACGCATAATGTATTACGACCGGACAAATCATTATCAACCAATATTAAATCTTGTTGGAGGAAGCGGTAGCAAGGGCTACTGTATACCATGCAATATAAGTTATTGGCGAGCCGAGGAACATAGATGTTCAAACAAGTGCTATAAGTGCATGTCCGTGCCACCGTGTAATACAGCGGAAAATCTAAAAAAATGTAATGCTTGTTTAAGATTATTTTTTGGCAATGGTTGTTTGAAAAACATCATCTTAAAATAGGATCATATAATAAAAGCAGTAATGTATGCAGTAAAATACGACTTTGTCAAATTTATTTTAAAATAGTTTAAGTAAATAAAAGTCAGCCGCATGAGTGTAATGTATCTTTTTGTAAAACGTGTAAATCAAGATTAACTATTAGACACCTGTGTTACGTACAACCGATCAAACAGACACAGCGTGTAAGACCAGTCTTATTTTTGTTTTACGACTTTGAAACCCAACAATCTCTTCGGGTGCTGGGCGACGATGAGAAAAAAGTGCACGTTTCAAATTTGTGTGTTGTATAGCAAGTATGTATCAATTGCATAGAGATTGAAGATATTTCAATTAGATGCGAGATGTGCGGTATTCGGGAATACATGTTTAATCGCGACCTGGTAAAGCAGCTTGTTGATCTGGCATTGGCACCAAGAAGACAATTTCAGCAGGTTATATGCATAGCACACAATGCCCAAGGATTCGATGCACAGTTCATATTTAAGTACGTTGTGGAAAAATTCAATCAAGATCGAGTTGTGCCATCGGTAGTGATGAATGGTTCAAAAATAATTTTAATGGAGGTTCTACATGCAAAGTTTATTGATAGCTTAAATTACTTTCACATGCCTTTGAGTAGTTTACCAAAAGCGTATGGATTATCCGAAATGGAGAAAGGTGCTTTTCCGCACTTATTCAATACGATGGAAAATCAGACTTACGAAGGTCCTCTACCACCTCTTGTTCGATAAGCTGAGTGCCCAAGCCAACAAATTACAACTTTTCTTAGATTATAAGGGTAACAACGCCATTGAGTTTACCACGGTGTAACTCTTTTGTGAATAAAAACTATAAATATAGAAAAACGGTTACGATTTCAAGAGAAATCAGTGGTTCAAATAGCCCGTGATCGAGAGCATTTTTGAATGAGAGTTTTAAGAACTAATAGCATTATTACTGCTGTACTTTTAAAAAAACTCAAAAAACTGTCTATTAAATAACAAATTGTTTGCACTTATATTTTTTTTCTAAATAAATGTATTTTTTACTTTCATTGTTTCTTCAAATTTCTTAATCCCTTATACCATACCTAATTCTTATGCATGTGGATGAAAAAAAAACTTCTATTGTGTAACTATAGATGGCACTGTGTTACGTGAAAGGTGATTGGTCGGTCATCACTCCATCGCTAACCTGATTGGTTGGTTGTTGCCTTATATGTGAAGGTTAAAGTGAAGTGTTGGTTACATGATTGTCTCAGTAGCAGTTATGGATATGCGATGGAAACATCCGTTTACCTCCATGTTGTGTGGTCCTACAGGATGTGGTAAAACAGTATTTGTGAAGAAGTTCCTAAAGGATCTTGATCTGTGCGATACCCAAATCGAACGTGTCATTAGCTATTACGCAGAGTGGCAGCAGAGCTACAAGGATCTTCAAAGCAAGAATGTGGAATTTCGCGAGGGTTTACTGCAGGCTAGTGACTGGGCTAGTGATACCAGACCGAAACTCGTGATCATTGACGACTTGATGCGAGAATCGTCGTCGAGCGGCTGTATAGTCGACATTTTCTCGAAGGCCTCCCACCATCACTCGCTCTCGGTGATATTCATCACACAGAAGGTCTTTCATCAGGGTAGAGGACAGCGTGACATATCTCTAAACGCACAATACATTGTCGTGTTTAGAAATTTGCGAGATAGATCTCAGATACAGCATTTGTCGCGTCAACTCTGTCCCGAGGATCCACGATTTTTGCAAGAGGCTTACTGGGACGCCACATCGAGACCATACGGATACCTTCTGCTGGATTTAAAACAGACTACACCGGACAACTGCCGATTTCGCACCTGTATCTTTCCGGGCGACGAAGTGCACTACGTTTACGTGTCACGGAATAAGAAGATGAATAGTGGCGACACGTTGAATCTGGTACCAATCGTCTCCTTGTGATGGGTGTGTCTAAGAGACGACATCCCTTTGCGCGTAAGGACGCTGTCATTTTAAAAGCGCTGTTCCATTTGAACGATAAACAGCAAAAGGCTCTCTTGCAGACGGCTGATTCGAAATTAGTGCGTCATATTTGTGAGTGTGCTTTGAATGTGTTGATCGGTAACGTGCCGCTGGAGAAGTCTCACAAATCACGCTTACGCAGGCATGCAAAAACACTGCGGAAGTTAGCCAAACCTTGTGTGAGCCTGTCGAAAAAGAAAAAAATCATTGTACAACGCGGTGGTTTCTTACCAGCATTATTAGCTCCTTTTATTGGTACACTGTTGGCTAGTATCATTAGTAAGTAGACGACATGGAACACGCTAAAAAGATGGTGCTTGAGCCGCATGAGAATGTTGAACGTCTCCAGAGTGTGCTAGCAAATAGCGGGTGCAATAATGCTGCTAATATATTAAAGACTGTTCAAACACCCGGAACCGTGATGACTAGACTAGATCCTGAAATGAACAACATACTGAATTCATCTACTTGCAAAAGTGAGCGGGAAAAATGGACACAATATCGTTCTGTGCTGCAGCGTTATCTCCAACACAAGGATGTCGATAACTATGATATGATTAGAAAAAAGGAGGAAAGAGATAACAAAGATTGGTGTCAAATGCAAAACAACAACCATGATGATGATGATGAAAACGACGACAATTATAATGACGAGGCACAGCAGCTCGAGGAAGAGGATCGAATTGAGGCGACAGGCTGGACAAGTATTGCGTAAATTACGTGTTAGTGGGAATATTGCCTGGGATGCAAATGGTACTGTGACAATAGGTGGTGTGCGTATACGCGGAGCCAACATGATTGACCTGGTAAATGATGCTATGAGAAATAGAAAAGGTTCTCCGCCACCTGGGTATACGCAATTTGCCGTTGCTCTTCGAGAATCATTTATACCACGCGAATACATCGGTAATAATCGTGTTTGGAATACCATAGTAGCCAGTACACCAGGTCGGGCTATCCCGTCTGAAAATATACCACTACCACCAGATGGTGCCACTGGTGCCGCTCCACGTCAGAAATTATCATTAAGTAGCGTTGGTCGTCTATTTCAAACGCCACGCCAGGCTGCATTAACGGTGAGTACATAAACGGAAAAAAGCAGCAGCAGTAGCAGCAGCAACTGGTCAGGGAAGTGCAAAACAGTCGAGGAAAAAAGTTGAGCAAAAAAAGAAGTTGAGAAAAAAGAAGAGCAAGAACGAGTGAACGTGAAAAATGGCGCACTGGATGAATTGATCGATTTGCTACCATTTAAAATGCACGTACCCGGATATAGATTTTGCGGCCCAGGTACAAAACTAGCGGAACGTATTGAACGTGGTGAAGTTGGTATCAATCCATTGGATGAGGCGTGTCGTCAGCATGATCTAGTCTACGGTGACAAACAAGGCAACTGGCACAAGGCTGATCGAGTTTTAGCTGAATACGCATTTTCACGAATGCTCGCGGTTGAAACAGATGGAGACGAGCAAACACCGGCTATGATGACAGCCTGCTGCATGGTGAGCAAGATAACCTTTGAAAAGTTTTTTTCAAGAATTAAGAAAGTACTGAAGAGGAATAAGAAAAAAGTACAAAAGAAATCCAAAGATAGTAGTAGTAGTAGCAACAAAGTTGATGAATCTGTTAAAAAGGAGGATTAGCAAACAACAAAAAGAGCGCAAGGGGTCGAAAATAAAAAATAAAAAAGTGAATAAACAACTGATGCATGATGAGTAGAGAAAGAAGAAGATTCGAGAACATTTATTACGCGCCTCCACATCCGGCAGCGTACGCTGGTATTGATAAACTTTTTCAAGCTACGCGTGAGAGAGGTAAAAACAGTAATAAAAAAGAAAAAGTTAATCGTGAGGGTGTTGTAGAGTGGCTCGACAGTCAATATGCGTATAATCTACATCGACCGATCAGACATCGATTTCCGCAACGTAGTTACAATGTGCGAAATTTGGATGATGTGGGAGGTTGATCTCATGGATTTGAGATCCTTGAAAACTTACAACGAGGGCTGCAAGTTATATTTTGACTGTGATCGATGTTGTCAGCAAATATAGCTGGTTGGAAGCGATCAAGCAAAAAACCTCCAGAAATGTCGCCGAGGCTTTCTTGCGTGTACTGTCGAGAAGCAATGGACGTAAACCAAAGTGTCTCCAGACAGACAAGGGTAAAGAATTCCTTAGTCGTGAGACGCAGCAAGTTTTGCGCGACAATGACATCAATCACAGAGTGGCGCGCAGTCCGGATACAAAGGCTGCCATCGCGGAGAGACTTATACGAACTATTAAGGGGCGAATTTGGCGATATTTCACTCACAAAAATACACGGAGGTACATCGATGTGTTGCAGAATATTATAGAGGCATACAATCACAGTATACACTCAGCGATAAAGATGACACCTGCATCTGTGACCTTATACAACGTTGGAAAAGTACGGAAAAATTTACAGCGTCGCTATAATAATAACAATGGTTGTAATTTACCCAAGTTCAAAGTCGGTGAGTTGGTTCGCGTCAGTCGTGCCCGATCCGTCTTTGACAAAGGATACGAGGGCGGCTGGACACTAGAGTTATTTAAAATTGTGCGAATTTCTCTGACACGTCCACCACCTGTCTACCATTTGCAAGATCTCTCAGGTGAGGACATAGATGGTGGTTTCTACGCAGCAGAATTGAGCAGAGTTCGAAAAGATCTGGTCACGGAATCATTCAAAATAGAAAAAATTTTACGCAGCAGAGGTAAGGGTCGCTCAAAGGAGTATTTCGTTAGCTGGAAAGGCTATCCAGAAAAGTTCAACTCCTGGGTCAAGGCTAATCAACTTTCGCAAATATGAGATATCAATTTTACATTATTCTGCCTAGCAACAGCAGTATGAATTATTTCGCGGAAAACACTACAACGCATTATGTTACACAGTTGCCACAACAGATCCGATTACAAGGTTCATGGCTGGTCGCGCTCACAGAAGTTTAAATTCCGCTAACGTTCCAACACGTGTCAGTCGACAAAGAAGAAAGAAAATTTTCCCTGAAACAAACTCCCCCCACAAGACTTGAGACGAATGAGCTAAGAGTGGAAAATTTTACAATCGCAGAATCGCTGATTCGTACAGGAAATTACAAAGACACTCACACTCTCGTTGAAGAGATAAATAACTTAGAATGTATTAGTGGTCATTTGCGGCTTATAGTTGAACGTGGTAGTTATGTGACAGTCAGCAGAGTCTGTGGAAAGGATAGCTGCTCTCAGTTCAGTCACGAGCTTTGCTTATCGGAGAAAATGCGAAAAATTCTCGGATTCGAGAAGGATAGGCAGATTCTCTTTGTTGACGATCAATACACCATAGAGGCTGATAGACCTGCTCGAGTTTCCAATGGTCTACCAGCCATGTTTATGATCTATAGCGATATCTGTGAACCGTATATGACAGGCGATGTTCAATCAAGGTTGTTACGCGCTGTATCGATAAATACCGATAATTACGAATACGGTACTACCAGAATCAAAAGTTTCTCTCCGCCAATGTACGCACCATTGTTATTCAGCTCATTTCAGACCATTGATATAGATATAAGAGACGAATGCGGACAATCGATACCATTCGATTATGGGACAGTGACCGTGACACTTCATTTCAAGAAAGTCGACTAGATGAATCGCTACGAAGATTACTTCAGTTGCCAAGTTGGCAATGGCTACCGTGGGGTAGGAGGAGGAGGAGGTAGGAATCCGTACACCGGAGGAATTGGACATATTTATGTCGGTTCTCCATACCAAAGAGGTCACGGTGGTATCGGCTCCTTCCTAGCCGGTATATTTCGTCAAGTTCTCCCGCTTCTTAGCCGGGGGGCCAAAGCTGTGGGTAAGGAGACTGTACGTACGGGTTTCAACATTGTGTCCGACGTTACGGCACGCAACACACCAGTTAAGGAGTCCTTTCGCAACCGTGTGAGAGAATCTGGTGAAGTTCTGAAAAGAAAGGCGGAAGAAAAATTGGACAGACTGATGGAGGGGTCGGGATATAAAATGGCACGCTACGGGAATCCAGCTCAGTTGCAGTTGCTCGGTGAACCCGTCACAGTGCGCAAGAGAAAGAGGGGTGTCGGTAGGAAAAAAAGTAAAACTGACAGTAGTATAAAACGCAAGTCCAGAAGTGGTGTGAAAAAGACGAAAAAGAAGAAGAAGAAGAAGAAGCAAAAACAAAAAAAAATGGCATTCCTACACACTCATTCGTGCGAGTGTTTGAAGTCCGAGCTGCTATTGTTCGACATTCCACCAACCCAAACCCCAATCGAGGGATCGCATTGGGTTCAATATAAACCGATATCATCTTTGACCGATAACTCACCTATAGAATTTGTGATCCCTGGCAATAGTGATGAATACCTATCGATCTGGCTCATACAATGCTCAGTCTTCGTGTAAATTTGAGATCTACCACATCCGACGAAGATATATCTGAGGCAAATCGACCAGCTTTTAGACTTTTACAAGCCCGAGTAGGACCAATCAATAATTTTATGCATTCACTGTTCAATCAAGTAGATGTGTCTTTCAATCAGAAGCCCGTGTCACCACCTACCAACGCCTATGCCTACAGATCGTACATCGAAAAATTGCTGAATTACGGACCTGCCGCAAAATCCTCCCACTTGTCGACTGTCTTGTGGTGTGAGGATACGGCTGGAAAAATGAACGACACAGAAAATCAGAACCAGGGATTAGTTGAGAGACGATAATTGCTTACTGCGGATAAATCTGTTGATCTTATTGGCCACCTTCACGCTGATGTGTTTAATCAGGAGAAGCTGCTGATCAATGGAGTTGAAGTGAGAGTACGCTTAGTGAAATCTCGCTATAACTTTTGCCTGATGGATCCTGCAGGCTCTTATTCCATACACATCGAGGAGGCGAACCTTCTAGTCAGATGTGTAAAAATTAGTCCGGGCATATTGCTAGCACACGCTCAATCACTCACGAAAACAACGGCTAATTACCGTTTGACGAGGGTGGAAGTCAAAGCAATGACTATGCACAGTGGTATACACGGTGAAACATTGGACAATATCATATTGGGTCAGCTGCCGAAGAGAATTATCCTGGGTTTTGTCAATAATAAAGCTTTTAATGGCGATCGGCTGCTCAATCCCTTTAATTTCGAGCATTTTAATATAAACTTTCTATGTTTGTACGTTGACGGGGTACAGGTGCCTTCGAAACCACTGCAACCAGACTTTGGAGCGAGAAATCTATATGTGGACGCATATCACACACTATTCTCCGGTACAGGCATACACTTTCTCAACGAGGGCAACCAAATAGCGCGCGAATCATACCCCCACGGATACTGTCTATTTGCCTTTGATTTGACTTCAGATTTATCGGCAAATGACTCCAGTCATTGGAATTTGATCAAACACGGTAGCCTTAGATTAGAAGTACGTTTCAGTGCGGCTCTAACAGAAACAGTCATTTGTATTATATACGCAGAGTATGATAATATTTTGGAAATTGATGCCTCACGTCAAGTCATTGTCGATTTTAGCAGTTGAAACGTTCACCTCAAAGATGTCGCTACTATGACTGAATTTGTTTGTCGCTGCTGAATTTGCAAAGTAACTCGCTATCATCTAGCGAGTTACTTTGCAAATTCAGTCTGTTCTTATACACTTCATCCAAGCATGGACGTGATCATTGACATTCAGTTCTTCAAAGGCACCAGGCATCGAAATCTACCAAAAGAATTAGCCGTAGTGGCTGTGAACAGTAATTTTAGTAGTCATTGGCTGGTAACACCGGCAATAGCGCTTGGTCATCTGAATGAAGATATACGGAGTCAGAGCGATTGGCTCACCCAGTACCATCACGGGCTCGACTACTTTGACGGTGAGGTGTCTTTAAAGGCGGTGAAAAAAACTTTAAAAGAACTTTCGAAAAGTGTGCGGAAAATATACGTTAGGGGTATAGCGGGCAGTGTAAGTTGTGTTGCCAGAGAGACTGTAGAATACATTAAGAGTGTTGATCTAGACAATATACTACTCATGAATACTAGTGTGTATACAACGACTTTTGTCAAATAAATTATTAATCTGATTGATGATAAATGGTTCGATATTATTACAGCCAGTGTGCAAACGCGGGCGAGAAAATTGAAAGACCAAATTCCGTTTAGTCGAAATGATATTGTCGATGTATTTTATCAGCTTGCGTCACAGCACCTCGATGTAATTGTCAACTTACTAAACAGTCACAACGAGTGAAATAATGTTTTTTTGTTTTTTAAATTTTTGATATAACCAATTTTATATATATATATATATATATCTTAATACCGTATATCGCAATGAATTTGTAGAAATGTCGATAATTGAATAAATTGATTATTAGTGAATATAAAAATACTTACCTTCTTTTTATTTATATCCTTACCATTTATCCATTTGCATGGTGCATTCTGTATACATTTCATACAATCTTTTATTCAAACTTAAGCGTAAAAAAAGAACGAAAAGAATAAAAAAAGACAGAAAGAAAAAAATAATATAAAAGGTGGAAGAAGGGGAAGGGGGGGGCTGTTACCGCCTCCCCGCCGCCGGAGCAGTCTCTCCTCCCGCGCGCTGTTTCATTACCGAATTTCTTTTTCTCTGTATTTGATAATCAGCGAAAAAGTATGAATAAGATAATGCAACTGCGCTGTTATAGCAAACAAACCATGAGTAAGAAAATGCAGCTGCACGGTACAGGCTCTAATACACGTGCAAATGTTTTGGTAGTTGGTCAAAGATATTGTTTGTGAATTTTGAAACATCAGCAAAAAGAGAATGAGCAAGATGTGCTTGTAGCGTGGGATCGCACGTGTTCAGGGCTAAGAAAGTGTCGCAGTATCACACCTCTGGAAGAGAGCAGCCATCAGTGATGGTTTAACTCTTTCTGGGTGATTATCGTGCTCTCTTTCTCTGTCTCTCTCTCCCCCCTCTCTTCACACCTCTGGAAGAGAGCAGCCATCAATGATGGTTTAACTCTCTCCGGGTGATTATCGTGCTCTCTCTCTCTCCCCTCTCTCCCTCTCTCTCCCCCCTCTCTCTCTCCCGCTGAAGGCCCCACTTCCCCCACAGTGGTGCGTCAGCACAACCAGCGGCGGCGGCGGCTGGTTTGTTTTGACTCGCCACTGTGGGGGGATTACTACTTATATATTTCCGACGTTACTTCCATTATTACGCTATGTAATCTAGTGTTCTTATTTACTAAAGTATGTAAGGCTATTGCTTTCGTTTCTTTCTTTTTAAAGTTCCTTGTATTTATGTCTTCTTCTAATGCCTTTAAATCCATGTTTTCATAATTATCTATACCGACAATTTTTATTCTTGGTTTTTTAATTTCTTCTCTTGCAATGTTACATATACTTAATAGTTTTTTACTTAATAATTTTTCTGCTTCAATTGCACTTGTTTCATTCATACAGCTTATAATTATCTCACTATCATTTTTAAATATTACCCTTTTTGATTGTATTGCTTTTTCCTTGTTTAAGTAGTGTGTAACGTATTTCTTGAGATCATTTCCATCAGCTCTGTTTTTCTTTGTTATTGCAATTTTTGGTATACGTTTTTCTATATTGCGTTCAATATTTACTGCTTGCGCATATGTTTTATTTTTTACTTTTTGCACTGTAAATAAATGATTTTTTAGAATTGTATTTTTGTCTTGCACCTCCTCAATCAATGTTTTTAACAATCTATTTTCTTTTTTCAAGCTTCTATTTTCAGTGATTAGATCATTATTGTCCTGCGTACTTATATCACTACCGTTATCAGCATCTTGAATTTCCTCTAATATTTCTTGTCTAACAGCTGTTTTCAAGGACAATCTCATTTGTACGAAGAGTTCCCTGGCTTCTTCGTTTAGTGTCGATTCATCACAGTTTGAGGTTATATCGTGCTCCGGACATATTCCCATGTGTTCAGTAATATATTTCTTGTTGTTGTATCTTTCAAAACAACTTTGATCATACACACCACCACATATTATGCACATCACTATTGCAACACTTTTCTTTTTATGACATTTGTAGAAATTTAGATCCACCTTGTCAGGTGGCTTACTTACAGGCGGCGCCATGTTGGCGATATATACATATTGTGACTCAATTGTTACAGATGTCGGACGTACAAGGAGTTCAAAGTGAAGTGTATCAACCGTTAACTAATAAAAGACTCAGACTCTGTAAACATTGTTATACAAAATGAAAAATTGAAAATAAGCAATACCTAAGACGAATAACATATCAATTCAACATTCACGGTTCTAACATATTTATGTGCTTAGAATGTGGCAAACAAATAACCCCAAAAGTAAAAATATATTAAAATTCATCGAATTACTACCAATATTGAAATTAACTAGAATGCCAGGAATCCAAGAAGCGATAAAGTATAACAATTTGGAAAAAAGGAAAACTGACTCTAGTACCGATTTACCGATTATAATAGATCAAGAAGAATATTTCGGTGCTTTGTTAGAAAAATTCGAGAAATCAGAGGAAAAGATTGATAATAAATTAGAATCAAAAGCAAGAACCAAGGAAAGGGGACCAAACTCGAGATCAAAAAATCGAAAAGCGGAAAAACCAGAAGTTGAAGGAATAAATTAGAATCAAAAGCAAAAACCAAGGTAAGGGGACCGAACTCGAGATCAAAAAATCGAAAAGGGGAAACACCAGAAATTGAAGGAAAAAGGGTTAAAACGAGAACACAAACGAATATATAGAACTCTTAGGGAACTAAAAGTAGCATTAATCAAACGAAAGAAAATAACGAAACTAGAAAAAAAAAGATATTTGAATTAAGAGAAAGAGGAAACTGTAATAATCAAACTAATAACTATAACATTTCAACATTTTAGAAAACAATGGACACTATCGTAAAACCAGTAGAAGATGCATCTCTACCAGGAGGTGATATGGAATTGTTATTAACCATAATCCGTAATGATTTATTGCATATGGATGTATCTATTTACATAGATATAAAAGATTTGCAAATCATAGACTTCGACATCGACGAATATATTAATGAACAGATACTTCCTTCAATTATAATCATGACCAAAAGCATCAGATTTCAATCCACGTCAATTTCGGCGAAATTTAGAGAAAGTATTATTAGAACAACTTTTGAGAGACAAGGGAGAAGAAATTGTAAATTATATAGAAAGGACATTAGAACAAGTTCCCTATAGATTCAAAAACCTCTTTAGGGAACCATAAAGAACGAGCATAAAACGAAGACGCTCTTTAAGACATATCGCAAATAGGGATCAGAAAGATGTCACAATTTCCAAGAAGAAAAAGAGAGAGTAATCACTGAAAACAGTTTGAAATAATAATTAATTTCAGAATATGAAGATACCATCTGAATTCGATCAAGAGCCAATAGAAGGAGAAATTACTACATCAAGCTCAAGATTCTATTTCATTTAGATTGAACAATTGGAATTAAAAAAAAATTGTATACCTCGACACATCCTGATTTGAATGGATAACAATTTGTGGAAAAAAGTGCTACGATCCAGATTACTTTGCACTCATCGAAGTTTTGTCTGAATTGGCACCATTATGGAGACAACCGACAGATCATAAACTGCTATCATTGAGGAGAATCATTATTTTCCATTCAATCCGTAGTAAATTGTCCTACATGTTTAGATGAATAAATAAGAATAAAACTAGAGGTGGAAGACAATATCTATTATGTAATAAGAGTTAGACGCCGTAGACGGGCACATCGTAGGAATTATAGATCGTAATCAGAAGAACTCACCCAAGAAGTAGCCACGATAACGTTTGAACCGAATCCATCTGTCATTATGAGGCCTTGATCAAGAATTCGACAATAATCAGGTATACAAACTAATCCAAAGCTGCGTGGTGATCCTAAGTGTGCGGTGCTCGTGGAATAGATCTCCCTCCACAACTCCCGTTGCACACGAGCAGCTTCCCTCTGGTGGTTTCTCCACTACAGAGGGTAGGGACGGCTTACACTCACTCAACCGTATTGCGGGGTGATTGTGAGTTTGATCTTCGCTTCCTCGAGTACACTCCTGCCTCTTCCCATATCGAGTCTAGAACTCTTTCTACGGCCTCACCTTGGTAAAGCTTGGCCCGTTTCAACTATTACCATGAAATTCAAATCGAAGCTAGTTATGAGTGTTGGAGGTAGATCTAATAAACTCAAGAAATCGATTTCAAAGAAAAAATAGTTTGTACATTTATCTGATGTTGCTGCCATCATAACGTGAATGAGTGAGGCGACTCTTAACATACAATCTCGTTATCTTTGGTGAGTCGCACATCATGAGGTTAATACCCATCAATCTGTCTTGCACTATGAGGTTCTGTTAGATGCTAGTAAAATTTAAAATAAGATAAAAAATTAGCCAGCCTTGGCAAGTAGAGCTTGAGAGCGTGGAGTTTATAGCGGTCGGAAACCGATAGATGAGGGACAGTAGTCCTAATATAAAATCTGTGCGTAGACGGAAAACTTTAGAAATTTTACAGACAGGGAAAATCGATTTATCGCTTGTTTGCGCAAGGGCAGCTGCAGTTATGAGTCAGCCTGGAGCCTGTAGTAAAGTTTTTTTCTGCTCAATATATACGAAGATAATACAATTTTAAGATGTTACAAAATTTCAATAATAAATTTTATTTTCAATTTCTTTTATTTAAAGGTAAAACCAAATAATCTATGCACAATACTAATTGTACATACCTAGGTGTGTGTACGTTCGCTTTTGTGTGAGATTGATAATATATATTTAAAAATAAAAACAATAATAAAAGGATAAGCTTTGCAATATGTTATACATCTTTCGAGTTGTATAGTACGCTTTTATGCCAAAGGATTTGAAATTTATTATTGAATTAAATAAAGTTTGATTTATTTTAAAATATAAATTAGAGAAAATATTTTATAAGATTGCAAATAGTCTGCCGGTGTAAAACTACGATTATACGCAACTTTATATAAATTAAATAAATATATACACTAATATATACTATAAAAATAATAAAACGATTGTTTTAAAAATGTACTAAATATAATTATATGTTGGAGCGTAAAACGCACGGTGAGGCCAGAGGGCGCTAGCTCTCTACCTACAGTCAGTCAGAGGTGACGGCAAGGGTAGGGGGGAGAGCGATGCGAACTGGTAGGGGAGATCGGCGCGAGTTAGATCGGGAGGAGACGGATTGGAGGCCGGACATGAGCAGCGACGGTCGAGGAAACAAAGCCTTAAGAGGTTTCTAGGACGAAAGTAAGCAGCACGTCAACGAGGGTTCATCTCATCAAACCTTTTTGGTAGAGAAGAGATTACTTGGGTTGCTGCTTCGTGAGCGTTGCCCGGGATCGACATATGTAAGTATGATTTACGGATGCCGGGTTCAGTCGGTGTGGTCGCGAGGTCACCTGACCGCGTTGGCTATTGTTCGTGGAACGCGATTAGCTTTTGTCAATGCGCTATTATCCGGACGATCCGGACAGCGAAGGACGAGGTCCATCACCAAGTAACGCCGTGCAACACGACTTACTCATGAATCCGAATTGCTATTATCCACGCGACGTGGACAGCAGCACAAAGGGCTCGAACCGTCGCAATTCTAAGAAAACTCAGTCTGCCGACGGGCAGTATGGGTTATTTGGTCCAAGCACCATGACATCGCGAGTTCAACGGCTCGGCAACGCGGATTTGCGATGTGTAATTCGACAAGCGAATGTCTTTTGAAGTTCAGGCATTTGTTGTCGTTATTGTTGCGTGTTCTCGGAATAACGAGCGAGCGGCGCATGTTGTGATTCGTTTTGAATTCAGCGCGGCAATCGAGTCGAACGCAACAATAGGCCGCGTTTACATGAATCACCTTAGCTAAAGTTCTGAATCACGCAGGTTTCGGGTGAAGTCTGCGACACTCAAACATTATATAGTTTAGATTTATTAGATATTTAGTTGCGGAACATAGGTATATAGTAATCAAATAGCAAGCAAAGAAAGCGACATTTTACGAAACGTGCTCGTACTAAGGCAAGAACTTGAGGATAAGGATGAATACCGGAAGAGGCAGCAATAAAGCAGAACGAAGGTCTCCTATAGGTCGATGAACTAGAGTGGGTGAGCCAGTGGGAAGAGGTGAGGGATCCGTCGCGGAGGATGCGAGCTGTGTCAAAGCCTGTTTTTAAAAATCAGTCTGCACTGAAAGCTCAACCCGGAAGTTTGAGGCAAGAATTTGTATTTTTAATTGAGAAAACAAATATAATAAATAAAGGATAAAAAATTAAAGTAGTGAGTTAAAGTTTTTTAAATTTTAACGCAAAAATTCGTTGAAAGAGTGTCACGTACCATTGATATTTGAATATCATCATATACAAGTTTTAGACAGAAAAAAGGTCAGTAAAAATAGAAATAATATATAATACGGGAAGGCAAGTTAAAGAAAAAATGAGTAGGCTATGAATACTGCCGCTCAAATTCTTTAACTCGGGAAAAATTTAATTGGGGTTTGGCGGGACCACCGACCCAGTGATCCCGATCACCCGCTGAGAGGTCGAACAGGTAGCAGAGCAACAAAGCAGCCGACTCAACGAAAGGTAAGTGTCAATTCAATACAGCGCTACTAGCCCGCTAGAAGCTTCTCTCTCTCTCTCTCTTCCTCTCTCTCTCTCTCTCTCTCTCTCTCTCTCTCTCTCTCAGAAGAAAAGCTATAGAACTAACGCGTAGCATATATTATGACGGGGTTTTCAAGCCGTATCATATTCTGAAGGCACGAAATTAAGTTCTTTTTCAGTAATAGAAGGTTTCCTGATCAGGCTTTTTTCGCTGTTCTTCAGAATCGCGGGAATGTCGAACACCGAAAGCGCTAGGATTTTCTCATAAAAATTTTCGTCATTCTCCGTGTTCCCCATAATAAACTAACCAATAAAATTGTTGACGACAGCATCATAGCCGAGGATGTAACACAAAAAAGAAATGAATTTTTTCAAGAAAGGAAAGGAAATTATACAATTATAAAGAGACTCTACTTTACAAGGAGTCACAAATAAAAAAGACTTAAAATTACTGATAGATAGAGAAACGCAAGGTACCTTTACGCACGCAATTGAGAGCTCTCTTAACTGGGCACGCAGGCCACACAATCCGCAGCACAAGATTCGAACGCTGCCGCCTGGGGGCCGCTGAGCCGAAAAGGATAATAATCGCACCGCCGCAGCTTCTCGCCAAGAAGAATGGCAAGCCAGGCGTGGAGAACGCTAAAAAACCACATCGAGCGCGCCCCGACGCACGTCTCGGAGGAACCAAAGGCTCCGGTGACAGGACACAAGAATTAGTGCTGCGAAAGCGATCGTCCTGGAGTGGAGACGTACACCAACCAGAGCCCTAAACCCTGACACACTATGCACACACACAACAAAACGCTCGACGCATGCGATCACGATTCGAGAAATACACAAGAATATAAGCCAGGTCACCAGGTGAAGGGATTGCTCTAAAAAGGGCAAGATCCTCTCTCCTTGGTGATCAACAAAAATCGGTAACAAAGGCACAAAAGAATACTAAAGAAGCCTGTCAGTAGGAAAACGTGCGAACGGCTCGGTTGCTGACACGCGATTCAAAATTAAAAAATCTCAGTCAAATCGAAAATTGACTGTAAAATGAACTCAATCAATGGTAATGCCCAGGTACTTAATGGTCGCTTAGGAAACAATCTTGAGTCGATCCACTGTCACTGTTATTTTCTCCATCTACTTTCTACCAGACATAAGAAAAACTTCAGTTTTATGGCTGGCCGATTCCAGTTCTGCCTCTGCCAGCCATTCGTGTATTACGCGAATAGTCTCGTCTGCTATTTCTGTTATCTCATCAAGGCTTTTCGCTACTACGACTACTGTTATGTGTTCAGCAAAACCTACCACTGTCGTCCCTTGGGTAATAGTAGCCTTAGTACTCCATCGTACATGACATTCCAGGTTAGTGGGCCAAGTACCGATCCTTGAGGAAACACTTCTGTTATTCCATAGGTATTGGTGCTATCATCGGTCTTATATAATAGAAGTCTATCCTTCAAATAGTCGGAAATCATCCGTTTTATATATAAAGATACTTCCTGCTTCCGAAGTGCTTTTTTGTATATTACTTCATTGGGCTGAGTTGAATGCATTTTTGACGTCCAGTGTGACGACAGCACACTACTTCTTTATTCCTCCTTTCCATCTCTTCCCCTCTATCGTTGTGCTCGTGGTGTCAATCACCAAGCTCACTGCGTCCAGAGTTGATCGTTTCCACTGAAAACCGTACTGATGTTCCGCTAGATCCTCTTTTCCTTCTATAGCCTGATCCATTCTGATGCAGATTATGCATTCAAGAATCTTGTTTTAGGTGTCGAGCATGCATAGCAGTCTGTATGATGAGGCATCTTCAGGTAGCTTTTTTTGGCAGCAGCACGAGGCGTTGTTTCTTCTATTCGGCAGGAAATACACCCTCTGATAGATATGAGTTATACAAGTCCATGAAAATCTCTGGTTGAGCATATATAGCATGTTTCAATGCTATATTGGGTATGCCATCTAGGCCTAGATCCTTGCTGTTTCCGGCCTTCTTACATGCGGTTAGCAGCACCTCCGCTGTGACTGGAGGAATAGTTTCTTCGTTTGCCTCTACTTTAATGACTCCACGGTTCGTACCACTGTCTGGGGAACAATGTAGTCACTAACCGTTGTAGGAATTCCGGGCAGTTGGGAGAGGGCTACGCACCCTTGATCTTCTCCATTACTATTTTATATGGTCAACCCCAGGGGTCTTTATTGACTTCACCTTGCAATTCTTTTAGACACCGACGTTTATTGGTACCGATTATCTTTTTAAGTTTCTGCTTGGCGTCCTTCATTGCTTGCTGGCAGACATCTGCAATATCCTGGCTTCTTCAACTTCTATAGTATTTCTTTCTTACTCGCTGCAACTGTCTCACAGTCCGATGGCACTCGCTACGAGTGCTTTCCACCGCATTATCCTGTCAGTCTGTTGGTGGTCGTCTGTGATTGGGCACTGTTCTTGCCATAGTAGCATCGCAGGCTCGGGTGATTATCCATTAGCTGCTTAGCCTTGCTATCGACCGTCTCAGAGAGTTGTATTTTCTCAAGTGCTCATAGAAACATCTCCTTATTATAATTCTTTCTTTTCCAACCGATTCTGTTGATCTTTGTACGTGCGCTGGCAACCTGTTTTGATTTTCCTATCTCAATTATTGTGGCCTGGTGATCACTGTTGGTGTAATGCTCACTCACGATTTACGTGTCGACTGAGTTAATTAAACAGGTGCTAATATACGTCAGATCTATTATAGATCCCGTGTCACCTCTCCTAAAGTGTTGGTACCTACGAGTCACCGAGCTTGAGGTCTCAATTGCTGCCGCAAGAGAGCAGCCTCATCGCACATAATATCCATCGAGCAACAGTTAACATCAGTCTTCGACTCAAGCGCAGACGCAATCTGAGTACTTATTTTGATCGAGTTATGTTTTTTAAATTATGGCTCATGCTTCAATCATTTTACTTTACATGGTCTGCACTATAATATGGATTTTAAAATTAGTAACCCTCGCGTATGGGGCTCTATAAACGGGTTTCTCCCATGTGTACATGGAACCGCTGAAATTCGCTTCCGCAGGGCCCTCCAGTGTAGCAGAGCTCTTGTAGTATGGGTATACGGCGTTCAAAAGGGGGCTTCTTCACTAGTAAGAGTGGCTACACTCTGGATGGTGCTGTCGTTAAAACCAGATACTCCTGGTCCGCTAATAGTCTTGGGACCCGAATCCAACCTAGCCAGCATGGGAGGCTGCCCTGCACATTGTGTGTATAATCTCGTTTCTCGTAGTAGTGCAGGCCGGCAAACGGAAGGGACTCTGCTGCGAGAAGCGGGGCACGGCCAATGCCACCGGAGTGCTTAGTTGCCTTTTTATTTGAGGAAGCCCAGGAAGGGATGACCGGACCACTACTTACGGACCCTCCTGACCACCACAAACCACACTACTACAAAAAAAAGGAAACAAAAAACTAGCAAATCAAAGCAGGTTTAAGAGTGCAACCTGCGACACACGATCAACGAGGGCCTCCCTGTTCTCTTACCGCATCGGTAGGAAACCTAGCTGATAGGGCGGACAATGCCATAGGAAATCGCGAAAGAACGGATGGAATCCGGGAGACACAACCAGAAAGTTGGGAGGCTGCGGAGAGCAGCCTGAGTAGCTACTTGCGATACACAGAACCCTAAAAAATATGAAGGCGAAGACTAAGGTCCAGAAGAATGTCAATATGGAAATTAAGAATGGCATGTGTGAGATTGAGAAAGCGGTGGTATTTGGAATGCATAAGCTCCAACGTATGACGCTGTTTTTCACAAAACCAGGATGGAAACAGTCCCAGACCTAAACGGAAGAGGGACAGACAGACTCCGAGTCCAGAAGCGAGAACTTCTACACAACAAGAGGGCCCGTCTAAGGAAACTTGGGCAACGGTGACTAAACGCAAGAGACACAGAGCGGCAACAGGAACAGAGTCGAACGCCAACGGTCCAACGATAAAGACAATTCAGCCTACAGCTGGTAAGATAGGTCGCCCAAACCTGCAACCCAGGCGAGGCGCGATCCTTATCAAGCCAGCGGAGGGTACGACAAACGCGGACGTTCTTTCTTCCATAAAAGAGAGCATCAACCCAATCGACTGTTGTGTGGAGATACGAGCCATACAAAAAGACCCGAGACGGATCGGCACTCCTAAAGCTTGAACGGGGACAGGAATCACTGACCTTCCAAAGGTCCTTACAGACTACACTGGGACCTACTGCAACTGTGAAGGACATGACTTCCAGGCTGACGCTGAAACTGAGACCGAAAACGTGCGCAGCGTCCACGTCTTCGCAGTGAATAACCGTGGGCAGGCTTGATCGTCTGCGAGTTTAAAGCGACGGAGGCAATGGGCTTGCTCAAAAAAGGCCGCATAAAAATCGGATGGGTAAACTGAGGTTCCGAGGTGTTACAAGTGTCTCGGATATAGTTACGTGAGGGTTGACTGCATAGGATCGGACAGACCCGACTGCAGCTGGAAATGCGTCCGAAAGGCGTATGTAGGCAGGGCGTGCACAAACACGTCTTCCTACTTCCTTTGTCCGGCGAGAGCTAACCAAGATTTAGATCATGTGCCTGGCATAGCCTCGTGCGCTGCATTCGAGGCGGCTTTGACAGAACGCAAGACGGGACAATCAAAATGAACCTGACAATACTCCAATTCAAATTGAATAGGAGCAGTGTGGCACATACGCTGCTCACCCAAATTGTGTCGAAAACGGACGCTGACGTGCTCGTAATAAGCGAGCAGTACAGAAACCGTTCCGAACCGTCGTGGATCGCTAGCATCTCGAACATGGGGGCGGTGTGAGTCCGAGGGACGAATGCGGAGCGGATCGCAGACAACGGGTCCGGGGAGGACTACGCTTGGGTAAGGGCGGGTACTGTCATTCTAGTTAGTGTCTACCTTTCTCCAAACAGTATCGTGCGCGAATACGCGGAAAAATTAGAAGTCCTGGAAGACGTCGTAAGAGACCTCTCTGGTGATGTGTTGGTGGCGGGTGACTTTAACGCGCGAGCAATCGAATGGGGGATGCCAATAACGAATAGGCGAGGGCGACTGATCTTGCAAATGGCCGCCCGACTGGAACTGGAAGTCATTAATGATGGAAACGTGTTTACGTACAGGAGACCCGGCTTTGGTAACTCTATACCTTGGCTACGGACAGGATGTTGACGAGGCTGAGGGGATGGAGAGTGATCGAGGACTATACGGCTACTGATCACCAGTACATTCCCTTCAGCCTGACGAACGATACTGCGGTGAGGCAAAGACAGAACAGACGGACGATACAGTGGGACATTGGACGTATAAACAGGGACGAGCTCACGAAGCAACTGCGGAACGTAGTGATACCTTATGCAGACCTGTCTTAAGGGCGGACAGACCGAATCACGACTGAACATAGTGCTGGTGATTTGGAAACATATCTGCAGTGCATCTGCGAAGCTACGATGCCACAAAAGCAATACAGACGGGACAAACGGCAAAACTATTAAGGCAAACCTAAGCTACAGTGCTGGAGTCGACTAGAGGACGAATTAGTGTCAGAGGCCTGGGGGGAGGGCTACAAGATTGTGACTCGCAAACTTGGCGCCTGCCCCCCCCCCCCCCCGTCCCGAGACAAAGGACACGGACAGGATAGAAAGGATTGTTAACAGTCTTTTTCCAGCCCACAAGGAGAGAACGGACGACACGGACGAAGACATTATGATGGAGTGCCCATGTTTCACGGTGGCGGAGCTTGAGAGTGCTGCAGCCAAGTTAAAGCCTCGGAAAGCTCCAGAAACCGACGGTGTACCTGTGGAGCTGCTGCGGTTCATTTTCGCTGAATAGCCCGATACGTTGCTGCAGCTCTACAACGGTTGCCTAATGGCGGGGGTGTTTGGTAGACCGTAGAAGAGCACGCGGCTGGTCCTTATTTCCAAAGGGAAGGGGGATCCGGTTTGATTATCCTCCTATAGGCCTCTGAACCTCCTGAATATGCCGGGAAATTCGTACGAACTATTGCAGCGACCGAGACTGTTGCAAGCGGTGGAAGCTGCCGGAGATTTCTCGGACAGACAGCACGGTTTCAGATGAGGACGCTCAACAATCGGAGCAATAACGGATGTATTAGAAATTGTAGCCAAAGTAATTGACATATGCCATGGAGCTAGACCACTAGTACTCTTGGTAACATTGGACGTTCAGAACGCTTTCAACTCTGCGAGGTGGCCGGATATTCTGGAGGCGTTGGAGACAATCTTCCGGGGGCCTGCCTATCTCGTGCGAGTTGTGAGGGACTACTTACTAGACCGATACCTGACGTTTGAGACAACGGACGGTACACGTCGGAAAAGGCTGACTGCAGGGGTCGCGCAGGGATCAATCCTGGGTCTCGACTTCTGGAATACCTTGTACGACGGACTACTAAGACAGGACATGCCTACTGATACGTGCCTCATCGCTTACGCGGACGACGTTGCGGCGGTAATAAGAGCACGCGACACTCATCTGGTGCAGCTAAAACTGAACCAGGTAATGAGGCATGTAAACACATGGATGAAGGACCACGGACTGTAACTAAAATAAAACGGATAGACATCACTATACCACTGACTGTGGGTACGGAACAGATGATGACCAGAAACGAAGTCAAGTATCAAGGGATGACTCTAGATACGAAGCTGACTTGCTGGTCACATATACGTAACGCGGCGACGAAAGCAGCAGAGACGACAAAGGCCTTGAGTTGGCTCATGACCAACACGCGAGGATTGAGACCAAGTATACGGCGACTACTCATGAGCGTCACCCATTCAATCATGCTCTACGGGGCGAGGTATCGGCGTACGCGCTGAAGATAAAGAAATGGGCGAACGTTATGACAAGCGTCCAACGAATTGGAGCGCTGAGAATCACGTGCGCGTACCGCACCGTAACCAAAAACGCGATTTTCATGATAGCGGAGGTAATCCCAATCGACCTTCTTGCACATGAGTGCAAACAAAGGTTTGTACTCACGGAGCTCGCACGCAGGGAGGGCAGACGCTGCGACAGAGGAACGGATAAGGACGACTGAAGAATTGCAGACAAGATGGATAACGGGCGTACAAGCACGGCGAGATAGACTTCTACCTTACCCAATTCTACCTTACCCAAAAAGTAACGACGCCGGAATGTACTTACTACGGACAAGCCTAGGCGACGCGGAGCACACATTCTTCGTGTGCGACCGTCGGACCAAGCAGCGACAGAGACTAGAGACACTACTGGATACGACGATCACACCAGACAAAGTGACAACACTGATGACAACAACTACAGAGGCTTGGATAAACATCGCTTCATACGTTCGTAGTACACTGCGAAGTAAGAAAATGGATGGATGTCTGGATAACCGTGTAACAGAGAGAGTGAAATAACATAGTAGTAGTATTGAATGACCGGAAGCAAGGAATGTATGTGCAAAGGAAGCGCAAAGGTCAGTCGGGCTTACAAGGAGATATGTGTTTAGTGGGTAGGGGTGGCTGCCGCCGCCGAGCCCCACACATGGTGTTCTCCCAAGAGAGTACCAGTCAGTCCGTTACTAGGATTCACAGCCTCCTACAAAATAAACCTCGCATACACTTATAATTGTTGTTTGCGCGTCTACCTTGTGCGTTATTGTTACTACGATAGCGTTGTCCACCTGCATGAAATGCAAAAAAATTAATAGACTAAATGCGTAATATAAATTAAGAGATGCAATGACTGTGATAAACCATACCATGATATTTGTCATGCGTGGACAATAGGTAAGGATGGTAATTACCAATGCACTGACTGTCACTCAAAGAAATTAGGTACTAGTAGTACTAATAATAGTGGTAGTATTGGAGAGAACAAAGACTGATAGACGGTTAGTGTGGGTTCCGAATGCAACAAAAATGGCGCCGGGCGCGGCGGCTTGGAAAGATGTTCGCTCCGGAGTTGAGTAGATCGCTTCCAATGCGGAGGGAGTGGGTTGTGGTGAGGATCAATTTAAAGTTTTGATTTCAAATGTTTGTGAAGGCACTGATGCCATATACTCGGATGTAGTACATGCGATCCTTACTACGATTGACCAACCTGTGTCGAAGAATGACATCGTGTCAGCGCATTCACTCAGACCCGGAGCGTGGCTGAGTGACGGAGGGGGAGGGCGGCGTCGAGTCCCGGGGCGTCGTAGTAGATAGAATCATGCGTCTGAAGGGTAGCTTTACAGCATTTAATACGAGACACATAAACATAACTTCACTCAGTGAAAAAATACGTGAAAGCCTAATAGAGCAAAATATTCATCAATGATAAATAAATAGGGAAGATTTTGTTCGCTTTAACACTCTAGAGCCCGTCGATTCCTCACTAAGAAGGGAGATCGTGATAGGGCTCTTGAGTTTAAGACATCAAAAGATCTGCATGTGCTAGCGGCCTTGTTCAAATTCACTAGCGTTGAGAATGAAAAAATCTCGCTTAGGAGCACTCCAGACGTATGCAATAGGCAGGAGAAGACCAGGCAGTGGTAACGCCTCAGTTTCCAACAACAGTTAGTCAGGCCTGACTAGGTCACAAGGTCATGAGAAAGACAGGTGAGGTGCTGAGAGCGGGGTTCCTCAGCGCAACCTTACTCTGCGCACACATTGGGATGTTTCGTCAGTTCTTGTAGTGACCATGCCACCTGTTCGAGTCGGGCTGATCTATCGAACCACTGGTATCTCGGTATTGAGTGATTCGGTCCTAGTCAACGACCTCAGAAAATTCTCGGAGGACTGCAATTACAGAATTGTAATGTAGGTCCTGAATGCTAACATGTTGTAGACCTCGCAAGATGCAGAATTTTTTCGGGAACTTGCTTGCGAACTAAACCTAAACTGGCTCTTACACGTGGATTGATGTGATCTTTACGGACGGGGACAACGTAGTATTGAATGCAGGCAACTTACCGGCGACCTTCCCAAGTAGACATAACGTAATTGACGTTGATATTAACCTCCGTATTGCAGAACCTCCACTTCTCAAAGATTTCACTTATATGGACTTTAAATCTATTAGAACGAAGGAATTGCAATCTCTTTTAGCTGCATATGATTAGTCGCAAGTGATTTATTTCGTTAGTGGAATCGATACTAGGCTAGAATATCTTAGCCGTAATATTACAGATGTCATTGATAAACTAGCCCCGCTGAAACAGTTCAAGGATAAGAAGAAGGGCCATCCATCCTGGGTGGATACAGAGCTCAAGGATCTGTACAACCGACGAGACCGAAAGATCTGTGGACGGAATGTCAGAATCTGGCAGATGAGGCTGAAGAACTCACTGTCCAAGCGAAAGAGGCTTTTATTCAGGATAGAATTTGGTGTGTAATCTCGGTCTTATTTCTAAAGTTAAAAGCGTCCTGCAAGACTTCTCCCCAAATGAGTTGAACAAGTATTTCACTAGTGTATCCATATCGAACCCAGAGCGCGAGGCGGATCTGGATGGCATCGTCTAGGCTGCTGGTGCGGATAGCTGCACATGTGAGGTAAACCACGCTGACGTTGTACTCGCTGTCGATCACTTCTTGTCGCAAGCAAAAGAAGAAGATGAGATACCACAAGACATCATCGCGAAATCGTTACCAGTTATCGGACATCATCACGTGAGTTTGTTCAATTTTTCTTTATTACGTGGGATTTTCCCGTCAACTTGGAAGAGAGCACACCTGGTGTCCCTAAAGCAGTCAGCAATTCCATCAGATGTCTCGGACTTTCGTCCAATAGCCCTGTTGTGCTTTCTTTCAAAGGTCCTAGACAAGTTAGTGCATGACCAGATTCTTGAGTACCTGGAAGCGCAGAAGGTTCGTGACCCTCTCCAGACTGGATTTAGACGGCATAATTCGACTCAAACCGCACTGCCTTGACTGACTGAAGATATTAGGAAAGGATTCGACAGTGACGAGCAACTAATGTTAATGTTCGATTTCAGCAAGGCGTTTTACACTATATTTCCAGCTAAATTATGAAGGAAGTGGTTACAAGATACAATGGTGACTCTGATTGGCTTACAACCAATTTAGGCTTCCCACAGCGCCCGCGCGCAGGTCGAGACAATTATATAGTTGGCCGATCTCGATGGATGCAACCTCGAAGAACGGGCGATGATTCGCGCGATTGTTGACGAGTTGACGGGGGTGTTCTGCTTGGATGGAGAGCCGCTCTCAGCTACGTAGTCATTGCAGCACAAGATTGTGCTGAAGTTGAACATGCCAATCATAAATCATCGATTCCATTTTCCGCGGGCTATAAAGCAGCATATGCTTAGAGAGCTTGCAAAGCTCCGTGAGCAAAACATCGTCGGATCATCGAACTCTAATTACTATCCGAAATAACCGGACGTGCAGGGTAATAAGAGGTTTCTGACCTGAAGCAGGGGTACCATCATAGAGAGATGCATCCCGATTCCGCGAAGTTGACTACTTTGTATGCACTTGATGTCAATCATGGCAATCAGTTGTTGCAATTTAATCGTATGGCCATGGGCTTAAAAAAGGCCACAATAACTTTCACGCGCGCGATGTCTAGCTATGGCGGGCCTTCAAGGCAACGAGGTCGAAATTTACCTCAATGATCTCATGGTTTTCGAGATACTAGTCGAGCATAATGAACGGCTGCGTTGAGTTCTTAACCTGCTCCTGTCTGCAAATATGACAGTCGAGCCAAAGAAGTGCCAATTCTTAAAGAAACAGGTACACGTTCTTGGACACATAGTCACATAGTCACACGGTCAGATAAAATCTGACTCAGTCAAACTGCGGATGCTAGCAATTTTGCCCTCGGTGCAATATTAAACCAAGGTAAAATTGGCTCGGATCAACCGTGTACATACGCTTCGCGCTGTTTAAAGGGCAGCGAGCTGTGCTACCCAACGTATGATAAAGAATTGCTCGCAAAAGAACAGTTCCGTTACTATCTGTTCGGACGCAGATTCACGATTTGCACGGACCGTGAGGCTCTCAAGCACTTCCATATGACGAGAACGCCGGACCAGCCGTTCAATAGACTGAAAGCTGTGCTCACGGGTTACGTGTTTGACATCTTGTATCGCCCGGGTATCAAGAACGCGAAGGCCGACGCTCTGTCGCGCAATCCGGTATTCGCAGAATGAGAAGCTTATCCGGATCTGGCGCGGTTAGAACTCTACCAACGGACCGTTAAACAAGCAGAGAAAAACCCGGACGAGAAAGCAGACGTACCGCCAGGTAGAATTTTTCAAACGCGCGCGATCACAAAGAAACTCGCAGATGGCCTCAAAAAAATTTAGATAGATAGATAAATTAGATAAGACAAATTAGATGCCGCTCAAGCGAAAACGATTCCGTAAAGAGCGACAAAGCTAATATGCTACGCAACGACAACGCACTAATTTATAAAACCGGGGAAATCTTTGCAGTTTAAAACGAGTCTAACAGTTTTTACCTGTGTTGCGCGCTGCAAGACGTGTACCACGGGATATGAAAATAAAAATCCAATAGTTCTCGGAAGTATAGGATCAAAAGTTCATCTACAAACCGGATTATCGCAACGCGACGTGGTTTGAGTGTGTATTCACCAGCACTGAGTTAAAAAGACTGGGTAAAGACAGATACACCTTGAGCGTAGCCGAACGCGCGCGAATTTCGGAAATTTGTTGCTTATCAGTGGAAGCGCAGCAGCACTGAAACTGCCGAAACCATCGCCGACGGATGAGAAAAATTCGGCCGTATATAAAGTACATTGCGCCCACGGACGAACAGACATGCGGCTCGGAGCGAATACGCAGCGCTGTGTCCAAAAAGCTGCACGAGCCCAGCAGATCGGACAGCGGCGAGGATAGCCTTGGCGTCCCGTTTTTGGGCAAGCTGCAGAGGGACCAGGTGGCGATATTCTATCCTCTATTCTCTTGCAAACATAACTTCTTACCGCGTGAGAGCAATACAGAGAAAAAATCGTTAACTGGTAAGCCTGGCATGGTAGCTAATGATTTGGAACCGCTCTAGTCGTTTACTTTTCCGCATAATACAGGGTTTGAAGGCCTAAGCCTACTGTCGGCAAACGGCTGTCCGACCCAATCGGTAGGCCTCTGCTCCGTTAGGCCCTTCAAAGAAAAATACTAGAGTCAAGCTCCAACTACAGTACCTTTGACTACGTATTTATCTTTGCACACGAATTCAAAGTGAACGCTAGCTTTCAATATGATATAACTGAAAATACGCGGATTTTCTGTCACATCGTGGTGCCGGGCGCCCAGGAGTGCATCCACCTGAATTTAACGGGTCAGCACTTTACGCCCTATATACGCGTAAGCGCCCCGGAAACCACGAACAAGCCGCTGACGCATAAGCCCGATTTGTGGCCCTCAAGCGAAGAAGAACAGGAAAGACCGAAGTCGCCGGTATTCAAACAGAAAAGGCGTGCACAAAAAAAAATGCTCACGCAGTTGTGCGCCCAGAGACGAACTACGGCCGCGAAATGGGCGACGAGCGGGACTAGCCAAGCACCAATGAATCGGCATACACAAAGAATTCTACTTTATTGTTGAATATGCCAAACGCGGGCAGCGAGTCTGACGCAAATGGCGGCACACGCAATCAGACCGACGGTACCCTCACTGGCATAAATAGTCCATGACAATCGAAATCGCTGCAGCCGCGACGCAGCGCGTCTTTTCTGCAGAAACTGTAATGCCAGCGCGTGATCTCAAGAGAGGGAGTATGCAGTTTCGCTGTGATCCGAGACTTGGCTATTCTCATCATATCCTAGTGGGCCAATTTGACGGAAAAAGTCGCGGCGTTAGTAACCTCCAGTATCAACGGGAAAATAATCGAAAAAGTCGATTTACGAACATATTTTCAGGCAGGCGCGGAGTTAGTCGACGACGTCAAAATTGCTGTGCAGATTTGCGAGCTGCGATGCGATCCTGATAGTCTGATAGCAGAAGCTGAATTAACGGCCCAGCAGATGGATCGAGTAGGACCTGATCCTTACCAGGCCGAAATGCAAGAGGCGCAATAGAATTAAATCTATTGCCGAGGACTCACGGCGCACAGCGGCCCTTCTAGCCAATCAGACGGAAATCGATGCTTTTATACAATTTTATATCCGCTTTGAATGATTACATAAATGAAAAATTGCAATTTTGTAAAAAAAAGAAAGAAACTATTTATTTTGTTTGTATTCCATAAATAACCGTTTTGTAATTTTTACACAAGTATAGAATAGAATATAATAGAATCAGATTTATCTGACAAGTCAAAATAGTGTACATTCCACGTTCAGTGTATAGAGCTGAATATCACAGCAGTGATTTACAATTTGATATTATACCACAGCAAATGTTTACAATTTGCAATATTATAACAGTTATTTATCAGAGCAGTCATTTACAATTTGATATTATACCACAGCAGTTGTTTACAATTTGCAATATTATAAGTTATTTACAATTTGGTATTATACCATGTCGTCTTATAATTATTATCATGTACCATTATAAAAACTTATTCTATCGCGTCACTAAACAACAGTGCGGATTAGAATTCAAGTTAGTCACAGTCAGGTATCACTGTGCGTGATCTCGGTATCGCCAGTTCCCTTGATACCCTTCCCAAGGACCTGCACTGGTTCCTTTCAAACAGGGTAGAAAGATACGGCGGTTGCCCCATGGAATAAGCCTTATATACCTGTACCGCCGCGAAATAGACTCTTCGATCATTAATGTTTAACCAGTTCAGTTCCTTTCGATGAAAGGTAATGCTAATGTATCTTACACATAAATTCTGTAACCTCTGCAATCGCGTCTGAAGCTCCTGTGACTTCATCAAGATAGACTGTATGTGGCGCGATGCATTTTGTAGTATGCAGTCGCACGTGTTTAATCATAGTTGTAATGTATACAAGTTTCTGTAACCATTAGCATCTAAGTTTTTGGTTTTAGAGCTCTCCTTGGTTCACAATGTAAGTCAGCAGCTGCTGTCGGTCGACAACACCCGCGCCTATATAAACACTACACACATACACACATGTTTTTGTAGTTTTGTATAGTTTTATCTGACGTTTACAGAGCCAGGAGGGTTTGGAGAAATTTAATAAGCAGAGACTCGCGATCTTTTGTGTTTTTTGTTATAAAACACTGGCATTCGGGACATTATTTTATTTTAGCTTGATTGTCAAAAAACACACGCACACAAACGGCGCGAAGCGTGTTATCACGCACCCAGACGGCTTCATACACGCTAGCACGCGTCGCGTCGACGGCAAAGCGAGCAGATCACCGACGACCACGACACAAGAAAGAGCTCCTTTTGTACGGCAATAAACAACATTCACTGTACCACTTGTGTTTCTCAATCACAAGGGCACACCCCATCACCCATCATCCATCTGTGACAGATTGAGCGATGAGTACTATTTTCGTTCAAAATCAAGATTATCGTATTTACTCTATATATCAACAATAATTAATTATACTGGATGCGCGCGCTCTCTCATGAATGCTATCATATGCCTTGTTTAATGCGTGCTCACACAAATCCACGCCCACACACATACATACATCATACCCAATTTCGCTTTAGCGTGATCCCATGGCTGGTCTGCAGCTGCTTTACGGTTCCGTCTTTATTGCTCCGGACGCCGGATAGGTTTTCCCGTACCCATCCGCTACATCAAACCCTTATGCTTTTACAGCCCGTGCTGTCCTTCCTTTTTTGGGGCCTGTACAGATCCATTCTTATGCGAACTACTTTGCCCTTCACGTATCTATCCTGTACTGTAACGGATTAGCGCGCTTTATCGAGCCGCGTCCTTTACCCCACGCGGCATATGCCCCTTTCTTGCAAGATTTTCATAATAATGGCGCACTTTGTTTGTTGTTACAGTATGCTACAGTTGAATCTCTACATTCTCTTCCGAAAGTAAAGTACGTGATTTTAATAAAGGGTGTCAAAAAATGTAAAATTTAGAATTTTTTTTTTTAATTGAAGTAAGTCTATTTTTTATGAGAACAAAATGGCTGCACACTTAAGTCGTGAATAAAGTTCTATATGTAACACCGGACTAAAGTCGATTATTCCTTCGCTTTGCTCGGTCAGTAAACCCACCCGCGGTAATAATCTGCGACTTTAGTCCCCTATTGCATAATGTACTATCATTTTATTTAAATTGAAAAATAGGACCAAGAAAAGTGCAGACATTATAAGTCATTAGAACTATATGGAGTCAGAAGTTTGTTCACTTATGAAACCTGAAACGCCTCGTATTGTGATATTGGGAAAATCTTATATTCAGGCAGCTTCTGACATGGGTTTGGATAATATATGTCTCAATTACGTTATAGCATAATTCAAATATGTGTTATTATTTATTATGACTTATCTATCTTTACGCCCTCACCGCATCTGGATTTTAAGAGTCTGTAGGAACTCAAAGGAATTGAAAGTAAAATAATAGTGACCAATAGCATACAATTTATTACTTAAAAACAACATCTAATCACAATTTGTATCTTATTTTGTGCTAAAAAATACACACTTTAATATAAAAAATTAAAATCAAATTTTAAATATCGCTCAAATAATAAATCTTTTTAAACTGATAACATTGAAATAAGATACCACAATGTAATAATATATATAATAAAATATATATCCAAAAAATGTCTTGTACTACAAACCTGGACCATCACGATAGTATCGAATCCCCATGACAGATAAAATATAAATAAATCCAATACATTGAAATAAATTGTAAAATATGAGGTAAACTTTTTTATAATCCTCTATAAAAAATAAATATAGTTAGAAATTATTAAACTAATCTTAAATGTTATGAACGTACAAAACTTTGAAGAAGTTAATTTACCTTTCCTGTAACCAAATTCTTCTTTATGCAAGCGATCGTACATATCAGGATAGTCTTGACAAACATCTCGTATAGTTTCTTCGACATCATCTTTTTCTTCACTTTGCCATTTATCAAAATCTATTTTCAACCATGCTGGTTTTTGAGGTTGACAAGTTAATCTTGGCCACCAACTGTTAAATTTTTTTGTTAATATAAAGTCTATTTGGCGGTCAATAATTTTATAATCACTTTCCTTTAAGGTGAAATATAAATGCATTAATTACAGCAATTTAAAATGAATCACATTGGAATGCAAATTAAATTGAACTCTTACATCAGGAATAATAGCAGAATGAAAATCTAAGATGAATTCATAGTTATTTACACCTCTAGCGCCTTGACCGTAGGCAGAAAAGCTTAATTTTTTGTCTTGAAAGTAAACATGAACATCCTGTAATAATAAACCAAATTTAAAAAGATTAGAACTAACAATATCTCTTTCACAATTTATATCAATTCAATGCACCATGTGATTCCGCCCGAGCATAGCGAGTGCTATAATATATTGTTTAATATTGTTAAATTAAGAAAAGTATAGTTGCAATAATCACAAGTAGTTTCGATCACATTATTTTACCGACGTTTTGCATACATAATCCCTTGTCATCAGGGTATTTAGAACATTCACATATTCGCTAGTCTGAGACGGCGGCCCCACATGGTAGGTAAGAGACCACCAATAGATAACTTACCGATAAATACTAAGAGATAAGTTATCGACTAAGTGAGCGATAGTATTCACATGTAATAGCCTACATAAGCGCAGGTAGATAGCGTGCGCGTATAAAGCATTGGAGGGAGGGACGGCCACGGATATAAAAGGAAACCCGCAGCCAGCAGCGATCACTTACGATCTGACTCTAACGCGGAGAGCACAAGGAGAACTGTCGGCCTCTCCAAGTGCTCTAGTACTTAGTATGCAAACGAGCAGTGTGCTTTCGAACAGTACTAAGGGGACCCTCCCCCTTCCTAATTAGCATAAGACCAGATTTGTATTCTTGAAGCAATATACATTTATTTATTTAATTCATTGTTGCATTATAATCATTGCTTTGTTTACCCTTCCCCCCTCGAATATCCCTTAGGATCAGGAAAGTAGTTCCCTGTTCTTAAGTGGGTAGCTATCGAGTATGGATTGGTCGTGAGAAGGTAGATCCTCACACACTGGTCCGAAGCTGCGTGGATTACCTAAGTGTGCGGAGCTCGTGGAGTAGATTCCCCTCCACAACTCCCGGTGCACACGAGCAGCTTCCCTCTGGTGGTTTTTCCATTACAAAGGGTAGGGAAAGCTTATATTCACTCAACCGATAGTGCGGGGTGATTGTGAGTTCAATCTTTCTTCCTCGAGCGCATTCACGCTTCTTCCCATTTCTAGTCTTGAATACTACACACGGCCTCGCCTCGGCATTGCTTGGCCCGTTTCAAGTTACATTTTTTTTTTCAAAAGTAAATTTTCGATATGTACATTTAGCAGAAATTACCTCATAAAATCTTACGGCTGGCCATACAGGCCGAATCTTCAATATCTCCTCGAGGCATGCGCGGTATGCTCGTTTTCCCTTAAACTCGTCTCACTGCCCGAAAATATCGCGTAACAGGAGATTGGACGACAAGTACCCGAATTGCACATTGGAACGAGATAACAACATTTAATATTACATCAACAACTATACTATTAAATTTAATCATACCAGAAAAAAGATGTGTAATGTGATTATAATTGAGATTTATAACACATTCAGAACACTAGTTTAGAAGTCTTAATTTTTGACGAAATAAGATATAATTTTATCTCGTGAAAAATATGTAAAATTCTATGAAGTTTAATGGATAATAGGATTAATTATTCGACTTAAACTGAATGAATACCGTTACATATAAATGATGTTAAGGTTGCGTGTAGAGATGTTGTATTGTGAGCAACCATCGAGAGTAAGCTAAATCAACTTGAGCCGTACAGCGGCTTATATTGTATCAACAATAACCATGGTAGAAGTGAGACAATGGCGGAAAGGCCCTGTTGGTTAAGGCGTTTCATATGCAAATCTTTATCCATAAATTTTTTTCAAAAAATTGAAATACAAGTCTGCTATCACGAAATTCCATTTTTAACCAAAATAGTTGGTCAACTATCTTAGGCAGTTTGTACTCAGGTACAGGGTACGAATAGCCATTCTATGAACTACTCAGAAAGTAGGTTAAAAAAAGTTTTATTCTATCATAATAACTAACGTTTCATACTATTCTAAAAAATAACTAATAATCAGTTCTTAGAATGGCGACCTAAGAAGTTGTCAAAAACCAAGATTATGTTTCTACTAAAGAAGGTAGGAACATTATACACGATCACTCGCTTCGACGGAATTCGCCGCAACTGGAAGCTTGCTAGCAACGGAGACTACTAGGTAATACAGGGACGGTTTCGTAATTAAAGCAGCCGCGGATTGACGGAAAGATTAGATGTGTTCGAGATGACCAGATGATTTTCCTAGTTGTAATCGTAAAACTCTCATAATTAGTCTCAGGAAGATATGAGGGATATCACGGCTGGGACGGTGGACTCACCTGTGATCGAAACGGGATTCAAAGTGTGTGGGATTAACTTATTATCATAGCACAAGAGAAATGAAATCCATACTAAAACAGAAATAAGGGTAGGAACTTACAATATTTGAAGTCTATACAGAACAGGCGCGTTCTAAAAAATCATTACGAAAGCTTATAAGTACGATTAAAATTTGGTAGCAATACAAGAAACTCGCTGGAAAAATGACAGACTGCTATTATCCGGTAATTTCACCATTTTGTAAGAGGGCGTGAACGAATATTCTCTATGTACCGGAGTTCTCATAAATAAAAGCATCATACATTCATGTAGCGTGCGCAAAGACGATTTCATATAAAAGAATATAATTTAGAATTCTAAGTATAAAAGTGTAATGACGCGTATTGTTTATGTATGGTCTAGGGAATAGCCAGTAAGAGAATCGGGTCGTAGTTTTGAAACACGTGCGGCTACAATTTGAAATCGAAACCTCGAGACAAAGCAGTTGGCGAATTAAAAGAGAGCCGCCTTGAGGGCCGAAAAGTATACCTCGACGTTGCGATAACGCAAATCGGAATACGAGGCTGCGAAGATTCTCAAACGAAGTCGGCGATACTCGAGAATGTTCTCGATGTTTTGTATTTATAGAAATGTATAATTTTATATTAATTTTAAGTTAATTATGTGAAGCACTACCAGAGGCTTAAGAGAGTATTTGGCTCGGAGTGTTTACACTCCGAACCATCGCCGGTATATATGCCGTGCTATGTCGGGAAAATCCGAGGTTTTCCGTGATTTGGGGGAGTTACCTTTACGAGACAGTACGTGCCGTGCTGGGAAACGTATGGTTTCAAAAGCTGTCTCGTGAGGGTGGTTTTGCTATTGGTTATGCTCTGGCATTGCTACTAATAAGTAAGTACAACGTTGTAACCTCTTTAGTTTTTTGAAAAAAATTTTCATTTTAATACGAACACCTAGTTATTTTAATCCAACAATAGTCATTTATAATTCGGTTAAAAATTTCAAATTTGTGAATCACAGACTTTCGTATATTATTATTGGAGGCAAGTGGTATAAGTATGCGGTTAGCAATGTACACTGTCCCATGGAGGACAGAGGAAGAGGGAAATAGCGTATTGTGTACCAAAGGCAAAAAGTGGACTTTTTTAAATTAAGTATAGAGTTCAAAGTACAAGTCAAGGTGAGTTACTCTAAGCCAAAAGCGAGCGCGCTTACGAACCATAGACGTATATTTCAACCACACTAGGTAAAAAACCTCAGCATTTGGTACACACTATAATTTTTGGAATGCGCGAACATATTTTTGCGTTTTTCGTACGTGTTAAATAAAATTATTTACTCCTGAATATGTTTTATAGATGAACTTATCTTATTTCGTCAAATAAAGTAAGTTGCAGATATTGCTTTGACTTCTGCTAACATGGTGATATGAGGCTGTATTTTTTCTGCTCTTCAGTATATTTAATGAATTTTTTTTTCAAGGTGTTCGATTAAGCTACTTTTTTATTACACCAATAAAAACTAGAAAATTTAAGGATTTTTTTAGGTAGTGAAGTACCTAAGCCATATTGCCTACAAATACCTTTATTTCTTAATCAAAAAATCTAGACATTTTAAATTCGCATTTGAATGCGCATATTTAAGAGGTGCGAGGAAGCCACTTTTAACACTAATTGTAAATATTTTTTGAAACGTTCGATAACTTATATCGAAATTTGGCTAGCAAATGTAAAAATATCTCATCTATAAGATAAAAGTCAAATTTTTTCTAATTTAATATTCGATACCTCGCTCATACTATCTTAAGGGGACACCACCTTTAAAACTCGAAAATTGATTATTTTTAATTTCACACAGATAAGTTGGATTGATTTGAAATTTTCCATACATACGTAACACAATTTTATTTTTATTTGAGAATTTGTTTAGCCTCATTAGTTCTAATGTATCCTAATGAAAAATCAAACGCCGGAAAGCACTGTCCAGTCAAATTTTTTGACGTACTCTTAAAAGCACTAGTTTTGGTATGAATGGAAGAAATGTAATTTAACTGAACAGAAAACTTTTTAAAAATAAAACAAGTTAAAAATTTAGTTGATTTAGCTTATTTTTGTCTTGTTTAATTTTTTTTCAGATTTTAGAAAATCTTATTTTTATAGGTTTTGAATGCACTATTATTAAAAAATAATAGCATATTTCTAAAGAACGCGAATTTTTTTTCAAAATTATGTGTGTTACATGTACAAAAAGTTATATACAAGCTTGTTAAGGGTTAAATGAGAAGAAAAATAATTTTCTCATAATAGAGCGTGAGCGTAGGAGACAGCAGCATCGGGTATGATAAATGTTAATTGCAAAAAAGCATATGTAAAAAAGTTTTCAGCGACGGTGGCACTTTGCGACAGTGGCGGAGTCGTTGTGATTTGCGCGACAATAGACGCTGCCTGCGCTGCGCGTCGGTGTGCGTGTCACTGCGCGTATTGCTGCCTCGCACCGCGGCAAATGCTGCGACGCACGGATTTTTCAATGCAGTCGCTTGGAATCCTATTAAGCATTTTGCATACGACGCGGGTTAGGGAAATGTACGGAATGTTTTGGGAAACATAGGATCGAAATAATCAAAACATTACGTTATGAAAGTTTGATTTTTAATTTATAATAAATGCCTCGTTACAATAAGTCATCTTCTTGTTCAATTAATAACACGGTAACTTATTAGTTAATGAGTCGTATGCAATATGGTATGCTTCATCATCAGTAAAAGTGACGCAATAAGCAAAATAATGTGTATTGAAACCTATAGTAGTTAATTTTATTTATTGAAATATAATTGTATTATCAACAACAAAATTTGTATATATTTTTTCAAATATTGGCATTTTATTTGAAGAATCAATCACTATAATAATATATTTAGCGTAATTAAAATTACTAATAGTTACATTTTGAATAGCGCACTTTACTATTGATGATGGAAATATAATATTGACTAAATCATGAAATACTTTAAAACCGTAAGTGAGATGATTATCTTTGTATTTTAGATATTGCGATCCCATTATTGATAATAAAAATGTTCGGCTAACAGTTTTTAAAATTTGTTGATGCTAAGAACAATTCGATAATATCGTTTTAATTATTCTATGTTGAGATTCTAATCTCATAGATGAATATTTACAAACCGGTCCATTTTTGATAACTGCTTATAATAATGGAGTAACAAATAAAATTTTGGTTTTAAACTTCCGCAAATCCTCAAATACATGACATTAAATTCTATTATTGAAGTCTCCACTTGTAGAATATTCGAGTATTTTAAAACTGGTACAGTAATATCAGTGCCTTCAGTTTTTTATATAAACGCCAGTATTCATTATCGGCGGTATAATATTTCCTACCATTATTCCGATATACCACGTAAAAAATAGACATTCAGATGCAGACATTTTTAATCTTTTATTATTTTTTATGTAGTCTAAACTGATTGGAGGCGGAATATCCACGTTTCAAGACCAACATTAATTGTTCGAACTTCATAATTAATATAATCTATAGAAAATAATTGTTCATCCACAACGATTTGTAATAGAATTTCCGCCATCACATAATTACACACCTTCATCGTATAATCATATAATCATTAACAAATTAATAAAATAAATATTGATATGTAAATTATTAAACGACGACTTGACAACTCGGGTGCTAGTATTGTACATAAAACTCTATACGAATGTATTATTGATAAACCACTGTTGTTCGTAAAAGTCGTCTTAAAACGGTATGCTCTGCTGTTATTCCACACGTCAATAATATTCTTTTTTTCATTGACCTCCAAAATATCTGTCGTTTCATCCAAAACACTCAAATCTACTTCTACAGCAGTTGTTTCCGATAAATAAAAAATTATAAATGCTCTATTTCATTTTCTTTTTTTATTCATTACCTTTGTTTTTAGACACCGATTTTTTCGGAACGTACGCTACTTTAACGAGATTGCCTTTTCCTGTGTAATCTTTTAAACGAAGATGAGAATTTGCAAATAGTCCTGAAGCATTTTTTCTTTCAAGAATTTTCTTCCCATTAATCGTTCGCTGCGTCAAGGTAGGTGGTTCTGATACAACTGTACTTTCACAGTTGGAAATAGCAGTGAGATTGAATAAGATAACTATAAATATTGTTGATTACTTATACTGAAAAAAGTTTTATGAGTTGGAAATACATTTTGAAACAAATTCTATTTAATTATTTTTCAATGCAAACTATGACTTGATAAGAAATGTACTTCTTATATAATAAAGGCTTACATTAACGGACCTATTGAATCTAACGATTGCATTAATTCGTGTTCAATTATCATGTCACTTATAATTTTTCTAAAAAACGTCAGCTGTGGTTCAACGCTTTATCGGATAAGGCTAACCTGCCCATTAGATTATATTGTGTATTTAGCAGTCTAAACAATGCTTTGTTTTTTTGAACTAAAATATTAAAATTTAGTATTGACAATAAAAATGTTTAATCGCTATAATTTGTGTAATGTAAATAATTTTTCATGAAATATATACTATTACTTTGCGTATACGAATTTTCGTACTCCTTAATAATAAATTTGTGTAAAGCTTCATGATCTAATTAAAACATTTTTTTGCATGTCGAATCAAAATTTTTATTTATACTATCGTTTATTGCATTTGAATTGCCATTCTTGTTACTACCCCCATCAGTACTAACATTCAATGAATTAGAAATGTTCTGTAATGGGAATATGCCTTAAACATAAAAATGTTCACTCTCAACCAAACTTAATTCCGGAAACTTTTGAAATATGCCATATACAATCATAAGTTTTCTTAACCATCATGCTAGTGGTATGATAGACTCGATATCATTTTCACTCAAAGAGAAAAACTTCTCTTTGCTAACTCTGGCCATTACACTAAAATGTTTCATAATTACATCTATGTAACAAAAATAAAACGAACAACAACTTCATTCCATGCATTATAATATCTAATTCAAAGGTATACGCCGTAAAACGCGCCGTGAATATAATCTCTGTGATTAACCTATCAATCTATTTATAATGCTGTATTTGATCGTAAAATAATATCACTTACCAACCACAAAGTAAAGAAGAACATTATACAAGAACATATCCGTTTGGTCTTATTCAGAAATTCAAAGTAGTTTTTGTGCAATTAAAAAAAATGTACTTTTGAGGGTGAATTTTGGGGGTGGCTTTTACTCCTTAAATAGGCGTATGGGCTCTTATAAAAAAGCACATCTCTCTTATTTTCTGATCCTGTTGTAGAAGATCCTCTACAACGTATCACAATTTCAAGAAAATCGGTGAGATACACTTGAAATACCTTCCTTGTAAGTACTCTATCGAAATACAACCATAAGCAAACGACAGCAAAATTTCAAGACATGCATTCCTTTCAGTGCTGCAGCTGATGTGTATATATAGAGAACTAATACATTTTAAATTGTCAAAGAATGAAAAATCAGTTTATTTTAATATATGTCTTGCATTGTTTAAAAAATATATTTAATAGTAATACAAAAATAAGAAACATTAAAAAAGTAATAATAATATGTATGTACATCATGTATAAAGTTAAACATGTCTTTGAAGGTGAAAATTCATAATTTACAAAAAAAATTTTAATTTGGCATTAGGAATTCATACAAATTTCGTAATGAACAGCCACATAGGTTTTCGTTTAATAATTAGTTAATTCAAAACAGTTCCAATCCTTTCTCTGAAATTACATAGAAAATACTCGAAAGAAAAACCTATAACCTGTAACGCTGGACCCAGCGTATGGTAACGCTGAGTTTTTCCCATTTGTTGTGACCGATGAAATACTTCGTCTCCTCTGCTCGTTTCAATGCATACGAGGCGGCAGCCCTGGGCGCCAGGCACCGGAGTGCCAGGGATCCCGCGATCCCCTTACCTTGAGTCGCCGCCCCGTGTCGAAACGCCAGTCCGTCCACCTGCCCGGCTAGCCAGTATTCGGATAAACATACATTAAGATGAGACAATTACAAGGTCGTGGGTACTAATACTAAATGAATGCATGAGTGTTATCGTTGACTTTCTCTTTATTTATTTTCACAATTCTATTTTCTCTATTCGTCAATAATCTACGTCGATGGCGACCTCCAGTCGCTCTATATTACAAACTACGACATCCCCGTCGATCTCACACATACTCACACTGTGACTCGCATGTCACCGCGCCGAGGTTTGGGTGAGAGAATGCCGACGCACGCCCTGAGCGAGTATCCGGTCATCTCTAGGTCCTTTTCTACTTTCCCGCCTCAGAAAACGGGATCCGATCGTCTACTGGTGCCGACGATCGTAGCGTCCGTCGCAGTCTGCCCTCACGAGACAATGGTTTCCCGTATCACCGATAGCCATTCTCTCTCGACGTACGCACGTCCCCAGGCGTGCCCGCCAATGCAGCGCCGGTGACCCCGTCCGAGCTTCGGCGCATTCTCTCACACACTCCGCGACTTAGCATCTAACGTAAATGGACCGCTGTCCCTATATCACACTTAACTTACATCGAGCCTTAATCTAATGTAATTACTAAGTTGTATTTTACAATAACGTAACGCGAGGACTATAACTAGCGATAGTTGTCGTTTCATGCGGTCGAGTGCATTTATATAAATCGAACGTTATTAGTGGTGTGCGTGTCCATCGTACCGAAAATATGCGTAGAATTGTTTATGTCATAGTCTCGAGCGAGTCGAGACTGTGAGTCTTGTCGGTTAGGTGAAGGTCGTGTTGTATATGAGGAGGAGGACGATAGTCTGTCAGAGTACGTATAATTTCTGTCATTGTCATGGAGAAACGAGAGCGATAGTTTAACGATATTCTGTGTATCAAATCTGGTCGAACGTAGAGTAACTACGTGAGACTGGTAGCGTCAGTGTAACAACGATAATCGTGGTATAAACGGTAGCGTCAGTGTAACAACGATAATCATGGTATAAACGGTAGCGTCAGTGTAGTAACAATAATCATGGTGTAAACGGTAGCGTCAGTGTAACAACGATAATCATGGTGTAAACGGTAGCGTCAGTGTAATAACGATAATCATGGTGTAAACGGTAGAGTCAGTGTAATAACAATTATTATGGTGTAGCGTCAGTGTAACAACGATGATCGGGTATACAAAAAGAAATGCAATAACGGTAGCTGGCGAATAAGGAGTGGTCGTCAGTAGTCATCGTCAGTCTGTTGGCGATAGATCGTGGTATGCCGTAATTTATTCGCGGCTTAGCGTTTACTGATTCCGTCGAACGGCTCGTCGCGTTAACCCGACGAAGCATGTTAAAGCCGCACTCATGCTCCGACCGCCATGATGGCCACGTGTCGGCTTACAAACCCGCGAGCTCGCGTAACTCCGCAATCGGCACACTATTTACACAAAAAGGGTCCATTGTACTCACAGCTACGCAGTAGTCTTTTTGGGCCGTCCCTCCTCTAGTCTCGAACGTCCAAAAGCCTCCGGCAGCCAAAATGGTGCGCAGTAACAGGAGCACGATACAACTAATAGCGCAAAAACACTTCCTGCTCTGCTGGTGGTCCGACGGAAAAGAGAGCAAGGTATCGAGCTGCGCTCGCGTCGATCCCGCTTGTGACCGACGTTACGTTGGGTCGCTCGCCTTCCCTACTCGCTCCTGCGCGCTCGAGCCTAGTCGAATCCGGCCGAGGCGCCGCGAAGATAGCCGAACGCGAATTCCCCGACTCGTGCCGAGGCGCTGCAGCGCGCTGCGCGGTCGCTTGTAACTGGCAGCGGACTGCCATGTTACAAACCAGATCAATTGAAAAAATACATAATATATTATGTATATTATGTATATAATGTTTCTAAAAGGAAATAAACTGTATTGATGAATTAAATATAAATTATAACTTTTTTAAAAGTTAACAATAATATAATAAGTTTCATATTTGAAATTTTACAATATTTTAATACTAACAAATCATCTCTAATTAAAAATTCAAATCCTTCAAAATGTATTTTCGAAATATACATACTTAAAATGTACATATTATATATGATCGTCATCGAAATGCAACTGAGTGAGCGAGGCATCTGCTGCTAGTTAACATTAATTATAAAATTAACTAATTCGACTGTCTACTGTCAACAACTAATGCAACTGCAGCAGGCGATTGAAAAAAAAGTCCGCAATTGATCAATAGGAAAGGCGTTGTTGTCTTCTATATCGCAACAACGCTACACCGCACATATCTTTAACGACTCATCAAAAATTGAGAAAGTTTGGCTGGGAAGCTTTGATGCATCCATCGTATAGCCCGGACTTTACCCTGTCGGACTATCATTTGTTCCGGTTTCTGCAAAATTATCTTAAAGGTGTGAAGCGGGATCCAAAAGAGGCATGTGAAACTCACTTGGTTAAGTTTTTCGCCCAGAAAACTCTGAAGTTCTACAGTAACGGAATCATGCTTCAGCTAGAAAATTGGCAAAAGATCTGTTGGAGATAGGTAAAATCGTAATGAATATATTTAATGTTCTTTATTTAAATAACGCACTGACGAGTTTACACAGAGTTTAACAGAAACTAGGGATAAAAGGAAATAAAATTTTTGTGTGAATGAAAGAAGTTAAACTGAATATACTGGATGTGAATAATTTGAATAATATGAAAAATAACTGTAGACAGTTGTATGTGGTAGCTGATCTGTTCGCTGATCGGCGGTCCTTTTCGAAGTGAGGCCCTCTGCCTGTGCGTCTCTGTTGGAGAGCGTCGCATCGGTCGTAAATCGGGTGCAATAACATTCAGGTACCAACCCTCTGCCCTCTGCTCCTCTCGGACAGCTATAGGCTGTGTGTATGTGTGCATATCGTTGTATATACGAATGCGAGTATTCTTCTCAACAAGATCATTGATCATAAAAGCACATATATCATTGATTAGTATTCACAATTTATATTAAAAAATTTACCGTGAAAAATATGACAAAATCCGAAATTACTTTTCCTAAACCCATATTTTTTATTTAAGATATACTTGTGTCGATTATTCTATTCCACAATTTTTAAAAAATTGGCTAGTATTAGAATCATTATTTTAATACATTTTGTTTTTTTTTAATTCAAACCATTATCAGTGTAGGTGACAATACAATAAGAAGAGTAGAAAGCCACAAATACTTACACACAAATCGATATCGGTCGTCGCTAGTGTGCGGGATTTTCCGCGGTGCAACCCTATTTTAACTATCGTGCTTGACTGCACGCAGTGTGTGAGGGAGAGGGAGAGGGAAAGGGAGAGAGAGAGAGAGAGAGAGAGAGAGAGAGAGAGAGAGAGAGAGAGAGAGAGAGAGAGAGACGTGTGGGCTACTCGCTGACACGTCGCAACTCGCGGTAGATGTTCGTGATGGTCGCCGCACTGTCCTCGTAAATGGTGCGTGGCTGCCGTCGCTAGCCGTGACTCTATCGGGCTGATCGACCGATGTCTCGTCTCTTCTCAGATTGATGAATATTGGCTCGTCGCTGGGAAGTCGGCGGCCTAGCTCTCGGGCTAGGAATTGCCCTGGACCCTCTCGTCCTTTGAAGTCTCGCCGGTGGCTCCAACGGCTCCTCGTGTCTGCTGGCTCTCGCCAGAGCTCGTGGAATAGATCTCCCTCCACGACTCCCGTTGCACACGAGCAGCTTCCCTCTGGTGGTTTCTCCACTATAGAGGGTAGGGACGGCTTACACTCACTCAACCGTAGTGCGGGGTGATTGTGAGTTTGATCTTCGCTTCCTCGAGTATACTTCTACCTCTTCCCATATCGAGTCTAGAACTCTTTCTGCGGCCTCGCCTTGGTAAAGCTTGGCCCGTTTCAGGCGATAAAAGCAACAAGAAGTTATACAGAGTATATGAACCCGAACGCGTGAGTCATTGTTTTTCAAACGTCGCTTTATCCATTTCAGTTGATTTTATGCCGACAACTTTGGTGGAGGTAAGCTTCGGCAGTCACTCCCGTATCATATGTTGAACACTGCTAGATACTTGTTCGACAGTGAATTTCATTACTGAAAGTTTATTGAATTTATTAAAGGCGACCAAAACACCTTGTTTATTAACAATTGAAGCAATGAATGAATTGAATATGACTGCTCATCCTTTTACCGCATTAACTATAAAATCGCACAATTCAAACTATGAAAAGTTTCTCTTATTTTTCGTTGTACCTAATAATACAGATTCAAAAACTTCCAAGAAAAACAATTAAAATTCGTTCTTACTTAATTAGCTTATACTAACTTTGATAAACCATCAAAATTTGAAATGTTATTAGGTGTTGGTCCTATATTGTCAACATTTTGTAACGGTCACATAATTATCAATAACGAATTGATTTTACAAAAAACTAGACTTGGTTGGATAATTGGTGGTAGTTTCAATTTATCGCAAACTACAAATCGCCACAACAAAATACTTCAAGTTATATTTAAGATATTTAAAATAGCCAGTATACAAGATGAACTCATCGACAGCAGGCCCGGTGACATCGCAGATAGCAATTTTTTATAAATGTCATCCAAAAGTGGAAGTAAAAACGATTATTTGTATAATATGTGAAGAGGCTTTTCATACTAGTGATTTTGCTAAACTAGATGGGGCAGTAAAAATTAGTGGAGTTCGAGGATTACGTCCGGAACATAAACAAGTAGACCTAACCTTAAAAGTGAATACGAATAATCATTGCTCAGAGTAAATTAGCACACAAGCTGAGAAAAAGTGATCCATTAAATGTTTCTAAAGTCGATAGTGATGATGAATGAAGAGAATAGTGTAAAAATAGACGGTAAAAAATTGAATAAAGAACTGAAGAAAAAAAATAAGTTATTGAGAGAATTACTCGATAAGCAAAAAAGTGAAATAAATAGTTTAAAAAACTAAACCTATGCTCAAGTAATTTTGAGAGTCATGTCTATTAACAAGCCAAAACGAATCTCAAAAATTTGTATTTAAAAGTAAAGTTATTAAAGAATATTCTACTGATAAGATAAATGATGTCGTTGCATACTATCTCATTAAAGATAAGAGTATATACAAGCAAAAAAACTAATCAAGAAAAGGAGTGAAATAATAGTAGATTGTCTAACAGAAGAAGGTGCAAGCAAAGCATATAATGTATTAAAGAAAAAGCTTGATGAAAGTTGTGATGTTATAAAAGAAAAAAATAGAGAATCCAAAGGTAAAAATATTTGGAATAAATAATTTTGAAACCCGAGACAATAGACAAATTGAAGAGGACATAAATTAAAGGAATTTCAGTAAATTTAATAAGAAAATACAGTATTGCGCACTCTTATGGTAACTCTAAAACTCATCTACAGTCAGTTATATTAGAAATCTCTGGTGAATTGTATCAACATTTAAGAGAGAATAAAACCAGGATTTTTGTGGGTTATTAAAACTGTAAAGTGTATGATTATTGTAATGTTGAACCATGTTGTAATTGTGGAAGATGTGGACATAATGGTAACAAATAATCACACATGCTTAAAATGTGCAGCTCAGCATAAAACTACAGATTGTACAGGTAATAAATTAAATTGTCCCAATTGTATCTTCAGCAATAATAAGTACATAAAACATAATATAATACTATTTTACAGAATAAAATAAAGAAGTTCATTGACCTTACTGATTATACGATACAACCTGTAATACCGAAATATGTCGGTATGGCAGAAAATACTTCAAGCAAGGCTATAGTAATGTGAACAGCTGGGATGTCTTCTACCTCACTAAACTCAGTTACCACACGTATTGCAAATAGATTAAGAACTAAGGAATAATTTATGGCCCAAGATGAAATTTGAAGATATATATAGCTTAGAACATAATGCAGACGACATCAGATCACTCAACAAGAGTATCTCGAAGAAAAAGAATTTAATTTTGTGTGTAAATACAAGAAGTCAATTATATACATGCGAATTACGAGAAATTAGAGTCAATTATTGAAAGCCTTGCATTAAAAACAATTATTATAAGATGTACGGAAACATGAATCTTACAATATCCTAATACTATAAATTATAAGGCTATAAAAGAAGGCTGATGGAGTCATGTTATATAAAGAAAAGAATATACAGAAAGATTAAAATACAAAAAGATTACAATCATGCAATCTGCATTAACCAGGGCAAGTTAATAAATATTGCAAAAAGAGTTAAGTGGAACTTATTGTTACAAATAAATGATTCTAATCAAGCAATAAATAAATTAATAAATGTTTTTTTCATTATTGTACTAAGGATATTTGTAGCGCTGTATTAAGGGTTCTTGTTGCTAACTTCAGATTAAGAACGTGAGAGAATGACGACAATGACCGTCACAGCTAGCTCGTGCAGCGGGGCAGCTCGCACTCGCAGCTTCTTGCGCAGCTTGTCGAAATTTCATGCACGACTGCGTCGTAATCAGTCGGAACTTGCAAAGACAGTGGCGCTCATGGTATTGTGTGTTTCGACTTTACGAGCTACATTCAGCCGCCAAATCGCGATCGCTCGTGAGTTCCGAAGATATCTGATAATTGCCTCAGCGGTATTTTATATTCGGTTTGCATCTTCGTGCGTGATTTGATAGTGCTTTGTTAAATTAGCGTGGTGTAGCAGTGTATGAAACCTTTTCTTGGAACGATGTAACAACTATCAACGACGATGTAAGTATTTATATAATTTTAGATTCAAAGTATTATTGTTGAATTGTATTATCGCGAAATGCTACGTGTAGTGAGTATTTAACATTTGACCGTGAAAATGCTCTGTCAACTGTCGCCCTATAATCGAAAATTCATAACGTGAAGTCCGGCGTTCACGCTGACGAGCGTGGATGCGGTGGCGATTCACCGATGGGCACGAATGAATCTACCGGCAAAAGAGTTTTTTAAAGTGATAACTTCTTATGGCAGGCTATGAACTTTTTGCGAGGCTGATCGTTCCCAATAACCCAATAACGGTGCGCGCGCACGCTCTCCACCTCTGGCGTCTCTCTCTCTCTCTCTCTCTCTCTCTCTCTCTCTCTCTCCATCCCTCCCTCCCTCCCAAAATCCCCCTCCCGCGCATAATTGGTGCGCGCGAAGGCGGAAAACGTTAGATATATGCACTAGATTTGCAATATCTTTGGTTAAAATTATTCTATTTTTAAATTTCAAAAAAATATACCTTTGTTATATAAAACCGCATCGAATATTGCATTAAAAAGTAAGTAAACAAATAATTTGTAAATAACAATTAAACTAAGCATTTTCGGAATTTGCGACCAAGATTTTTGGATTCAGGAGGTCAAAATACTTAAGAATAACTTGGTCGCAGCCGTGGCACTCTGATTGGCTACGGGACCCTACCTGGCTCCAAGATTACAACACGTTTTGTATACTTGTCGTCGGCATCTCTCTCTCCCTATCCCTCTCTCTCTCTCTCTCTCTCTCTCTCTCTCTCTCTCTCTCTCTCTCTCTCTTAAATACTTTCTACTTAAATCGATTTAAGTTATCACTTCTGCCGAGCGTCTCGGACCGTTCGGGCAGTGTATGTGAAAATCGCGAAGACTTTGTGTGGCGATCGTGAGCGGGCATACAGTATGTGAGTCGCGGAGTGTGTCACGAAGATGGAAGTCTCCGCCAGCGGACCATCTGAGAGACGGATTTGGAGTATTAATCGGCAGGATGCCGAAGTTGGACTTGTATGGTTTGAAAGTTAAATATAGAAAGAGAAAGAGAAATATAAAATTCATCAACTACCGAATCAAGTATTATCATTATCCCACGACCTTGAATCGACTACCCTCTCCCAACAGAGCTAGCCGAGCTCGCTTAACTATCGCATCGATGGACTCCAACACGTGATGGCATCATAAAATAAAGGGATCTGAGATCCCTGGCATCTCGCATGCCTGGCGCCCTGGGCCGCGACGGTCCGCCATCACGTATGAATTGGAGTTTCATCGGCGCGGAGTCGAATAATGAAGCCTGGTAGATTTTAAACGTTTCACTGTAAAATGTAACAATATTATTATTTCTAGATATTTTGAGATCTGCTTCCTAATCGAAAATTGAATGCAAAACAAGAGGATTTAGTGAAAACACATACAAAATCTAAATCCAGCAAAGTACAGGACATGATTCAGTTGATGTTAGAGAGAGAAAAGTGCTCGTTAGAGATGTATCTAATATTAAATATCCAATAAAACAAGATGGAAACAAAAATATTTTTGAGGAAGTTCTAGAAATAATAAAAAAAAACGGTAATTCCATAGTTTTTATTGTATATATATCTGACATTACATTTTGCAATCAATTTAGTCTCTTTTAATTTTAATGACAAAACTTGAGATTTATTGATCTTTCTTTGCAGATGCTATTTACGAAGTTAGGTATGGCGAAGATCAGTCTTTCCGAGGTCTGTTTTTTTCATGAAGTATATGCAAGCTACTTTTAATGCGTGGCCAGAATTTCTGCTAATCGATAGTACTAATAAACTGTTAGAATTGGATTACCCGATTGTAATAATAGTAGCTGTTGATGGTAGCAGTAGTACATAATTAATTGCCATTAAAACTTGCTATTTAATGGAAAGTAGGTGTAAGTGAAAAGGGGTAGATATGAGCTACGGACACACAGTAGTTTGTGTATTTATCTTTTATTGTACTAGTACCTATGTCGGTCAGGTGCAAATGATAACTGACTTCTTTACATTCGAAGCTATAGGCATACTGCGACTACGACATTCGTAGCGCCATATATATACATACACACGTTCACATAACACATTTAGAATACTCAGGCACACACAACACACCCTTATTCAAATGTACTTATAAAAGTTACATGAAATCGTTGAATACAAAAAATACATATCACTGCACACTTACATACTGATCAACTAAAAAATGTACAATTCTTGTTTTTGACTCAATCATTTTTACAAAGCTTGTTATGACAATCATATACGGTACTCAAAAGTCGCATTTTTTATTATTTAAAACATTAATTAAGTTATCATATTATTTGAAGACATTATCACTCCAAAGTATTAAAAGCAATATTATTTGAAACACTAAGAACTACTTATCTAAAAAAAAGAGTCATCTTTTCAATAACCCAACACTTGACACAAATTTATGCATTTTTGGAGCTGAGACTTGCTTGGTGAGTGAGTCAGCTACCATCTCTTGGATTGCAACATAGTTGATCTTGATCTGATTGTTGTCGACACTTTGTTTGACGAAGTAATGCTTGACGCAGATATGCTTTGTCGTCTGTTAGGTGATTGTTAGTCACCTAGCAATATAAATCAACTTTTTGCGTGAGTTAATCTCGCGCACGCAACTATACAGTCACGGGAGAGACTCCACTCCTCGAATCTCTCCTGGCTGTCAGCTTAATTTTCCTTTGGCTGAAACGCGGATTTATTTATAATAGACTTCCTTACCTTGTATGCTCTCTTATTTCTTGGGGATCAACTTCAAAAATCTGGTCCTCTATATCCTCCTGGTCGAAGGAAGATCCAAATGTGTATATGGTAGGGTGAACCAAATGAAATGTGTTATAGTGAGTTTTTTTAAATAAAAACCTTCTGGCTTCACTTGACCTTTCTTTATTTTTAATTAACTTTGTATTTATAAAATATATATATGTATATGCGTAAACTTAAGAAAAAATATGAGGAGAATATAATATGATAAACTGAAATTTAAACAAGAGTAAAACAAAGTATAAAACAAACCAAAAACTACTAAAAATTCTCGTCCGCTCGGCAGCTTGGCTCGAGTCAGAGTGCCTAAGGTAGCGTGGCTTGGGGACGCTTCGGAAGTATATCCGGACCTCCCACGCGTCTCCAAGCTCCACTTCCCCATGCTGACGTCAGTGCGTCTGCACTCGTCGCACTCATTAGGCCTTACGGGAACTGTCGATGGTGCAAAGTTCAAGACTGCAGCGTGGCTTCGCACGTGCGGTCTTGCGCAGTGGAGGGGAAACTGTTTAGGTCAGCGAGATTCTTGGCTACCTGATACTTTTGTGGCCTTGAATCTCGCTGTACCTTTTATGTGCAGAACTTTCTTGATTTCATATTCGAAATAATTGTTCGAATATGGATATCGCAAAGTTGTCCCATAACATGGTCCTGGAGAAGTTGGTGTTTTTGCCCAAGTCCACTGCTCCCTTGTTATATCAGATAACTTCAACAGGGTCATCGCCGTAAATTTCAAGTTCCATCAGCAGGCCCCTGAGCCACAGAGCCTCCATGGTAGCAAAAGACAGTGCTTGATATTCTGCGATTGTGCTAGATGTTGCTGGTGTAGTTTGTTTTCCTGAATATCAGCTGACAGCACCTCCTTGTAAAACAAACATATATCCGGTTACTGACCTACCATCTTTCAAGTCGCACGCCGATGTAGCATCACAGTAACCTCGCAGATGTTGGTTGCCGTCCCTAGTGAAACACAGCTGGTAAACCTTGGTTTCCTGTAGATATCTAAGAGTCTTCTTGAGGACTTTCCAATGTGCTACCGGATAACAGGTGTTAAATCTGCTTAAAGTGCTGACAATGTATGCTAAATCTGGTCTCACCATCTGGAGCAAGTACATGAGAGATCCGATCATATTCTGGTAGGAAAGTCTGCTTGGAATTTTGGATATGTATCTGCTGTCAATACTGATCCAGGGTCCATGGGGGTGCTACACGGGTTGCAATCTTCTAAATTATAATCCTTGAGGATGCGGATGATGGCATCTGTTTGGTGCATGAGGATGGTTCCCCGGCGCCTATCTCTGGTGATGTTGGCATTTAGGCATCGCTTAAATTGCCTAGATCCCTTAGAGTGAGATGGTTCTTCAGATTTTCAGTGAAGACCTGGATCAGATTCTTGGAGCTTGCAATATCAGCAGGTCATCCACGAACACTGCTATGGTCAGTTTCTTATGGTCCTTAGTCAGGGTGTAAACACATGAGTCATGCCTGCATCGTTGAAGTCCTAGTTGTTTCAGGATTTCATCCAGCTTAATGGATAACCTGCCCGCCTACTTGTCTACCTCCTCGCTCTCAGGGAGAGCCACCCATCCATCCGTCACATTTGGCATCTATAGTGGGGCTCTGCAGCCGTTTCTCCCGAGTAGTGCAAAAGTAGTGCAAGGTTTTTTTCAAGATAAAAAAAAATTTTTCATAATTTTTTTCTTTCTGCAGGCGACACATCAAGAGACCGGCATTTCAGTAGAAGTAGTGAAGTCTCGATAGACACCGACGGATTAGAAACCGATAGGCGGGTCCGACGTCTAACTAGAGCTTGGTCAAAACAGGACATGCTGCTTGGCCAGCCGGGAGCCTTATCCCCCACAGCCCGGGAATCGGCTGATCAAACCGAGTTACAGAGAATTGAGGCCAGGCTCCAGGTGCTCAGATTAAACGCGGACACGGGTTGCGAAGCGATTCTGGACGATCAGGTAGGCGTACCGCTATTCATAAAAGAGCGTTACCAGATCGATAAGAAGTGTTGCGCCGATGTATACAATCTACACGGTATAAAAAACATAGTGTAGGAAAATATCGGAGCCGGGGAAAATGGAAATCAAGCGCTCATAGGAAAAAATCAGCGACTCACAGCAAAACACGCGGACGTATTGCAGCACGTGCCGAACCCACTGTACGGAGCCCAGCAAACCGCGAACACGTTAGCGCAACGAACACGTTACCTACCAGCCGTCGAGAAGCGCGTACGTAGTTTGCTTCTTAAGCCCGATAGTGAACTCAAGGAAAAAAAACCCGTGGATGCTTAGCCAGTCAGCTGCTACCGCGACACACGAGCACAACCGCGCACGCCGACCGCACGGCCACCACCGATACAGATTACTAACCCGGTAGAAAAACCGCTGCCGACCAAGCAGGGGAAACGTGTTGTTCACGTTGAGCGGTTCACTGGAAGCGAATCCGGAGGTAAGCGCGAGCCGGTAGAAAGTCCGTTAAAAATGATTATCGAGCAGGTAATGGACGCGGCGATGGAGCGCGGGCTCATAAGCTCATCGAACCGAGATCGGAATAACCGCGGGCATCGCAAGAAAAATACTCAGAAAATTGAACGCGGCGGTAAGAATACTGCAACGCGCAGACGATTACCGCCCCGGTCACCCTGAAGTTTAATGGAGACCGAGACTCCGATTCACACTCGCTTAGCACGAGGAGCAGCGGCAGCTCACACAGGAAAAACAAATCGTCAAAGCGGTTCTACTCAAGGTCAGATACGAGCTCAGACTCCAGCTTGAGCTCGGAGAGCGACGGCGAGTCGGAGTCGGGTGACGACCAGTCCTTGGACCCCAGTGATGAATCGAATTCTGATTCAGTCTATTCAGTATCTTCCTCCGGAACAAAAGCGCCGCAGTAATCACAGGATGTCGCGGCGAGGATGCAAGGGGGACAGTGAGTCCAGCTCGGAACATTCCGACGGTAAGCGCAATAACAATCACGCCGCAGAAAATTCACGCCGTAAATGCCCGTCGAGGAGAAACTCGAATATATCCAGCGAGTCTAGCCCGGAGCGGTCCGACGGCAAGCGTAAGCACAAGCGAGTCGCAAAATGCCCACGCCGCAAGCACCCCGTACAAAGAGATTCGAGTAGGTAAAGAGGGGATGCTCGAAAGTCGCGCATGCCATTCCACCAGGCGGCAGCGTTCATTCCGTATTTCGACGGCGATCCCGACAACCTCTTCCAATTTTGTAACGCGGTCCGTGAAGTAATGAGGTCTTACGGACCAGAGCAGAAAAACTACATGCTTCTGCATATCTCCAACAGGCTCAGGGGCAAAGCCACAGAGGGCTACCGCGTGAGAACCGCTAAGTATCAGTCGGTAGCCGACTACGGTATACATGTGGAAAAGCTATACAACCGTCTGAGGACAATAAAAGATTCCGCCCCGGACCTATCGCGTGCAGATAGAAAAGCGAGAAAGCATCGCGCGAAGGAGAATGTACTCCAACAATTTTTGTTCAGCTTGCGTCTACCGCTCGACCACCAGGTACGCAGCGAAGTCCCGAGAAATCTAACAACCGCACAGACGACGGTTATTGAAGCAGAGGGTGGACAGCGTGCAAGATACGCAAGTAACGCATATCCAGCTTACCCGACCAATCCCAAGCAACTCGCACAAGTACGTACAGTTGTGGCCGACAAAGCCGACCCAGGCACCGAGTTGATTCCGGATCCAGACGCGGAAAACCCATCCGACACCAAATCACGAGCATTGTACGTATTGCAACATGAAAGGGCGTAACTTAAAAGCTTGCCTTGTAATACTGAGGCACGCCGCGTCGAAGTTAATCGTGTGTCCCGACTGTACTGGGAAACCCAGAGCGGCACAGAATGGTAACCATAACCAGAAAAATGATAATAACGGTCAAAACGGCAATGGCAAAGGCAACGGCCACGGTAACGGTCAACGATAAAAATTTAAACTAGAAGGACGCTCGCCACGCTTCCCAAGCGCTGAGCGTCAAGAAGAAGGCGAAGTATCGTAAAAGTCAGAGGAAATCTCAGCTAGTATTAAATCCCTAACAGCTGGTAGGCAACCGCCAATCGTATCCGTAAGCTGCCCGAAATTAAGAAATAGATCGGGAAAATTTTTCGCCGACTCGGGCGCAAATATCTTGGTTGTAAAAATTACAGGGAGTAATTCCCGGCATCTCCTATACTCTCGGTTAAGCTGTTATACAGCTTGAAGGCCTGCAATGTGACGTTCAAGCAGTTCCGAACGTCTTCCCTATAGAGAATGCGGGAATGATCGGTTGGAACATCATCGATGCGCTTAATGGGTGTGTCGGCGCGGCCAGTAAAACTCTGAAGCTAGGCGACAGAGTCTTACCTTTTGAATCCGTCGAACGACTCGCGATTCCCTCGAAAGTAAAGATGGTAATCAGCGCGCGTGTCAATAATAATAATTTAGGAGCAGGATGGGTACCGTTAACGCATTTGTTTGGGAATTTTGTGGTCGAGAATGTAAACGGACGAGTTTATGCGTAATGCAATAATATAAATGAGGAAGAGGTGGTTATTGCCACCCCAACAGTCGAACTCTTCGAGTGCAAAACTGTCGCCAAAAACCTGCTATATCCAGGCGTTGGGGACGGTACCGCTGAGAGGGCTGCTGACTTTACAGCTTGATTACGTCGTATCTTCGACGCTGATACGATTCAAGAAAAATACCGCAAAGTCCACATTTTATATAATCTGCTACTTACAATTAGCGACGAAAAAGTCAGGCTCGAGCGGGTTGAAACGGCAGCACAACAGAGAGACCTCGCGCGCACCCAAACAACCGACGCTGGAGCGGCAACGTAAACAAACAACCAATACGTACAACATACGGGACGGCGCCAACTATATAAGGCCAGCACGCACAACAGCTCGGCACTCAGATTTGTCGCGAATGCTAATCTGCTCAGCTCTCCGGACTGAACAGACTATCATTGTTCAGGGGCTCTCGCATACGTGTGTCTACGCATGTCGAGACACCCCAACCCGCTGTACTTCATGTTTCTCGAATAAAGTCTTCAATATATATATAATAATTCTTTCATTTAACTGAGTCACATCCCGGGGCATCCTACGTGGTGGCGAGCTATTGAACCTCCGCACTACGCTAAGATACCCCCTACCTCCGAGTTGACGATCAGCGCTCACCTTCCCTCAGTGCGGGTGATCGCGGATCCGAGAACATCTCAAGTGCATCCTGTCTTTCCTACTCCACGCTTCGAGTCTCGACACGAACGCGATCTCACGATTCTTCTGCGGATCAACCTGGTCCGTTTCAGGGTAGATAAAATTCTAGAACTCGCCAATTTAACTTCGGGAAATCGATAATGGGTATGCCGGCCTCGACGGCGAACCCTTACCTGAAACGCACCTCTTGAAGCATAAAATAGTGCTAAAATCAAATAAACTGATAAAAAACGGTAGATTTAGATTTCCGTCGGCTTTAAGGAGTATATAATCCAAGAGCTCGAAAAACTTTGCGAGCAAAGTATAGTTGTCGAATCGAATTCCAATTATTCGTCCTCTATGGATCGTGCCGAAGAAGCTGGACGCGAGCGGGACTAAAAGATATCACCTAGTGACTGATTTTCGTGGTTTTAACGAAGAGACGAAAGGTAGATGCATTATATACAGGAGGCATTAATTGAGCGTGGATACCTAAATGCAAGCGATTTAACCGAGAAAGAATTTAATTTTCGGCGAGATAGACGTCTCTACCTGCAAAGATTTTTATAGCACAGTGTGACCGAAGCCCGCACCTAAGTAGTCCTTTTTTGCACCGTGTTTATCACACTCGCTACGCTCGTGCGCTAACTTCACGGTGCAAAACAGGACTGCTTATGACATGGATAGGCGTGACAGCGGGCTTAGGTAGGCTGTACTATAAAATTCTATACGATACTTGTGACCTAACTAACACTTCTGCACGGCGTAATTTACCTCCCTCCGTGCAAAGAAGTGCTACTTCGGTCACACATATCGTAATGTACTATAAACTCATTGGAGTCTATATAAAGTCCTTCTTCAAGGGCCGGCTGGTGCGCGCAGATTTACGGAAATGCCTGCGCACGCTCCGAAATGTGTTAGATAGGAAAACGTAAGGAGTTTCGCGATTATAAGAGATCTAGCTATGTTAACGCTAGCAGAGTGCTGAAAGTTTATTAACAAGCCAGTAGCCGCACTTCTATTGAATAATAATTTACCCGTTCCCCCGGTATCTCAGCGTTTCAAACTAATAGGGGAATATCATAATGCCGCTTTAGGAGGGCAGTGGGGCATGTCAAAGACGTATAGTAAGATATTTAGTGATTTCTACTGGCGCAACATGCGTTACGACATTAAACAATTCGCCGCGTGATGCGCAACATTCTAGAGTAATAAGTAAGTTCGCGTAAAGACTCGGCTCCCATTGCTAATTAGGAATACGCCGTCGATGCCATTTGCGCAAATCGCAATGGACTTTTACGGCCTCTAGAAAAAATGAAACGAGGAAATTTATATATCCTCTCTATCCAGGATATGTTCACTAAATATATTATCCTGACGCCGATAATACACGTTAACGCAGAAGAGGTCGCGCCCGTCCTCACGGAGGAAATAATATGCGTGTTCAGCACCTTTGCCGCTATCATAACCTGATATCGGCATGATAATCGAAGGGTTCGTGAAAATTTTCGGGATCAAAAAACTCTGCACAACGGTGTATTACACGCAGGCTAACGGCTCGATCGAGTGGATGCACCACACGTTGACAGAGTACCTTCAAAAACACGTAAAAAGTATCGACAAGTGGGACGATCGGACCACAATCTGCCATAATGCATATATTTGGTATGAAGTCCAGGACGCCGTTGAGCTTCCCGCGCAATTATAATGATATCTCGTATAACGTATACCTCGTCGAAAAGACGGCTAAATTGACAGTTCTGCAGACAACGACGGCGATGAATTCATTCCAGTCAAAATTCCGTTCGAAGCTCCGTTCGAACTATCACGACCGAAAGCTAAATTCGAAGCATTTTCGGGAGGGAGAGCTAGTCTTCTTGCTAAAAGAACCCAAGAAAGGGAAATTTTCCAGAGAGAACAGCGGCCCCTTCGAAATAATTAAAGTCGATCGGTAAAATAATAACGCGACAATTCAAAACGACGAACTCACTAAAGTCTTTCATATCGATAAATTGAAAAGGCCAAGCGCTCTAGCAAGAGAAGCCGCCGATATTAGTACAGATCCAGAGGACTAGAACGTTTTTTTCTGCTTTTTTTTGCGCGGCCCCGGACAGGTCACACAAAGGGAAAAAGTCCCATTCTCCGACGCCAAGCGGGAAGCCAGGCTGCCCTGTAGTTATCCCTTAAACTTAATTTTGAAATATTTTCAGTACGAGCGCTTTCGTCCAACAGCAGAGCATCAGTACAGGACCGCTAAGAGGGCCAGACCACGTAATAAACAAACTAAGGGAAAATTTAGCTCCCATAACAGACGGAATTGCACCTTTGGCAACCTCCAGCGTCGACTGAAAAATTATCCAGAAACTTGACTTTCAAGGCTATTTTAGAGCGGGCGAGGAGTTAGTCGGTCAGGTAACAGGTGTCGCGTCACCCAAGCGTATGGAGCACTATGCGACGTCGAAGGGTTAGTCGAGGAAGCAAGCGTGGCTGCGCGCTAGGCCGAGCGTGTTCTTGACCTTATCCTCACGTATGGAGAAAAAGGAGAGCCGCATCGAGCGCAACGTTCTCTCGTGCCATTCGTCGGCAAAATCCACAGATTTCTTTGGGGTACACTTGACGAGGCCGATTTTGTAGAAATTCAGGAGGCAGTCAAGGTAATCGCCGATCATACTCGCAAAACGGCAACCCTTGTAGCTAATCAGACGGAGATTGTCGAGCGCGAATTATCGGACCTTAGTAGCCGGATGCTAAAATTGAAGGTAGCTTCCGATTTATTGGTCAGTTTAACGACCGAGAACCAAAACGCTATCGCCGCGCACAACGCGGTGCAGAACACTAAATTCAGGCTAGATACAAAGGTCGTAACTGACGTGATTTTTTTCGTGGTCAAAGGCTTAATCCATCCACGGATTATGCCACCGAGTATAATCAGCGGCGCAGCCAAAACGGTAAGGAATACAGTAATAAACGCGAACTTTCCGATTTGAGCCAGAGCATTCTCGGCAATTCCGTTAATGGAGGTGTCGAAAATTTCGACACTGTTTGTCGACGGTCACCTGGTCTATCAAGTAGCGATTTCTCTCCTAGACATGAAGAGATTTAACTTCTTTAGAGCGTCGCCGATTCCAACCTCGCAGCGTATCTTAAACGTCACTAATATTGCAACGTATATTTGGCCCGAGCACCGTTATTTTGCAATTAGCGAATCGGAAATTGCGACATAAGATTCAAGCAAATGCGAGACACGATCTGGCTCAGATTGCACAGAGCCAACACGTGGATTTACTTAACGAATGTGCCGAAAAATCTGTTTATGCAATGCCAGTGCTGGGAGCAAGTGACCTCGCGAATCACGGGCTCGGGCGTGCTGGAATTGCGAGAAGGATGCGCATCCCGTACGGCAAATAGGCAGCTTACGGTATCTCGATCACTGGTATCTCGCCTGAACGATACAATATTCGAATTAATTTAGTTAAATGCGTCTGGAATTGTTGCGCAGCTGAACGGTTCGCTCACCTCAGTCGCTAACATTCAGCAAGCGATCGCGGACGGGGCAGCAAGCCGAGCCGAATATTTGCATGGAACGGATTTAGGTACTTGGAGGCGAGAGAGGGCCTGCACGAAATTGCGAACAAAGTGCGCGAAATCGCTCAAAGAAAGACGACGGCATTCGAGCTTAAGGACCTATGCGCAAACACGTCCAGTTTCGGATACTCGTCCTGGTCCATGATTGGAACACTCGCGTTCATAATTTGCCTAATCTGGTGCTTCATTCGGTATCGATCCGGACAACCGTTTCGCAACCTGGTCGCGACCTGAAACCATTTAACGTTTCATAGTATCGGTCGACACTACGCTAACTTCGTAAAGGCAATTATATTTTTTCTTCTCTTTCCTTTTCTTACATTAATCGTGAATATTTGAGCGAGGTGATTAGTTAGAATCGAGGCAAATGAGCGAATTAGTTTATAAACAGTCTAATCGAAAAACTCATAAAAAGCCAAGCTACCGCAAATCGACAACACGGAACGGATTTGGCCTTATAACAATCGATAGTAGTTGAAAATGCTAAGTCCGTCGGATAGATGCTTTGTCATATTATTACATTATATATGTTTATGATATATCATTGTTTTCAGGATCATTTTTATTACTTCTTATAATATTTTCTCAGCAACAATATTTTTTTACATTCCCATGAGCAGACCAAATAATGTCCGTCCTTAGATTTTATTTGCTTATTTTATAATAATATTGTTTCGTATCAATGCTATATGAAAATGACAAACCATATCACTTAGATGTTAGAAGAAATAATCAAGGTAAATCCTTAAGTAAATGACTAAGTTGTATTTTGTTCGCTATACAGCAATAATTGTATATATTACATTTCAATTTAAAAAACTATGGATTTATATTATTCATTTGTAACCGTATGGATCTGATGCTATAGTAGCACGTCCAAAATATCTTGTAATTAATAGTAAGCAATGTTTTACTGTACGTTAAGAGAGTTTTGCAGATTCTTTTTGTAAAGCAGCAGCAGCTGCTCACACACAACATCTGCGTTTTACATTTATGCATAGATACGCATACACACATAATCACATACATTCAGAACGTACGGTAGGATATTGGAGAGGAAATCCAATACGTTGCCTCTAGCTAGGCCGTGAGATAAAACTCACTGGTATTTCATACACACATACATAATCATAATTTTTTTTCTCATTTTATTTTTAATAGCATAGGTATAGTGCAACTATGTCTATGCGAGTTATTTTACTACTGACAAACAATTGTTAAACCGTATAAAAATTACAGTTTCACGTTATATTTGTCCGTAGTATGAAGAATATAATAAAACATTTTTACAACTCTTATTAGCTAATCACCTCGACGGGTGGACCCCGGCGGCGCGGCGCGGAAATTACACACACGCGACAAATCAGCTGTTTTTGGCGTGTGTTGTCACCGCCTACAGATCAGTGTGCATAAGGCTGTAAAGGATGAATTTAGCTAACGCCGCATGGCTCAGAGTGCGAGGGCAGGCCCGCTAAGACAGCTGATGCACCGCCCTCCGCAATACCGCTTATAAGCACGGTTACTTTCTTTTTGAACAAGGTATAATTGAGAAGCTACCAGGATGTTTGAAATTTATACAATAGATCAAATTACAATACAATGTGAAAATTTGTATTATGATGGTAAATTTTTTTTACATTTTCTTTAATTTTCTTTCTGATTTAAGTATGGCGCAACAACCGGCTCGTATGGTTCATAATGAATTAGAACATTGTAATACTCATGGTTGCGACTCGATTTAACAAAATCACCGGGCGCAATACTTTTATATTCTCAATTACCGAGTACATTAGTACTTGGCGATGCAGGACTGCAACCAGCGGTTTGAGTATTATAATGTTCGAATTCATTCTGAAGCTTACTAGCCAGTTGAGGCTATATACAACGGCACACACATACACACATAAGTCAATATATCCTCTCTTAAAAAAGTCATGAGTGAATGTTGTGAAGCCAGTTAATGTCGTGTTTGATCGCCTGGTTTAAGAATTGAGGAACGCGAATCAGAATCTAAGCTGGATTCAAAACGCTGAATCTAAATTCTAAATTTGATTTTATAATAAATATAAATAAAATAATTAAAGAGTATTTAAGAGTTAAATTAATTTTAATATTAATTATAAAGACTATTTAATAAGTAAATAATTGTCAAAAACGTTTGTATGGGGACTTCTGGACAAATTCCAGTGTTCCATGATGACCATGATTCTCTTAAAAAAGTGATATCCTTTGTGTTATGAAGCATTTAATGCTCTGTTTGATAGCCTGGTTTAAGAATTTAGGAACGCAAATAAGAAATACGATTTTCAGATTGAGCCCTCTCTTAAAAAACTGACCTCTGAATCTCGAAACTTATACATTGTAATCTCCGTTGTTTTGAATATAGCCTTATGTTTTTGAGATTTAAGATACGACGAATAAAACTAAGCGCGCGAAGCGCGATGGATTTTGCTAGTTTTACAAATATTTGATAAGTTTTCGTTTCATATTGTACATAATATTTATATTTTTTGTCGTGTATTCATTTTATATAACATCATTTTTTTATATATATTTTTTATAATAAATTTTAAAAATTTGGACATAATTATGAAAACATACTTTTACGAATTTTTTCACGAATACAAAATAATTGGAATGCTATGATTTCTTCATACACAATCTCAAAGCAACGCTCACTGAATTCGCTTGGCAGATTATATTTTATATTGTTGTATATAAATTTGTTTGTTGCATCATCATTTACATATTTTATAAATTCATTTTCGTTGCACACTATATTTTTCTTTTCTGTTTCTGTAACAACACGTTGCTGAATAATATCACGAATGTAATCTTCTATTAGCGCGATGCATATGTTAATATTACCAGTATGATCACGAAGTCGGTCGACATGCGCGTTGATACAGTCTGTGATAGATGTTAGACCTTCGAACTGTGATTAGCTGCATAACTATGGATGGTAAGTGGATTTTTATTTTGTTACACGGTTAACCATTTTCCTCGCCAGTAGTAGCTGTTTCCGTTGCTGCTACTGCTAAACGCGTGTTCGACGAAGAACCCTGAAAATTTTTAGGTTTTTTAAAACCTTTTATCATTAAAAAATAGTTATTTTATTAATATGAATTTTCTTTTAAATAACTGTTTCGTATTTTTTACGTAAAATCAAAATTATTTTTTTTTCTAAAACTCACGGAAAAGGCTTATCTCTAAGCCATGAGTCTTATAACTCAGATGAAGACGTCAGCTCGCAGGTAGGCGGGGATGCCTTGGGCGAAAATGCGGACATCGACAACGACAACGACAAAATCGATGACGGCTGCGGCGACGTCGATAGCGACGCTGGTGATAATGAGGCATCCAAATTTATTTTAATATGGGACGATACATCGGAATCCGCTACTCTAGAACTGCGTGGTGAGCGCATTATTATTAGGTTGACCGAGCCCCCCGCCGAAACTAATCCCTTCGAATGGTTCGAGGAAGCCTTTAACGAATTATATGTGTATATCCTATGGCTAGCAGCCAGTGCATACGATTATATAACAAGCTACGTTTCAAGCGATCCAGGTGGCCCGGTTCGCTAAGCGTTCGCCAAATAGCGGATTTCGACCCTATAGATATTTTTAGATCTTAATATAATAAAAAATGTAACCGGTGGCCAAAATACAGGGCGTCCTGTCACTCGTGCTGACGTTAAGAACAAAAAGTATATCGTCTCTATAGACAATGACGATAATCTTTATTTACCTCGCGCCTTAGCGGTCGGTTTGGCGTACATGCAACTCCAAACTGACTGCAAAAATCCTAATTTCGTTAAAAATTGGAAACGTGCGTGCGATAGCCGCTGGAGAGCGCGAAAAATGTATGCGCTTGATTTGTTGCAAAGCGCTAATATATCTCTAAAAGACATCCCTCCGGAGGGCTGTACTTCAGAACATATTGACGCTTTGCAGAATTATTTAATAAAAGAGAAGATAGGTATAATAATTAGAGGTAATAGAAAATTTGCGAATGGACAGGCCGAGGTTATTTTCGACGGTCATGAAAGAAGAGCCCGTTTACGCGATGAGAACAACGTGCGTAAAACAAATTAACTATTTTTAGATGGTTCACAGGGACAATCAGGACACGCGTACGTGAAATCAATCGTAGCAGCAGCCGAGGGTTCCAATTTTTGCGATCATTCTAATAAAGCCTTCAAGTCGAAGGATTTGCACAAATGAGCGAAATCGTGCGTTTATTGTTTTGCACTTTCTCAGTGTAACTAAACAATCATTGTTCACTGTGACGATTGTAACAGGAATTTTGCTAGTCAAACCTGTTACAATATTCATAAAGAACAGGGCAGCTACACCAAGTTTAGTAGCGTGTGTTCCGTCGTACGTTGTTGTATAAATTCGGATAAACAATTGAACATAAAGCGTGACGGAAAAAAACACACACGCGGCATATTTTATTGTACACGCTGTTAATTTAAACATACCTACAATGAAGCATGCTACATAAAGCCGATCATAAAAAATGATTGCATGGACAAAATTGTAAAAAATAAATCTGAAACACGGTTTAATTTTTACGATTTTGAAACGCGTCAGGACGAAGCATATAACGATGACAACTCGTATTATAAACATGTTGTCAATCTATCGAGTAGAGAGGGGTACCCTATAGCGAGACAGCCGGTGGCTGGTGCCTTGTGGTCTGCACATGTGTTGGGGGTTCTCGCTGGCAGCGTATAGCGAGCCCCCTCCCCCCTAGACCGTTGGAGCAGGTAGTTGGCCTCTCTCTCTCTCTCTCTCTCTCTCTCTCTCTCTCTCTCTCTCTCGTTATTTGTTTTTATATTTTTATCTTTATATTTTTGTTTTGTTTTTACTATGTATTACTCTATTTATGTTATTTTTTTTGTTGTATATATTACTTTTTTGTAAAGAGTGTTACACCAGCTTGTTGCTCTATTTTATATCATATTGTATGATTTTACTTTGCACTTGGCACATGCACACATACATACACACACATATACTTACATACTCATCGGTTAATTATATATACTGGATAGGAAGGAGTGGGATTTGGAAAAATAGCAGGTAATGAAAAAATGTCAAAATATTTATTAAATAGAATATATTAATAAATAATTCAAATATTAAAAATATTATACAAATTTAAAGTATTTTTGAAATTGGCCACATAGCAAGAAAGGTTTTTGCAAGATTTTTGCAAAATATCATGAAAAGTTCTAAACATAACCAAAATTTTCCAGAAAATGTTTTTACGACGTTCCTATGTATGCTCAAAATCCTAATCTGAACATTATCAGTTAAGTAAGAAAAAGATTTTTTTGATAGATTTAAAAAAGCTTACCATTAATATTGCAACGATGTTTTAAACAAAAAATATACAATCATAATTTACAAATATTAAATTTTTATATATTTTTGCAAAAACATTTTCTATTAGTTTTTGTATAAGGATTTGGTAAAATTGTTAAGTATAATTTCCCAATGTTTATTAAATTATTATCGTAATGTGTTTGTTTTTGCCTAATCTCAACAAAAATATGTCCAGTTAGGTTATAGCAAGATTTTTTTAAATGATTATAAAAGCTTTTCATTAATACTGCAATGATGTTTAAATAAAAAATATAAAATCATAATAAAAAGCGGAAATATTAACAAAATCTTGCAAAAACCTTTTTTGTCTAGTTATATGAAGGTTCAGTTACATTTTTAATTATCATTTTGCTACATTGTTTAAAATATTTCAGAAATATATTTATGTCCACGCATAATCCGCACTTAAATATTTTCAGTTAGGTTAAAATAAGGTTTTTCTAATGTTTGAAAAAGCTCCCCATTAAAATCGCAACGATATTTAAACAAATAATATACTAACATATTTAACAAATCAAAGTTGTTTACAAATTCTTGCAAAAACTTTTTTGATTAGGTTTTGTACAAGGTTTATTCAATATTTTTAAATAACATTTTGCTATGTATATTAAAATATTTTAAAAATGTATTTCTTTAAGCTAAATTTTTACAGAAATGTTTTAAGCTAAGCTTAATTATATTATTTTTAAATGTTTTCACAATTTTTGCAATTTTGCGTGCATTTGTATAATTAAAAGTACAAACACAAAAGTTGTTAATAAATGTTTTATAGAACTGAGGTAAAATATAAATACTACTTTTCTCTGTAAAGCGAAGGTGAATTTTCTACGATTAATTTTCCACCAAAGAACATTACAACAAAAACAACAAGGCAAGTTAAATGTTTATATATAAGTACGAGAACAATATTTTATCTAAATACTCCACAAATAAATACATCCACATAATTAAACGGCAGAAAATTTTTTATTTTTTTTTCCGCTTTTATCACTTTTTTTGGCCTTGGAAACTATAGTCTAATAATACATTATCAGTAACGAAGGCCGCTAAGATTTTCTGAATTAAATCATTCACTTTGACTTGGCCTATAGTTTTCATTCGTGTAATCTACAAAAAATTCCATTTGTTATATTCAATACAATAAATAATTATTCCCCATCATTATATGAAATTCAGAATAATGCAGAATATGAGAAAATGACTTTCCACACTCGTATCAAAATGTACCAAATTTATAAATAAAAAGAAAGAAAACGTAAATTACATTCATTTTAATGAATTATAGTTACGTGTAACATAAACATTATTAATATTAATAAATTTTGTGTATAAAAGTTATCAATTCAATTAGAACATGCAATATTATTGTATATAACATTTTAAAGAACTGTGCAAAGAAAGTTTGGATCCAATAATTTCATATTACTATAATATAACATAGGGAAATAGTAGAAAATTGCTCCACAAGGGCAGTAAATCAACCAAGGAGAAAAACTACTTTTGCACTGTGTTAGATATAGTATTCCATTGTATACAGATCAAAGAACCAAATTTGGATCCTAAACAGTGGTAACAAACTATACGCACAGTTAATTTTTGCTTCCTCCAAGAGGATGCTTTGTAATAGTAAATTTTCGACTTCTTCAAAAATAGGTTAGAAATCCATTTTGAGATGTTTGGAGTTCGAATCACGGATTTTTAGAAAATTTACGTATGGATGTGTGTGTGTGTATGTATACCGTAACATTTCAGGAACTGCTCAGTCAAAATCAATAAAATTTGACATGTATATCCATTTTTGGATTCTGAATTTGGGAAAAGCAGTAATTTTTTATTTTTCCAACTAGTTTTCGGTTTATAGCCATTTTTTGATTTTTGAAAGACACTATTTTGCGTTTTTTTCAATCATCCCATTATTACAAACAATTCTGCTAATGCATCTGAAATAGAATAAAATTTTTTTTTATTTTTATTTTATTTATTTACCAGAGTTACATGAACTTATATATTATAATAATACAAAATTTATGCACATTGACAAACTCCACATGTGTCAATTATGTAATATAATTCACTGTGAAGCTGCCAATCCTGCAGAGGGAAATAAAATTCCCTGTTCGCAGGTCTGGATTACTAAAACTACCTTAACTAATTAACAGCCATTCAAAATACAACAGAGGTCAGCACAGTCCTCTTTCGGACTTTTATACAGCGGTCTGCACCACCCATCCCTTTCATTCTCTTATTCACACTATCTGAATTATAAGTACAATTTTCCCTTAATTCAGATTTAAACACTTTTCTAAACTTTGTATAATAAAATATAACATAACAGTTATAACAATAATTGGATTATATTTATTTCTTAATTACTTCATGTTAATTAATTAACCATTCTGTTTCTTGATTCTGCTAGTGTATAATTTTGTTACAACCATTTTCCCATCGTGCTTAAGCATTTGCTTAAGCACTACATAATCAAATAATAAATAATTTGTATAGCCTAGCATTTTATTCAAGCCTATTCTAGTCTTAATCTATTTATATTTAGCTTAAATTAACTTATTCTACCAGTATCTAACTAACATAGATTTCGCTGAAGTTGGTTTGCCTTGTGCGGCATTCTTGTCTCTTGCGTACATGTACCTTTCCATCCTATTGAGTCTGGCGGGGCATGTAAGTCCAATAGCACATGTAAGCCTGTAGTGTGGAAACATTTCTCTATGCTGATGCGAAGAGTCACATTTACAGTTTGATGTAAAAACAATATCATCGATCACGACAATATCTGTATGTTTTAGTTACATTTTTAGACAATACATTGTATTCGTGAAGATCTGCTTTCCTCTTATTCCTCGATCGAAGTAAAAAATAGCCTTGTTTGCACCAAGATAATTTATATCTCCGTATGTCATTCTGTATTTGTTTATTTGCTGTAGTTTCTGTCCAGGTGCTGTGGGTGCATTATTGTTTTTAGTTCTGGTGCTATTTGCCTCTGCTATTTTTTCTATTTTGCTGAAAATTGTCTCAATCGGCTTGTATCTTTCTGTATTGACACCAGTTTCGTATGTAGTTGATGACTCTTTCACATAGTTTGTATAATTTACTGTCGTATTGTTTATTCCCGATTCTTGAAGCCATATATAGATTATATCATTGGTTATACTCTCTAATTTTAGATCTATTTTCATATACATAGAGATCATTTTATTGTAATTATATTTAGTTATACGCCTATGTGTCCTATTATTAAGCGATTTGCATTTGTCATTTTCACAAATGTAAGTTTTTATGTCTAGTATTATTTTATCTTTAATCGGTGTGCCAACTGTTAAACTAGTGTAATCATTTAGTGCTGTTATTCTGTTTGTAGTAAATTTAAAACTATTTTCATATTTCTTGGAGCTTTTGACATATTTTCTAGATAACTCATTGATAATAATCAGTTTAAGTTTATCACAATCTATATTAATTGTGTTATTTATTTCAGCCATTTCTTCTTACCCAATCTTTTAATTTTGAAATATTCGAGACTGTTGTAATGCCTAGTACCTTTAGTTCATTTGGTAAATAATTGAAAGTATTGATGGCTCTTAAATAGCTACTTTTAGTACTGATAGTTTTGGAGTATTTTAGTATTACTAATGATTTCTTTCTCGTTTTACTCGTAAAGTTGATATAATGATCTTTTAAAGTGTTGTAATGGTATGTTATACTATTATATATGAAAGGTTGCTGTATGCTAAGTGGAATAATTTCTTGAAAAATATTTTTATTTATTATTTTTAAAATTATAGTCTGTACTGATTGTAGTAATTTTAGCCTATTTTGGTACGCTCCACTCCACGCAATTATTCCATAATTTATTAGACTATGGAAAAGTGCATAGTAAATCATGTTTAGAGTGTTAATATCCATAAATTGAGTTATTTTACTGAATACAAATATTAGGTATTTGGTCTTTTTTATTAGAGTTTCTATATGTTCGCTCCATCTCAAGTACTTTATTTCCATAACTCTTTTAAGGAGCTCGTTATTAATTTTTATATCTATGACTTCCGGGACACTATTTGTATAATTCCCAAAAGTAATATATACTGTTTTTTGTACGTTTAGTGTTAACTTATTTAGTCTAAGCCATACATATACTTCTTCTAAGTGTTTGTTCATGATTTTTTCTACTTCATGATAGCTGTGTCATCAGCGTAGGATAACAGAGTTTTCCGGCATTCTGTTTAGCAAGTCATTCACGTATAGTATAAAAAGTAGGGGTCCAAGAATTGTCCCTTGAGGGACCCCAATGCTTATTACTTTATAGTCGGTTTCACTTGTTTCTAATTTTACTTTTTGCTGGCGGTTATTCAGGTAGCTTGAGATTAGTTTATGGCCCTCTCCTCTAACACCATACAAGTAGAGTTGGTCCAACAATATCTTGTGATTAACAGTATCAAATGCTTTAGCTAAGTCAAGGAAGGTAACTGCAATTGGAAAGCTTTGGTCTAGACTTTTATATATTATTTTGGAAATAGCACTTAATGCATCTTTTGTACCTATGTTCTTGATAAATCCATATTGTCTTTTGCTCAGTATTTTGTTCTCATTTATAAAATCTAATAGTCTCTTATGTATAATCTTTTCAAATATTTTGGCAATATTAGATATCAATGATATAGGTCTATAGTTGCCCATATCATCCTTCTTTCCAGATTTGAATATTGGAATTACTTCAGCTGTTTTTAATACATCCGGCCATATAGATTTTCTATACATTGGTTAAAAATAAATGTCAGCGGTTTCAAAATTAGTGTATCCGATGTTTTTAGTGTCTTTGCGTGGATCTTGTCTACCCCTCCATTTTTCAATTTCAAATCTTTTCGATGCATCTCTTACTGAATTTTATTTTTGCTGCTTTTGTAACTTTGTCTAATGTTTTAAAAAAATTTTTGTATTGGCCCCTGAGAGTTTCATTGTTTGGATCTTTTTCAAGTCTATTATACATTACACCTTTCGTATTGCACGATTTAATTATTACTTTCGTCACCAATCTTTTCTAGGGGTATTATTATGTTTTTGTTTGTTATGTCTACTATATTTTGCTTTTTCCATACAGAGATTCAAATCTTTAATCAAACCATTAATCGCTTTATTTGGTTCCTTATCAGTATAATATTTACCCCAGTCTATCCGTGTGGCCGCACGGTATAGTTTGTTGTAATTATAGTAATATTCCTTTCGGTTTCTTTCCAAATTATTGTTCTGTATTTTTCCGTTTTTGATTTCCAAGAACAGTAAGTAATGATCCGTTATAGGTATTTTGAGAGTTATTGCACGTGTATTCAGAAAATCTGTTTTTATGAACATGTTATCAATACATGTACGAATCCGAATTTCATTGGTTTCGTAGTACCTGTAAACCCAGGTATAAAAAACTATTCTCTAATAGGTTATTTATGAGGTCCCTACTTATCGCATTACAATCTAGAATATTAATATTAAAGTCCCCTATTATAATATGATTTGCTATGTTTCTTTTTCTTATTAGGTAAGTTTTAAGATTAAGATTGAATTCCGAACTACTCTGATCATGTCATTTATATAAGAAGGAAATTTCTAAATTTCTTTTATTTCTTAAGGTAATAATTGTGTAATTGTAATGTTTCACATGAGTGAGATATATCCTCTTTAATCTAAACCACTACACCATCACTTTTGTTAATATTTCCATAGTTATAATATATGTTATAGTCCTTAATTTTATAATACTGATAATGAGTTAAATTCCACACTTCAGCACACACAATAACATTCGGTTTAATCTTGAGACTTCTAATTAGAATTTGTAGTTTTTCAAAATTTGCATTCAGGCTTCTAATATTTATATATAATATTAAATCTCTTGTGTTATTTCTATCGCTATTAAATGCCTCAAGATCATTGTACACTCTTTCCTTATACTGTATAGCCTCTTGTATTTCTTCCAGTAGCTCGCTTTGCTGATCCATTATTTCGCTCTTGCTGCATCAGCACTTGTTCCCGCCGTTTTCTGTTTAGATGACGTATTTTGCAGTTCGAGTGTTATATTTTTCACGGTATTCGTTTTACGATGATAAAGTAGGTTGCTTGTTAAGTAGTTTTGTATTATCTTCATAGCACTCGTGTCATCCCAGATCGGTAATGAAGGTGCTATCGGATAGTCAGTTGAATTATTTTTTTTATTTTATTCTTTAGTATGCTACAGTTAATTCTGCATGTAGCCAGATGAGTTATTGGTAAACTTGTTCTATATTTTGTGTTGTTATATACGCAGTTAATGCATTCAACTTTTGTGTTTTTACACTCACCAACTTTATGTTTCTCTGCGCATTTTATGCAGACAGAGTCATTCCTGCATTTACTTGCATTGTAACCATATCCGCCACAATTAAAACAAGGAGTTAGATTTATCAAATCATAAACTCTACAACACTGATGCCCAACAAAAATAAGATTTTTGTTCTCTCTTAGATGTTTATAAATCTTTGGAGCTACCTCCATAAACACTGCGCACGTTTTATTCCTTTTATTGTTATACATGTGCAACACTTTTCCTCCATTATTAAATTGGCTAAAGTTTCTGCTGTTGATATCGTCTTCTATATCTTGTTCACTGATATTTGTATCGTTTGTGATGCCCACTATTTTTATTTTTGGGTTATGTTGTTTAACTTCAACCTCGCAGCTTTGTAGCTTTCGTGGTAGTACTGCTTCCAAAGTTTCAATACTCTCCGCGTTCATACAGCTGATCTCTATTTCGTTTTCATTTTTTTTCCTTATGTATTTTGTTTTAACATTCTTTTCTTCTACTAAATACTTTGTAACTACTTCCAGAATATTTTTTGATCTTCATCTTTGTTCATGATTTTAATTTTTGGTACACGTTTTGGTTTAGGTTTTAATTCATATGTCGCTTGAGCATATGTTTTCTTGCTAACGGGTTTTTCTACATCATTGTTTTTGTGAAATTCAATTAATTCTTTTTGTATTTGATTATTGTACTGTAGGGCTTTTACGTACTGCTTTAATAGTTCTGTTTTCAGTTACTAAAGCATCTATATCAGAATCATCTTCTTTATACGTATCATTTAACTTTTCTTTTGTTTTATTGTGTAGTTCTTGTAATATTTCTTCTCTAATTTCCTCAGATGATTTTAGTTTAATTTGCGCTATCACGTTTTTTCCCACATCATTGAGCATATGCTCATCACTCGTTTTGGAGGTTATGTCTTGCAGTCTATGTTCGGGACAAATTACTAGGTGTTTTCCAACGTACACTGTATTGTTTAATTTTTCAAAATCACTCTTATAGTAGGCACTTTCACAAATTACATAAATCACAGCTTTTACCAAGGTTTTTGGGCGGCCTTTATAATAATTTAAATCAGGCTTATCGGGCGGCTCCTCGTGACCCATGGTTTAAAATCCGTCACCTCTCCAAGCCGTGCTTTTAGATATTAGTCATTCAATTTGCGGTGTATGGGATATTTGGGGGCTGGGCTTTTGAGCTTAGGGTATTTAAATTTTAAATTTATAACCCTTTTGGGTTAAGGTATTCGGGTTTAAAATATTTCCCTTTCCCCATGCCTTCCTTATATTTTAGGTGTCATAGAATTTACATTTGTGTGTAAGGCTTCAAGGTTGGAAGACTTAATTTAGAAATTGATAATCTTCCCTGCTGGGCTTCCTTAGATATTAATAGTTATAGAATAGGCGGTAGCGGTGCCAATCTACGCTGAAATTGTTATAAGAAAAAAACTGCTGCCAATTCATTGGCACGTAGCTTCCTCCAACTTAATTCATAGTTGCAATAAATAAAATACTGTTTTCATAGATGGTAGTCTAGCTAATAATTAAATATATGCAACATTCAAATGTTATAATTACTACAATTTTATATTGTTACAAACAAAAATAGTACATTTCATGTTCATTTTCTCGAAAAAGATTGTCTACTAGTCTAAATTTTTTCGCATACATTCGAATATAATATTATTTTATATACAAACTTAATTTTAATTATATTTACAATTTTTTTGATGAACACGAAATTTTATGGGGTCCAAGAACACTTGATTTATCATCCTTTTTGCAGAAAGGACTTGTTTTGTCCTTTTTACAGTTTTCTACGTGACGCTTCATATTTTACCTGGATAGCGTTTTATTACATATCTTTATTACATATCTTTATTACAAGTTATGCATATACATATTTGATAAAAACAGGATGATACATTGACTTGTGTTCTTCATAATCATTCTTCTTATCAAACGTAGTAGAACGGTCAATAATCTCACAGCTATACATTTCTAAACTATGAGATTCTACGGTTTCAGATGAATAACGATTTCAAACAATAGCTGTTATAGCATTATCAGGGCACGGAGTGCAATGACTAGCTAATAGATTCATGCAGGTTTTGGCTCCCGATTGCAGGTTAATTGTTTGTAACAATGAGATGATTAAAAAAATGCAAAAAGTGTTTGAAAATATGAAGAAATGTAAAATTGAATGCCGAATACGAAATTCAAAAAAGGAAATCCATATCCTTGTTGGCTTCAGGTATTAAAATAAAAGAGGATATTTATAAAACGCGTTTCTAATGTTTTTCATGAAGCTGAACATTTCACTATTACAAAGATTCCTTCCTAGAGGAAGCAAAACTGTATAGAAAAATCGCATTTTAGAGATTAGCTTATAACAACAGGAACCACTGAATAAAATCATTTGAAATTCGAAAAGTAATTACTTTTTGCTATGATAAATCCCCAAATTTTTTTTAAGCAGCCATTTTTAGTTTTGAAGATATAAAGAATCAAAAATAATTTTTCTAAAATTTAATTAACCATACCTAACAAACTGTAAGGTTTTAAAAGCTGCGCAAAGAACTTAGCCAAGACATTTAAAATATCTACCTTTCTCCAAAATCTCAAGAGCATTAAAGCCTTTTTACGTCGGTAATCGAGGAACAAAAAAAACTCATTTTTGTAGTTTTTGATTTATTAATAAATAAATATGTAGTCAAATAACTTGAAATTTTAATGCGATACAGTTCGACACGTGACCCATCAACATGATTTTTTCGTGAAGTTATGACGTGTAGTTTCAGAGATATAAATTAAAAAAAAATAAAACACCTTTTTCATTTTTGCTGCCAAAAGATGCAGTCGATCCCGAGGACCAAACGGGAAAAAGTAGGTAATTTTATTATCTTTCAAATGCATTACAGATGAATTGTTTGTAATAATGGGATGATTGAAAAAACGCAAAATAGTGTTTTTCAAAAATCGAAAAATGTCCATAAAACGAAAACTAGGTGGCAAAAAATAGATATACATGTCAAATTTTATTGATATTGACTGAGTAGTTCCAGAAATATTACGGTATACATACACACACACACTTTCACACACAGACACATCCATACGAACATTTGCTAAAAACAAGTGATTCGAACACCGAACATCTCTTAAAATGGATTTCTAACCTTTTTTTGACGAAGACGAAAATTTTACTATTGCTAAGCTTCCTCTAGGAGGAAGCAAAATATATTCAACATTATTATTATTATTATTATTATTATGCATTCATAAATATTTTTTTTAGTAATCTATGGGGGACCACCGAGACTGTTGACGACGTCTCGTTTTAAAAAGAAAAAGAGAAGGTAAAAAATATTTTTTAGGCATAAATAATAGTTTACAAAGATATGTATTTTTCAATTTCAACTTCTTATAACCATGCTGTTCAGACCGGGAATTGTTTACTACTTTTATCTGAAGAGCAAGGTTCTCCCCGATATGTATTACACTGTTTAACATCTTGTACTTTTCGAGCATTCTTGTCCCCATTAAGAGGTGTGTATGAAACATTTTTTCGACTCATTTTATTGCTGGAGAACACTTCAACCTGTCTTGGCAACTGACTTGACAATACTGATTATTATTATTATTATTAAAGGAACACAGCTTACTCAACGGTTAAAAGGAAACAACCACCAACACCGCTACTCCTTTCTCTTAGAACGATTTTCACCTTGTATTTATTGGATTAGACGCAGCCCTCGATAATCTCGCAATTGAAAGGCCATACTAGCAGAAAATACTGTAATTCATAAAAAAAAATGAAAAAGAGGACTGTAATAATTCTAATTCTACCCTAAACCCCTAATATTTGAAAGCAAGGAAAGAAAAAGCGAGGGTCTCGAACCGACTTGATGAACTGAAAAATACAACAGCGGTATTTTCATCGAGGTTATTTAACGGCAATTAAAAAAATATTTGAAATTTGCATAATATTTTTAAAATTTTAAATTATTTATTAATATATTTTATTTAATAAACATTTTGAAATTTTTTCATTTACCCGCTATTTTTCCAAATCCGATTCCTTTCTATCCACTATATTTGATTCATCATGTGTGCGTGTGCGTGTGCGCGCGCGCGTGTGTGTATACATAATGGGTGGTGGGTGGTGGGTGGTGGGCCACCTATAGCGACGGGGTGGTGGGGTGACACTAGTACCCGCCATATTCCAGAGCCTTACTCTCCCTCGCTATAGCATGCGAGAGAGCGGGGCCAACTACCTGCTCCAACGGTCTGGAGGGAAGGGGCACGCTATACAAAGACAGCGAGAACCCCTAACACATGGGCAGACCACGTGGCACCACATACTATCTGTCTCGCTATAAGGTATGATGGGTGGTGGGTGGTGAGTGATGGGCTGCCTATAGCGAGGGGGGGGGGGTGACACCAGTACCGATGCGAGAGAGAGAGAAAGAGAGAGGGAGAGGCCAACTACCTGCTGCAAGGGTCTACGGGGTTGGGGCCTCGCTCTACGCTGCCAGCGAGAATCCCAACACATGTCTTTACACCGTACGCTTTACCTACCCACTGTACCTACCCTTTACGGGTACTTTACACCGTCTGCTTCGCTGTAAAGTACCCCCCTCTACTGTTGATATTGAAATTTTGCAAGCATTTATTCAACATGAGGCATATCGTAGGTTAGTTTTTCCCATAGCTAAATATAAACACAAACTTAAATGGATTTGTGAAGTATGTAAACATGCTTTAGACATAGCCGATTCTGTCATGTGCGAGTAATGTTGTAAATGACTACAGTTGGATTAAAACGACTTAGGTGTTTGTTAAAAATTAAAATTTTAATTGAATTAGAAATTTTACAACGTTAAAACGACTTAGGTGTTTGTTAAAATTGAAAATTTTAATTGAATTAGAAATTTTACAACGTTGTTCTTACATTGTTAGCGGCAACGCCAGAGGTCAAATGCCGTGTTTAAATGAATCAATAATGAAAGAAATTATAGTATCTAATTTTAATGGTGCTATTTTTTATCTGACGTAAGAAAGAATGTTTAGCGTTGGAATCAACCTTTATTTTGCAAACCTTATTAGTGAAGGAATTAAGATTTGTTGGATCTTACATTTTTGGAAGAATTAACCTTTTTACTCTATCTCTGTACACTCGATATATATAAAATGCGTGAGAAAAATGTACGTAGGGAGAGATCTTCAGGCATTCAGTTTAAATAATAAGCGTTTCGTAAACCAATATATATTTATTACTTCTGTTGAGCGTCCTCAAACTTTATGGTGTGTAGTAAAAAAAAATTTTTGTTCTAAACTGTTTAATTATTGACTGCATCTATAAATTCAAAACAAATTTTAACTTCAAAACGTAGGAAAAATTCAAAAATATATTGAAAAAACACCTTAATGCTCCAGGACGGCTAACAACTTATTTTAGATTTGTTAAATGGTTGCATTTATATGATTAACAAAACATTACAGTAAATAAAAAGTATTGAGATATTAACATGTATTTTATTTTTAAACTGTCTCGCAGACAGTAGACAATAACGTCAACCACGTGAAAGAAAGTTATTGATACTAACGTTGAACTTTAATTGTTATTTTCCATATTACATTTTAGAGTTTTAAAACGAAAAATGGGAACAAGATTTAGCGTAGAATTTGATTAACAATTAAGTCGATTTCTATAGACTATTTTTGGCAGGGAATCGTACTTCTACCGTACGATTTCTGGCTAGACCTATATATAGTCTATATTAAAAGCCCACGCGAAAATTGGTCCGGAAAATGTGGTTTTCTTGAACGCAAATTATAATACGAGTCACTAATCGAATTTCTATCAAGGCGACTGGTTAACTTAACGTCACGTTAAAGTTTCTTTTCGCGCGCGAAATATTTCATACAATTTTTAGTTTGAAGTTAGCAAAAAAACATGTGGCGCACCGAGAAAACCTTAAAAAATATTTTAAAAATCGTATTTTTCAAGGTTTTTTAATGATATATTGTTATAATAACTTGAAAGTTTGGATATTGATAGTGTAACCGGGTGGGACTGTCTTCGAGAGGAGGAAAGCACAAAAGGAGACGCCGGGACCGAGAATCGGTCCAGCGCTCCCGAGATCTCTAGGCGCACGATCTAGCCATTGAGCCAATGCCGCCTTATTCCATCACTCTGATTCCTGCTCCGATTACCGGCATAGCGAGGACTTGAACCTCGTTACAATAGATAATTCATAACAAAGGGTAATCAACTCTTAGATTTTCGTAATTTTGCTCTTATTAGTTGTTATAAGTAAATCAAGTATTTTTTCGTCTGCTATTTTAAGGCGCAAAATTTAAATTTTTAATTTGCTTTCACACCTCCTTAAGCAATCAAATTAAAAAAATGGACTCAGAGCAATTGAAGATTCCAGTTAGAAACAACTACTCTATTTTTAATAACACCGGCATACAATAAAAGTGGTCTGTTCAAGAAACCAGACCTATCTATCCTTATGTATTTTGACCTGCTGGATCCGAATCCAAGGCCAGTTTTGCCCCTACACCCCTAAAATTTTGTTAAAATCGCAAAAAACCGTGAAAATTGCGGAAAATTATGAAAATTTACATAAAAAATATGGTATGAGCTGTAAATATTTTTGTGAGTGAATCCGAATTCAAGGTTTATATTACCCGTACACCCTTTAAACTTTGGAAAAATCGTGAAAACTCGCTAAAAATAGCGAAATTTTGTATTTAAGTGACTAGTAAGTGAGACGGTATAGCGAGACATAACAAATGATGTCATCACTTGGGGACCCTTATCTTATCATGTAAACAAACCATTAAGATAAGATAAGGTATCATGTAAACAAATAAGTAATTAACATTATCTTTATTACTTGTAAACAAATTATAAAGATAATGTTAATTACTTATATGCATAAACAAACATAATACCTTCTGTTAATGATTTGTTTACATAATAAGGAGATGTCAGTGACGATGCTATTTTTTGTGTCTCTCTATACCGACTAAATAAATAAAAAATATTTACATTAAACATCATGTCATAATCACTTGTTATAAATAATTAAGATAAGATATCATGTATGTTTATATAAACAAAAAATTATTGTTCATTATGTAAATAATGTAAAAATTATCTTATTTTAATTGATTATTTATATTTTCAAGATAGGAAAACAGCAGTGACGTTATTATGTAAGATGTCGCTATCCCAACGTATCATAAACTTGAATAATAAACAAAATATTACTAATAACAAACCATCTCCCATATATGTGTGTGTGTGTGTATGTGTTTAGAGAAAACACATGTATACATACACATAGCGCTGGCAGAAACTCTCTTCCCCTTATGCTCCGTGAGAGAGAGAGGGGGGGGGGGGGAGATAGAGAGAGAGAGTCGATAGCTGTCAGCTCTGTATCTCTTACATATGCGTGATTTATTAATCAAAATATTATTTATAATAATAATAATTTTTACCTGTATCAAGTAGATGATTTTTTACACTAGCTATTTAAGTTTTTAACATTAATATACACTATATTTTATTTTAAAAGTTTTTAACACTAATATTTACACTCTTAAACATACACTAGTTTATAATATGTTTTTTAAAACTACAAAACATCTACGTCCTCGGACTTTACCCCTGCCTCTATTTTTACAATAGAGGGGGTGAAACACAGTATCGAAGGATTCCTTTTAGGAGCAGCCCTTCTGTTCTCAACCCCAACTGGCGATGCTGGTGTCATTGCATCAAAGCAACTTCTTCTTAAGCCAGTTGGGGAGGATGCTGTTATTAAGGGTTCAATTATTACAGCTTCCTCTTCGAATAAGTCGTCGCGCTCACACTTATAAACCACTAATCCGCATGCTTGGCAGATAAACTTTTCTTCCTCCTTCTCCTCCTCCTCCTCAGCCACCACTATTTTCTCTGTTTCGGCTGATTGGGGTGACGGTGGCGATAGTGATGGTACTATGCAGCAAGCACTACGCTTGGTGTAGGTGGTGCAGCGGTGTCTGCAGCATCGCGCACAAGTAGACCAAGTAGTACGTCTCGTTTTCGGAAAAAACACTGCATCACGCGCACTGCACGTGTCACCCACCTTGTAGTTATTTTCGGACAATGCCGGAGTCTTTTTATTACACTGTATTAAATAATTATAATTAAATACTTCAGCACCGATCTGATGGTGCAGGCGATCGCGGGCATTGGCAAAAACCTTGTAAGCATTGCGATGCTTACGGATTAACCGCGATTCTCTTTCCATTTTTACCTTCAACCGATCTTCCCTAATCCGCGACTTTACAAGCCGAGTGACATCTTGCGTTAGCTGCTGCTCGATATATACTGATGATTGGAGACCGTGCAGTCATCTGTAGGGCCTAGGAGGAGGAACGAGGGAGAAAAATTTAGACTTATGTCGATTAACGTTAGATAACGCACGTGTGCTTGTACATCCGATACCCGAAAGAGCTGGCTGACGCATTGTGCAGCGAGATGTTTGACGGACACGGGATACTTTTTTACGAGTGCGAGACAGCGTAAACTTTGACTCTCGAGTGTTCTTAGCAGGAAGTTAATATTTTTTAATAGCCACTTATCACCATGAGTCTTTGCAGGTTATAACTATGCGGCAGCGACGATGACAAAACAGATAAACTCTACGCTGACCCCGGAAGGTCAGTAGTCATGAGAGTAGCTGCATCAAATCAAGAACTCGCAAGCATGTATAACGTAGCGAAACGCATGGTGGCGTATCAATTATGTCGTGACTTTTCCCGTTTTTTACAATGTTGTGATCCACGAAAAATTTCATACCTTCACCGCCTCATTTTATAAAAATGTAATCTAACTGTGCGATACGCAGCAGAATTTTGTATACAGCAGAAGATTGCGCATCTTCCCGTGCTAACGCACCTGATCACAGCATTCGAAGAAAATAATGGTGTGTATATGTTTTATTAGTTATAATTTTTCTATGCTATGACGCTTTATAGTTCATAAAAAAATAAAATATTTAAAAATATTTTCAGAATATATCGACTATAATACTTCATCTTCATCTTCTTTGATATCCGTTTTACTCTTATCAACATCATCATCTTCATACAGCAATAGTATAGTAGATTCTGTAAATTATGAGGCGGATTGAAAGCGGTGAATCTATGCAAGTTGGCGGAGGTCGAGAAAGTCGCGGAGAAGAAGAAGAAGATTCTAACCAGGATAGTTCTTCCGAAGCGGCTGAAGAGAATGAGGAGATGAGTAATAAGGAAGAGAAGGAGAAAGAGGAGGAGGACGAAAGTGATACGGAGGAGCATACAGACAGTCAAGAGATGGATGTCGATAGCGTACAAAATGAGGATATTCAGCCACCTGGTAGTCGGTTTGTAGTTTTTCAAAACAATTCACATTATATTTCTAAGTACAAATTAGAGGGTAGGCGCCTAATATTGAAAATAAAATCACCACCCGAGGACGGTTTTATAAATCCTAAAGTTTGGTTAGAATTAGTTATTCGAGATATTTATTCTTATATAATCTCACTATGCAATGATAACGATATGATTGGTGTTTCTGTTAGAAGCTTGAAATTTGTATGCGGACCGGGTGGATTATCTTTACGTTTAGTAAATAATTTTTTTACAATGATTTATGGAATTTAATTAGTGATTTATCTTAAAGTAACGAAGATTTTTAAATTGACGAAAGTTTTATCATGACATTAACGGTTGTTAATGTACTAAACGGTAGACGAGGTAGAAAAAATATATAAGTGTCGATACTTTAGGTCAGAGATCAATTGTCACTATACAGAACAAAGATAATTTATGCTTACCAAGAGCTTTAACTGTCGGCGAGTCATTTATAAATTTGGAATGTTGTTAGAGATAGTAGATGTAGTATGCAGAAAGAACCTGCGAATCTTCTTACTATAAGCGCAAACGTTGTGATTCCTGAAAGCGGATGTGGTATACGCGAGATTAAGACGTATCAAGAGTATTATGTAGAAAAAGATATTGCTATTGTAATATACGACAGCTCATCCTTTGGTAGTGGCGAACCAGCTTTTTACGATGAGACCTTTGCTTAATTCAAATAACTTTGACGTTATATATCTGCTGTACGATGCAAGAAGACGGCATTTCGACTATATATTAAATTTAAGCGGAGCGGCCCGCAGTAATTTTTTTGTGAACATTGTAATAAAAATTATTGTTTTATAGACGATCATAGATGATCAGCCAAATGCCACAGATGTTTTTGCATACCGGTGTGTAACAAAAATATAGATATTATAAAATGTTTTCAATGTAATAGAGACTTTTTTGGGCAAATAAGTTTTAATCGACACAAAACAGCTGGTTCGTATAAGAAAAATAACAAAAAAGTTTGTGATGTTGTACGTATTGTACGTGTTGTAAGCGTATTAATATTTTCAAATCCAAGCATGTTTGTGGAGTTAATTGGTGTAATTTGTGTCGCAAAAAACATGATGTAAATCAGTTGTGTTACATTCAGTCTCTTGGTCGTGAAGTTAGCGTTCAGATTAATCGTAAACCTCCAAGGAAAAACTTATTTATATTCTATGATTTTGAAACACGTCGAGAGTCTGACTATCGCGATCATATAACTATGAAAATTTACGTTCCAAATCTGTGTATTGTGCAGCAGGATTGCGACGACTGCATGCATGATGAAAATACAAATGAGCTTTGTTATACATGCCGTATAAGAGAGCATATATTCCGAGACGATCCCGTTCGCGAGTTAATAGGTTTGACAGTACGTGACAAAACTTCTTTCGGCCAAATTATTTGTATTGCTCACAATTCACGTTGAAAACACTGCAATAATACCTAATATAATATTAAATGGTCAGAATATAATTATGCTTTAGTGTGGTCGAACAAATTTATTGATAGTTAAACTATTTTCACATGAAGTTGAGTACTCTTCCTCCGGTTAGCAAGAAAGGATATTTCCCTCATCTGTTCAATACTTTAGATAACCAAAATTATGGTCCCTTACCCGATGCATCCTTCTATTTACCTGACTCTATGTCCTCAGAAGAGAGGGAAAAGTTTTTTACATGGTATGAAGAGAACCGTAATAATTATGAATTTGATTTCGAACATTGCATACATGGCTTTTCGAAAATGTTTTGTATTAAATGTGGAAATATTTGTCCGTTTACAGAGGCAAAGACAATAGCTTCAGCATGTTCTATTGTATATCGAAAAAATTGTTTACGCGAAAAAATCATAAGTATTATTTCTGCAGGCGGGTATCGTCGTGATGATAAGCAGTCACGAAAAGCGCTACAGTATCTGGTGTACTGCAAACGGGAGATAGGTCGGGAAATCATACATGCAGGTTTAGCACGCGAATTTATGTTAGCAAGGATGCGTGAATTCATGGGTACTTGGATTGCTGATGAGTTGCGTAAAGCTGTCGAACTTGGTTATAGTATTATAAAAATGTATATCGTTTGGCAATATGAGATGATGTTATAATCAGATTGGCGAAAGCGGGGGTCTTTTCGCCGAATACGTCAATACTTTTTTAAAAATCAAGCAAGAGGCTAGCGAATGACCCTCATGGTGCACTGACGATACAACAAAATTACGATATTTAAAGCAATACAGACTCGACGAGGGAATAACTTTAGATAAAAATAATATCGAGAAAAATTCGGGGTTACGAGTTGTTGCTAAACTATGTATAAATTTCTTTTGGGGCAAGTTAGGTCAGCGGAGTAATTTGAAACAAACTGAAGTAGTAAAATCACGCGAAATTCTTTTAAAACTGCTTACTTGTCCGGAAAAAGAGGTTCATGATTTACTTGCAATTAACGAGGAGATTTCATAAGCAAATTGGCAATTCAGGGATGAGGATGCAACTCCGGCACCACACACAAGTGTTGTGATTGCAGCTTACACTACAGCGCAGGCACGTTTACAACTACATTAACACTTGAGCGAATTAGATGATCGTGTTCTTTATTTTTACATAGATTCATATATATTTGTTTCACATGATAATGCTCCAGATGAGTATAAACCTTTTATCGGTTCTAAACTAGGTGATATGACAGATGAACTTTGTGGATATGGCGAAAATACATACATAGATAATTTTGTTTCGGGTGGGCCAAAGTTTTACGCTTAAACAGCTGTAACTCCTAATAGAAATTATAAAATTGAATGTTGTAAAGTGAAAGTTATTTCATTACGATGAATGTAATAAAATCCGATTGAAATTTAAAGCTATCAGACGAACTAAAATGCATAAAGTTGTAACGCGTGACGAATCGAAAACATGCTGTGTTGTATTGAAAAAACGTCAATATCTCACCTCACATAAGTCTCTACCTTTTGGTTATAAGAATATTTAACTTTTATACAATAATATTATGTGTTCAGTATTAATAAAAAACAAATAAAACTATATATCTTTGCCTATTCCTAATATACATATAAGATTCCGTACACGCATTAATTCACTCAGTATGACTTCAGTCAGCGCTGAAAGCGAACGGAGCTTTTGGAAAAAAAACATAGCTTATTTTTAGCGCGTAACTCAGCCTACTTGCGGTATTACTTAGCTTACAGGCAGCGGATATGTAAGCTTCAATAGCGGTAATCAGCTCATGGTTCAGCACACGTAAAATAAGCTTATTTTTAGCCGCGCCGCGCCACCGCCCCTCCCCCCACCCCCTGTACGCTTGTTTGACAAATGACTTTTGCTAGCGTGTAAAAAAATGGATACGCGGTTTAAGCATCCATTCACGTGTATTGATAGCGGTCGTACGGGATGTGGTAAAACTGTCTTTGTCAAACAATTTCTTCATCATATACCACTTATGTGTAATGTAACTTTTGATAGAATATTGCTCTATTGCGCAGAATGGCAATCTACTTACGAAAAAGAGTTCGTACCAGGTAGTAGTAAGAGTAATAAAAAAATTGTTGAATTTCATGAAGGATTACCTCAGCCTTCAGACTATTCACAAGACAACGAGAGAACAAAATTATTAATTATTGATGATTTAATGAGATAATCACAAAAATTTAAGCGTGATTTTATCACACAAAATCTTTTTCATAAAGGAGTTAGTCAACGTGATATTTCGTTGAATGCTAATTATCTTGTTATTTTTAAAAATCCACGAGATCGTTCCCAAATTCAGTATATTGCACGTCAAGTATATCCTGAAGATCCTAAATTTTTGCAAGAAGCATATCTTGACAGTACATTAATTGTTCATGGTTATCTACTGCTAGATTTGAAATAGTCCACGGGAGAAGAATTTCGTTTTAGAACATGTGTTTTTCCAGATGATAGATTGCGCTACGTATATGTACAGAAGAACGAATTCCGATAAAAGTAGCGTATAGAACGGTTGAGGCTCCAGTCTGAGTGCTACGATGGCAGGGGCGGCATCCTCTAGCTTATATGTCGTCTATTAGCTTTGTGGTTATGGAAGACAAACTTGTCGTGTGGTTTTATGGATTTTATCTTGTGAATTACATGCTGTGTGGTGGAAGATAGACGGAACGCCTAACGTGACAGTAACGACGGTCACATTGCGCGGCAATTTGAAAAACGACTCTAATATAGGCGGAAAAGAAAGAATTTAATTATTTTATTTAATTTTAATGAAATTGAAATTTTAATCAATGTGTTTGTGATAATTGCAATGAATATTGATTCATCCCATGGATGTTCACATCTCCATATCATAGGTATTTGATCTAATTTGAATTAGTATTGAACTTCTTCTCCACATAATTTATAAGTTGTTCGTTTAAATTGCAGTTAAAAGTCGTTGCGTTAAAAATTTATTTATATTTATTTATATTTAGTTGAAGTTGAAAAGAGTAAAGAGTTGAAAAGAGCTTTAACAAGCTTTAACAACATTTCATTGTCATGAAGGATATAAATTGTTTTCATATAATTTTAAATAAAAAAGGGTTCAGAATAAATAACACGTGTTCAATAATATTGTATACAAAAATTAAAATGTTTATTTGTAATACAAAATTATAAATAAAGATTTATAAATTATTGTTGAGCAACACGCTTAAAACTTATTTCCTATACATATCTTTTGAACATTGTAAATGTATGTAAATTAATTTTTAAAATCTAAAATCTGAATCAGCTTTAGGAGGTGCAACTCTAATCGTGACTGGAATCCTTTGCGATGTGCTGCCTCCCAGCAGCACGCACGCAACTCTTGCGCCTCTTCTGCGCTCGATTTATTTTTCGTCGAGGGACTCGACGTGATCACTTTAACTTTGGAGAGCTGGGAAGGAGGAAAGAAAACAATACTACAAATTTTATTTACAAGACTCTATATTTCGCCCCAACCCCTCCCTACAACGTGGTGGCTAGAGAAGCCTCCCACGCGTCGCACAGCCACGCAGGGCCTTTGCACTGTCCCTACTACACGTAGGCTCGGTGCTCTCCCGGTGCGTAAGCACCTGGTAAGCAGCCGGCCAACCTCTCTCGGCACACGCGCTCGCCTGCCTCGCACGACACGCGCCGGCCTAGCGCAGAGCCAGGCTCCTCTCTCTCTCTCTGCAGGTATGTACATAGTCACGCAGACGGATCGCTCCGACTTCGTGCACAATTTTTCTGTATATTAAACTGTTCGGTGCGAGTCTGGACTGTTGCAGAAACTACCGGCCTCCCGCAGGCTCCACGAGCAAGGAGCATTAACTGCAAGGCTTCTTTATTTGAGCCAGGGAGACCGATTTTAACAGTAACTGTTTCCTGAGAGGTTATGTGCGGCAGAGCACTTGAGCGGGAGTTTGCTGTTTTCTCTCTTCTCTGAGGTTGGTGGACCTGTCGAGCTCGAGGCAAGTTAACATCGGCGCCAAGTTCGAACTATCCAGCATGAGTCCTGCGACCAAGAAAAGTTTAGAGGTATGTCCAGTATGTAAGGATGACTCGACACCTCCGACTAGCACGTGTCAGACATGCCAGCTGCGCTGTCACTCGCGTTGCACGGATAAAAAATTAGGAGGACAGCGCGATATTTGCCGTAATAGACCAAAGCCTGCAACAACAGTCAGGTCTGTTAACGCAGGCAAGCGAGCCGCTCCTGGCTCTTCGCAGCGCGCGGTGTCGGCAACTCTACGCACGAAGCAGCCAGTCCTCACCACCAAACAACAGACGCGCGCGAGCATGGACCCCCCACTGCCTTCCCCGCTAACGCCTGGGACCAGGAGAGAGGAAAAGCGTGAGTCGTCCCTCTTACACTCATCGCAGAACGGTACGCCTCAGCTGGCGCGCACGCCTCCGAGCAATAGAGGTACTTCCCCGGCGGGAAATTCAAACTGCTCGAGAGAACCACACGCCCCTGTGCTTTACGGCCAGGGTCCTGGGGGCGGCGGATCTACTCCGAACCCTTACCCGACCCGACGGGCGATCCAAGGCCTGCTGCTCCCCGCGACGCAACCGGGTTCTCCCTCGCCGGCCCAGGCAGCTCGTTGGCAACGGCCTCCGAGTCGTCCGTTCGGTCGGTAGGGGCCCAGTTGGTCCAGTCGATCTCCGCTGTTCCTGGATACACCCCTCCGAAGAAACCTCGCAGAGGCGCGCCAGCTTCGCCCTCCGATGACTGGCCATCCTCGTGGTGGGCATGGTGGTCAGCCAGCGTCAGCTGCCGTACGCCACCCTTCTTCTTCTTCTTGTTCTTCTTCTTCTTCTTCTTTTCCTCCGCTGGCTGCCAGTCCATCGGCTCTTCCCGCGGTCTCTTCGGCGGGCTAGGAGTCGGGTCTCGCCGTTGGCATGCAGGGGAGCCGGCGACGTATCGCTCCAGCTCCTTCTGCGCTTCCCGGCTTTCCACGGCCTCCTCGCTCGCCTCCTCCGCCTCTGCTACGGATGGCGCTCGCCTCTCCGTGCAAGCCTCAGCTGGCGCCGCAGGTGTCGCCACTACAGCTGGCACCGTTGGCGTCGCAGCTACTGCGGAGACTCCGGCTCCTGCGCTGATGGCGTCGCGAATAGCGCCCAGCCGCCGGGGTAGCGCACCTTGCGCCACCGCCTTGCTCAGGCTCTCTATTGCCGCCGTCCGCAGCTGCTCCTCCTCCTCCTCCACTGGCTCCAGCCTTGGCTTGCCCGTCGGTTGTCTCGCGGGTCTAAGCCTGGATAAACCAGTTGAGGCCTGGCGTCGTCTCGGAGAGACGAGGCCTATCCTCAAACTGGTCATCCTCCCCCCTTGACCACGCAGGGAACTCGGTGGTGGTGTCGTCCTTGGCGTGGCTGGTCTCGGGGATGCACCCGGCTGAGGCCATGCTCCGCCAGCCATCTGCGCGTATGTCGCGCGCGGTGGCGTGCGGCACCCTCGTGGCTGGCTCGGCGACGGCGGTTTAGCCGCGCCCTCCTCCTTCCTCTGCTCCATCCTCCCTAGTACAAAAAGAAAACATATATTAATTTTTCTCTACTCTCGCACCTCGCGGCGGAATCCAGCGCTTAAGTTCGTTAACGTAAGCTTTGGTCAAACGCCGCGACCTTCCGTCACCGTAGCCCAGTATGTAAACAATCGGGGATTTTACCTCGACTATCTCATACGGGCCCTCCCAGTGCGGAGCCAACTTCCTCGACACCTTACTCGCCGCATCAGATAGGACATGGGTTTTTCGCATAACCCTATCTCCCATCTGGAAACGCGTGTCCTTTCTCCCCTTATTATAAACTTTCTCCTGCCTCTCCGTGGCTTTGCTCGCGAATTTCGCCACCAAATCCCTCAACGCATCTAATCGCGTCATTCTCTCCTCCCACTCCCCTGGCTCCCGCCTCTCAATCGGCTTGTCCGCCTCGATTTCGTGGCGTAAACTCAACACAGGGCGGGGGTGGCGCCCGTAGTTGAGAAAAGCCGGCGAAACTCGAGTGGACGCTTGTGTGGCCGTATTGATGGCGTGGCGAAACTCATGCAGGTGCACATCCCAGTCGCGATGATCGTTCTTCACGAACGTCGCTATCATCGTCTTCAGCGTGCGATTCGTACGCTCCACTGGGTTGGCCTGCGGATGATAAGGCGGAGTTGTGATGTGTTTTACACCATAGATTTCCAACACCTTACGGAGATGTTGGTTATCAAACTCCTTGCCATTATCCGATAGAAAATATTCAGGGGTCTCCCACCTGAATAAGATCAGCTCCTCGAATGCTCTGGCCACTGACTTAGCATCTGCCTTTCTCAACGGTTTTACCTCTATCCATCGTGTAAACAAATCTTGAAACACGACGAGATATTTAAACCTGTTTTTACTCGGCGGAAACTCCATGAGATCAGCTGCTACGATGGCCCAGGGCCTCTCGACAACACGCCGTCCCATGAGTCCTTTCGCGCCACTCTGCACCGTTTTATATTTCTGGCATTCCTCGCAAGATTGCACAAAGCGGTACACATCATGGTACGCTCCTCGCCAGTAATATTCTCGAGCCACTCGGTCATATGTTTTCTCAATTCCCAAGTGACCCGAGGAGGGTGTGCAGTGCGCATCTCTCATCACTCTCTCTTTGTGCTCCTCAGGCACTACCAACCTCCACGCCTCCTCTCGATGTGTAATCGGGTCAAGCAATGGATCATTGCGCCAACGATATAACACACCGTCTTCGATGCGCCAGCCTGGATACTTTCCCGGAAAATTTTCAACTTGCTCTCGCAGTATCAAATATTCTGGGTCGGTAATCTCTTCGAAAGCGGCCTCGGCATCCTCGCCGTTGTTCTCGCTTCGAGACAGCGCATCAGGAAAGTGATTCAATTCACCTTTCCTATAAATAATCTCAAAGTCCCACTGTTGCAGCTCGATCGCCCATCTCGCTAGGCGGCCGCTGGGATCTTTCAAATTCCTCAGCCACTGCAGGCTCTTGTGATCGGTTATTACACTGAAGCTGTACCCCTCAATGTACGGCCTCAGCTTTTTAATAGCCCAGATCACAGCCAAGCACTCTTTCTCTGTCGTCGTATAATTCCTCTCGGCCGACGTCAGCACTCGGCTAATGTACACTATGGGGTGTTCGCCATCTTCCCCCTCTTGGGTTAAGACAGCCCCAATAGCCACGCCACTGGCGTCACACTGCACTTTAAACGGCTTCGAAAAATCGGGCCGTGCGAGCACAGGGGCCACAGTGAGCGCGTACCGTAGTGCTTCAAACGCCTCTTGCTGTTCTTCACCCCACTCCCACTTTTGGTCTTTCCTCAGCAGACGTACTAGCGGGACTTTGAGCTCGGACTCGCCCCTTATAAAGCGCGAATACCAGCCCAACATGCCCAGAAAGCGTCTCAGCTGTTTCACCGTTCTTGGTGCCGGAAAGTTTCGCACAGGCTCTACTCTGTCAGGATCGGGGCGTAAACCCTCGCTATCCAGTAGAAAACCTAGATACGAAATCCGAGAGCAACAAAACTCACACTTCTCTCGATTTACGACCAACCCCGCCTCGGTGAGTCGCTTCAGGACAAACTCGAGCCATTTTAAATGCTCTTCGAACGTCTCCGTGGCGATCACCAGGTCGTCGAGGTAAGCGAATACCGCTGGCTCACACGCAGGACCAAAGAGGGCATCGACTAGCCGCTGCTGAGTCCTAGGCGCGTTGCACAATCCGAACGGCATTCTTTTAAACTGCTACAGGCCTGAGCCTGGAACAGAGAAAGCCGTATACTTTCGACTCTCCTTCGAAAGCGGAATCTGGTAATACGCTTGTTTTAAGTCGACCTTTGTGAGGTAACGAGCATTGCGCAGCCTGTCTGTAATCGAGTCCATACTCGGAATCGGATGTTCGTCCTTTTTGGTAACTCGATTCAGATCTCGGTAATCGACACAGAACCTCCACGTTCCGTCCGATTTACGAATCATGACAAGAGCACTCGTGTAATCACTGGCTGACCTCTCGATTATTCCCTCATTGAATAATCGCTCTACCTCCTCGACTGCAGCTCTCTGCTTCGCTGGGGACTCACGTCTTGGCTTATGTCGAATTGGCGTAAAATCAACCAACTCGATATGGTGCTCGGTGAGATGCGTCATCCCCAACGAGGAGCCTTGGTCCTTCAGCAGCCTCTCTAGCACTTCCTCTACTCGCTTACGCTCCTCCTCAGTGATCGTGGTTAGGCCTGCACATTCAGCGTAGACAGTAGCTTCCTCTTTGCCAGCTAAATCGGCAAATGGCTGCCACTCTCCCTCGCCTGTGCGCCACAAGCCTCTTCCCAGCCGCACGTCGCAATCGAACTTCTTGCAGAAATCCATACCCAGGATTATCGGCTGTTCGAGCGACGGTGCGGCCTTGAACGATATGGCTTGAGCTTCGCCTCCCACGTCAAGCATTAGCTCCAATTCTCCGAGGATTTTGTTTAAATGTCCCGTGGCGGTGCGTAACATGGTGCTACTCTTCTTCAATCGATCCCGAAACCTCTCCGCGATTTCTGGACCAATCAAAGAGAGCGTTGCCCCAGGATCAAGCAGCGCTTGATACACCTGCCCACCAAGACTTATCCTCAGAAAATTCCTATTCTCTGTGTTTACTCCCGCTATTACCTCCTCTTCACTCAAGTTGCCACCCACAACACCCTCAGGCGTCTCGAGCTGGGTAGGGTTGCCTACTGGGCGAGAAGCCATGCTCTCCTTCCCCGTAGCTTTCTTTCCCTCGCACTCTGGTGACGCCCAAGACGGCATGGTCAAGCGATACTCCCGATCAGCTGTTCGGGCTTCGCTTCTGTCCCACTTTCTCCTATCACTTAGCAGTTTTGTGAGTTTCTCCTCTAATTCCCCTAATTCAGCGAACCGGGAGGCCTCTTCGCTCTCCCATGTCGCGGTATCGCTGAATTCACTGAGAGGATTCGCGAAAGTCACCTGCTTTTTCCCTCTCTCACTCACCGCTTGGCTTCTCGGGGGTGCAGATCTAATTATTTCTGCGCCCCCAGTCTCAAGTTTCCCAAACTTGCAATTACTTAACTGCAATCGGGGCACGAGAGCACGGTGCTTCCCTTGCGACCACAACCCTGGCACGAGACAGTCGCTCCTTGCTCACTCACCCGCTGAGTGCACTGTCTCGAGGTGTGGCCCTTCAGTCTGCACCGGAAGCAGACGATCTCAGGACACTCTGAGGCGCGGTGTCCTACTCTGTGGCACGTAAAACATGCCCCCAGAAACTCACTCTCTCTCACGTTAGTCGCCCTCATCGGCGACTGGGCCGCCCCCGCACCTGAACTCCCAGGGCGTGGCTGAAACCCAGCGCCTCTTTGACCACGTGCCGAGTTCTGGCTTGGCGAAGCACTCTTACTCTGCGAGTTGCCTCTGCCAGGGTTAGCCTGCATGCTTGCACTCGCAGCCCTCTCTGACTCGGAGGTAGAGGGCGAAACCGTGGCTTTCTTCGCCTTAGCCTTCTTTCCCTTTTTAGAAGCTCTCTCGAGCTCCTCTACCTCCTTCTCGTACACCGCTGCTGCTACGACTTTCGGTCGAGCAGCACCACCGTTGTATGCCGCGCCGGGAACGTGCATTTTCTCGGCTGGCGGGGGTGGCGTGTAGCGGCTATCAAGGTCTCGCTGTTTCTCCCAGCGACGACCATAACGCTCCAAATCCTCCATACTATCGATGAGCTTATCACCGATAGCCTTGCGGTATTCGGGGAGGATGTTACGGTATGCTATCCGACGGAGGCCGATGGAAACGCGACACAATATACTCGAATTTGCTAATAAATTTCGCAATTTTCTCTCCCTTGTGTTGCGTCCTCCGCCTCAGATCCTCCATCAGATCTTCCCGGTTATATTCTGGCACATAACATCGACGGAAGGCCAGACAGAATTCACTCCACGTTTGAATCCTGTCTCGCTTCGCTCGGAACCAACGTCCAGCATCTCCCTTGAATATACAAGGCAGAACACTGAGCCACTCCGCGTCAGTTCCTTTAGCCTCCCGTCGGCAATTGCTCAGCCGATCGATAAACTCCTCGGCATCCTCACTCCGGCCTTCCCCTGTGAACTTGAAGTCCCAGTCCTTAAGCCTCTTCGTGATACGGGCCGTATTATCATGGCCATCACGGCGAGAGTATGTAGAGCTCGCTTTGCTGGACGCGCGGCTCGAGACACGCTCGAACTCGCTGTCACTGCTCAGGAGGCTCACGCTTTCTCTCGGGCTTCTACCGCGCGAGACCTTCACGTCCACATCCCTCTTCACTTTCTCTCCTGCCCTCTTTGCGCGACGCTTACTCGCGTGAGGGACTTCCCACTCGCTCTCTGACTCCTCAGAAACCTGCCTCGCACGGCTGGACCTGCGGCCTTTCGCCAGGTCCGCCGGAGCTGGCAGATCTCTCCTCTGTGTAGCGCTACCCCCAGAGGAATATAGTGGCAGTCCCACTCCTCTCGCAGAGGTAAGCCGTTGGCTTTTCAGCCTCAGCTCATCCTCTCCGCGAAGGATGGACTGCCCAACCTCTGTGCGCGCTACGCGTTGAGCTCTTTCTCTAGCAGCCGCTCGCACCTGCTCTAGGCGATGCTGCTGCTCTCTCTCGGCCTCTCGCTCTTCGCGCTGTACGCGAAATTCTTCGAGCGTCTCATTATATACGCGCTCGCCCTCGGAAGAGAGTTCTTCGTTGAAAACTCTCTCCCTGGCTTGCTCGTAGGTCATTCCGCTCGCGCGGAATTCTCCTATACGAGCAGCGCGTGCGGCGAACAACTCGTTCGCCGCACTGTGACGCTCAGCCCCGGTTCGCGTGCTCTCGGCTGAGCTCTCGCCGCTTTGGCGGCTCCCGCGCCGAAGCCGCTGATCTACGCCTGCAATATTCGCTGCAGGCGTATAGTAGCGTTCATTCCTCGCATCGAACGCATCCTCACTACCAGAGCTCGCTAGTCTGGCCTCGCGTCTGGCAGGACCCGCTAGTGGCTGCCTATATCCCCTCACCACCCTCGCTGAGATATACTCCCAGTTAGCAGTAGGATTGCTAACCAGGTAACCCGGCAGCCCCCTCGCCGGTGTCGCCGACAGCTGGTCTAAATCGCCGACTGCAGCTGTTGCAATCGGGCGACCTGACAACGACGCTGTCATCGTCACCACTGCTCTGATTGCCTGCGATGTTACCACTGACTGCGCTGTCGTGGTCGCAATCGCAGGCCCCACTACCGCCACCTCATTTTCACGAGTGTTGAGGGGTAAGTCGCCGCCATTCTCGCTTTCGCTAGAATGTGGTCTGACTTCCCTCACTGTACTCTTAGGCTTGGCTACCCGTCGCCTAAGTCCGGCTAGTACTTCGCTTTGTACTACCCTCTCTATCTCGTTCTCGGGACGCGCGAGATCCTCGCCCGCGTTATCCCACCCGTACTACGGCACGTCATGCCCCTTCTCCACAAAACACGCGCGCAAAACCCGGTCCCGCTTCACCTCGATCGAGCCACGCACACTACACCCCCTAGTGGCGAGCTCTGCATCGAGTTCAGCCTCGACCAGACGACTGACGTCATATTTTAACGTCCGCGCCTCTCGCGATTTAAGCAGCTTCCTCATCGCCGCGGCATGTGCCGTCGCGGCGGAGGTCTGCGGCGCGGCCGTCGTTGGCCTTCTCTCCCCCCCCCCCTGACGCGCTATCTCGCTGCATCGCGGCCTCTCACACACTCTCACACACTCTAACCGCGACAGCTCTTCCCTCCTCCTCCCCGGTGATCACGTTGAATCCCCACAAGGGATGCCAATTGCGACGTGCTGCCTCCCAGCAGCGCGCACGCAACTCTTGCGCCTCTTCTGCGCTCGATTTATTTTTCGTCGAGGGACTCGACGGGATCACTTTAACTTGGGAGAGCTGGGAAGGAGGAAAGAAAACAATACTACAAATTTTATTTACAAGACTCTATATTTCGCCCCAACCCCTCCCTACAACGTGGTGGCTAGAGAAGCCTCCCACGCGTCACACAGCCACGCAGGGCCTTCGCACTGTCCCTACTACACGTAGGCTCGGTGCTCTCCCGGTGCGTAAGCACCTGGTAAGCAGCCGGCCAACCTCTCTCGGCACACGCGCTCGCCTGCCTCGCACGACACGCGCCGGCCTAGCGCAGAGCCAGACCGTGCAGCTCGTTGTCGCCGGCAGCACTCACTCGCTCTATCTCTCTCTCTCTCTCTCTCTCTCTCTCTCTCGCACACACGACCGCGCGCGCTCGCCTCACGTTGGCTTTTTCCTCAGCGCAACGGTGCGCTGGGTCAAAGCGCGACCGGCTATACCGCGCGCACTCTCTCTCTCTCTCTCTCTCTCTCTCTCTCTCTCTCTCTCTCTCTCTCTCTCTCTCTCTCTCTCTCTCTCTCTCTCTCTCTCTCTCTCTCCTCTCTCTCTCTCTCTCTCTCTCTCTCTCTCTCTCTCTCTCTCCTCTCTCTCTCTCTTCTCTCTCTCTCTCTCTCTCTCTCTCTCTCTCTCTCTCTCTCCTCTCTCTCTCTCCTCTCTCTCTCTCTCTCTCTCTCTCTCTCTCTCCTCTCTCTCTCTCTCTCTCTCTCTCTCTCTCTCTCTCTCTCTCTCTCTCTCTCTCTCTCTCTCTCTCTCTCTCTCTCTCTCTCTCTCTCCTCTCTCTCTCTCTCTCTCTCTCTCCTCTCTCTCTCTCTCTCTCTCTCTCTCTCTCTCTCTCTCTCTCTCTCTCTCTCTCTCTCTCTCTCTCTCTCTCTCTCTCTCTCTCTCTCTCTCTCTCTCCTCTCTCTCTCTCTCTCTCTCTCTCTCCTCTCTCTCTCTCTCTCTCTCTCTCTCTCTCTCTCTCTCTCTCTCTCTCTCCTCTCTCTCTCTCTCTCTCTCTCTCTCTCTCTCTCTCTCTCTCTCTCTCTCTCTCTCTCTCTCTCTCTCTCTCTCTCTCTCTCTCTCTCCTCTCTCTCTCTCTCTCTCTCTCTCTCTCTCTCTCTCCTCTCTCTCTCTCCTCTCTCTCCTCTCTCTCTCTCTCTCTCTCTCTCTCTCTCTCTCTCTCTCTCTCTCTCTCTCTCTCTCTCTCTCTCTCTCTCTCTCTCTCTCTCTCTCTCTCTCTCTCTCTCTTCTCTCTCTCTCTCTCTCTCTCTCTCCTCTCTCTCTCTCTCTCTCTCTCTCTCCTCTCTCTCTCTCTCCTCTCTCTCTCTCTCTCTCTCTCTCTCTCTCTCTCTCTCTCTCTCTCTCTCTCTCTCTCTCTCCTCTCTCTCTCTCTCTCTCTCTCTCTCTCTCTCCTCTCTCTCTCTCTCTCTCTCTCTCTCTCTCTCTCTCTCTCTCTCTCCTCTCTCTCTCTCTCTCTCTCTCTCTCTCTCTCTCTCTCTCCTCTCTCTCTCTCTCTCTCTCTCTCTCTCTCTCTCTCTCTCTCTCTCTCTCTCTCTCTCTCTCTCTCTCTCTCTCTCTCTCTCTCTCTCTCTCTCTCTCTCACTCTCGCGAGCCCCGCACTGCTCGCTCACGTTCTCGAGGGGGGGGACGAGCCCCTGGTTCCCTCCTCTCCCACGAAGCGCAGGAAGCCCCGCTGCCGTCAGGCCCGCTGGCTTCCCGGGTGCCCGGGGTCTCTCTCTCTCTCTTCTCTCGGCGCCTGGCTGGCGAGGAGGCTGAAGCTCCCCGAGCTTGTAGCTCCTGGCTGGCCCCGGACGTCCTCTCGTTCTCTCCGCCGCTGATGCCTGTTAGCCGCTGGCGACACACTCGCCAACGGGAACAGGTGAATAGTCCTGGAGACGGCGTTGACACCAAGTGTCTCCGCCGTGGCACTCACTCTGTTTCTCTCTCTCACTCTCACTGCGCACAAAACACTCGCGTGTAGCGGCACTTAGAAAATCGTCGACTTGCGTCGACGATGTCAGCACGAGAACTGACCCGATTTGCGCGCGCTCTCGCGAACTGCCGCGCCACATGCTTAACGCATATCGCGGGCCTGCTCATGTAAGAGCCGCGCTGATTGGCTCACGGTCCGCGCGAGCCGTTGAGCCTCGCGTTGCAGTCAGCCGATAGGCTGAAAACCGCGAGACGCTGGCTCTGGCTTCGCGCGCTATCCCGCGCTCGTGTCTCTGCTTGCTGCGCCGATTTCTCAGAAATCGCGCGTCAGGCTCGACAACTAGCTAGCCCGGCGCCGCTACACCGTAAACAGTCTGGCTCTCGCATGTTTACGTGCAGGCTTAGACTCGCCGAATCGGTCGGAAATTTCCCGACTCGACTCGGCTGCGACGTACAACGTCGCACCTTGCTCTCGCAACTTCAGGACTGCAGAAGAAGGGTACTGGAGGAGCCTTACCAGGAGTGCCAGGCAGTATTAGTAGTAAGTACCAGGAGAATTTATATCTGTGTATGTTCTGAAATAAATGTTAAACGCGTGCTGCTCAACAATAATTTATAAAACTTTATTTATAATTTTGTATTACAAATAAACATTTTAATTTTTGTATACAATATTATTGAACACGTGTTATTTATTCTGAACCCTTTTTTATTTAAAATTATATGAAAACAATTTATATCCTTCATGACAATGAAATGTTGTTAAAGCTTGTTAAAGCTCTTTTCAACTCTTTACTCTTTTCAACTTCAACTAAATATAAATAAATATAAATAAATTTTTAACTCAACGACTTTTAACTGCAATTTAAACGAACAACTTATAAATTATGTGGAGAAGAAGTTTAATACTAATTCAAATTAGATCAAATACCTATGATATGGAGATGTGAACATCCATGGGATGAATCAATATTCATTGCAATTATCACAAACACATTGATTAAAATTTCAATTTCATTAAAATTAAATAAAATAATTAAATTCTTTCTTTTCCGCCTATATTAGAGTCGTTTTTCAAATTGCCGCGCAATGTGACCGTCGTTACTGTCACGTTAGGCGTTCCGTCTATCTTCCACCACACAGCATGTAATCCACAAGATAAAATACATAAAACATATAATGATCTACACGACAAGTTTGTCTTCCATAACCACAAAAGCTATAGACGACATATAAGCTAGAGGATACCGCCCGGAAAGCATCGTCATCATCAGTGTAGAGAAGCAGGAGGAGGAGACAAAGGAAAGGCGGTGCTGCTGCTGCTCCTGACGATACAGAGTGCGGATGTTTACCAAAACATTTTTGAAAAAAGTGTGTAGCAATACTAAATGCTCTTTGTCATGCGGACGGACAACAACGTTTAGCTTTAATTCACTCGGATAACAAGAAACTCATTAAAAGTATATGTGAGTGTGCATTGAAAGTATTACGGGGTATGGTGAAAATTAAAAATTCTCACAAGTCAAGATTGAAGGAACATAAAAACGTTTTGCGAAAATTGTTGAGTAAGAATAGTGGTAATAATAATAATAATAATAATAGTGGCAAGGAGTGGAAAAAAAAAAAATGTAATTATTCAGGACGGTGCTGCTTTTCTGCCTATGCTTCTTGCGCCTATATTTGGTGCATTGGCATCGAAGATATATGGTAATTCTGGAAATTAAATATGGAGCATGCTCCTAAAATGATTACGTGCCTGAAGAGACGTATGATCCTGTAATGAAACAGAAGCAGCATCAAGAACCAGACGAATCGAGTAATGCTTTGGTGGAACCCACTACACAGACTAAAGGTAATAACTTATCTCGTCAAAAGTACAAAAATTTCAAAAGTATTTACAAATTTTAAGGGGATATCTACATTTTAAAAATTTAGAACGTCAAGAAGTTGTATCCGATGGAAATGCCGTTTTTGGTACAGAGATTGAAAATGAGGACGCACTGAGTCCCTCGTCTGATAAGTCAATTCAAGTATGCCCAAGGGCTCTGTAAGAAAAGCTAGATTATTGCTTAACCATTGGAAATCAAGCGTACCTCATCGCATCAGATGGGATAATTAAAATATTATAGATTTGGTGGAGGATGTTGTTCAGAGTAAAACATCGGAGGAAGAACCTGTTGGCAGATTTCAACTTGCTAATATTATAGCTATAACTGACACCCTGTCTAAGCATATAGGTAACCCCATTGTATTGTCAATAAGTGAAAATTTTAAACGTGATTTGAAAAAAATATCTACAACTAAGAGAAATAATACAGAGAGCATTGAGACTTTGGAGCAAGGTATCACGACATGCTGTTTACAAACACCACTCTTTCCAAATTTTTTCATAGATGAAGAGGACGTATGTAAGGAGGAAGTCAGTGCTGTTACTCCTATTACCGAGCATTATCAGCCTCCACGGACGAAAAAAACAGAAAACATCACCTATTCAACCAGCTATTTGCATACAAAAAGTGATTTTTGTGTGTTTTTACTCGCTTTATTTAAATCCAGGGTTTTTTCACTCCTACGCACTTTAATATTTGAATAAGTGGTGGAAACCCGTCAAAAATTGAGAAAAGCTATGTAAAATCATGAAAATTTGCATTTAAGAGCGCAATTTTTTTGTGATCTGATAGCAAAGAATGTGCAAAAATAAGTAAGTGCAAGAGTGAGTACAAAGAAATTACGATAGGGGTTCCACAAGGAACCATGCTTGGCCCTTTATTGCTTCCTCCTAGAGTAAAATTTTCAGTTTCGCTAAAACTTCATAGAAACATGTTTTTAGATGTTAGAAGTTCGAATTAGTTTTTAGGAAATGTCCGTATGGATATGTGTGTGTGCGTGTGCGTGTGTGTTTGTATAGCGTGCTATTTCTGAAACAACTCAGTCAATATCAATCAACTTTTACATGCATATCTATTTTCGGATTCTGAATTCGGAAAATGCATTAATTTTTTAATTTTTTCTTATGGCCAATTACTTTTTTTTTATGGCCAATTTTCGATTTTCGAAAAACATTATTTTCCTTTTTTTCATTCCATTATTACAAACAATTCAGCTAAAATGTATTTAAATGATAATAAAATGACCTATTTTTCCTCACTTGGTTCACGAGATTGACCGTTCTGTTCGGCAGGTAAAATGAAAAAAGTGATTATTTTTAAAATTCATATCTCTGGAACTAAACATCATAACCTCACGAAAAAAAATATGTTGATGGGTTACGTGTCAAACTGTATTCCATTAAAATTTCAAGTGATTTGAGTTTTTATTTTTTTAGCAATAAATCGAAAACCGATAAAAATGAGTTTTTTTTGAGTCTTGATTAGGGGCGTAGAAAGGCCTTATTGCACTTGAAATTTTGGAAAAAGATAGGTCTTTGGATTACCTCGGCTAAGTTCTTTTCGCAGCTTATTAAAACCATTAGTTAAAAAGATATTAAAATACAAATTCTTTGTCTCTCACCCTGCATACCCTGTATAACTGAAAATTATTATTTTTGTTATACCTTATAACTCGCTAACGAAAACTCAGAATGTTTTGACAAAATTCATGGTTTTATGAGCTTATGAGGTCTATTTGTCATATAAATTGCAATTCATTTTATTAAGAAGATCCGGAGAAAAAGAAATACATTATTAAATTAATATACTTGAACGATACATTCGAGCAAGGAACAATAGATTTGTTTGGAGGAAGTTATGTGCCAAAGAATTGGCAGCGGTTTTTTGATATTATATGTTAAGGAACTATTGATAGATATGCAAAATGAAACTATATTATCTTACGCAGATAACACAGTTATCATTTAATGTGATAACTCATGGACAGCTGCACAGGAAAGGTTAAATGAATATCTTCGTAAGGTTGTAACATGGCTAAACCTAAATAAATTATCGCTCACTGTAAGCAAAACCGTATATACTGAATATGGCAATTACTGTGATAGTGTGCCTAACACCTTAGATATCAAAATTGGTGATAATGTTATAAATAGAGTAGGCAGTTATAAATATTTAGGATTAATAATAGACTATAACTTGAAGTGGGATGAAAACATAAATTATATTATAAAATCAATAAGATATTTAATGTTTATTTTTGGATAGTTAAAGGTTAATGTTATTATATTACGCTTTTTTTCAAATTATAGTAAACTATGGTATGATTGCTTGGGGAAGGACTATAACAATTACTTCAATTTAATTCAAGGTATATAGAAGAAAACACTTTAAATTATAAATAAAAACTATTATATGATACAGAACCAACCTTTACCTGTAAAGCAAACATTGAACCATAGTATATAGTATATCATTATAATGACTTCAGAGACAGATATATAAGTATTACAAATAAGATTCGAAACAAGAATCTATCATTGCCAAAAATCAATAAAATAGTAAGTAAAAAAGGCAACTATTACATGAATGTAAGTGTATTTAACACTGCCAAATGATCTCAAAACCTATCGATAAAGTCTCTATTAAAAGAAAACTAAAAGTTTATAAAAGAAGAATTAATTTGGATTTTAAATTTTTTAATATTAACTGTTTTATGGAAAGGTATAAGTGTGTGATAGAGTTAATTGCGTTATTTTGGCTGTGTATTAAAATATTAAGTTTTTGGTACTAATATTTATGTATGCCATCCCTATGTATGTTTGCCTGTATAGAATACCTTTCAAAGGCATATACATATATAGTATTTAATAAATAAATAAATACTTAGCCAGACCTAAATTATCACATATTTCTAATTTGTGCTTTACATGATAATATATAAATTTTTGATACCTATTAAAGACACATGCAAAAAATATGTATTAATTTCCAAGCGAGTAAGCCTATTAACAAAATGACTATAGCACTTTACCTAAATGTTGAGGTTTTAGAAGAAATATAATATATATATCTTTGTTATTTTAAGTTTGAAAGATTAGTTTACAAGTATTATTTTTGTACTGTGCCTACATAGAGGTAATTTATTTATTTCTGCGAAAAATTAAATATATATATAATTGTATATAATATGTACAATTATAAATAAATAGTTATATATTTATTTTATTTGATAAAAACATTTATTTTTTTATAACCTTTCACGCAATAAAATGCAAAAGAATGTTTACCTTAACATTAATCAAATCTACCCTAAGATTAATTTTACTTTCCGTTTGAGCCCAGTAAACAAACGGTGTTAAAACTTTCAACATATTCGTTTCAAAATCAATTAATCAACTAATCTATATATCATTCTGTGATTATATATGGTAGTAGACACTTTTTGACAAATTAGTATTTGTAAATGCGATATCTAATTCAATAGGTTATCCAAGAAAAGCAATTCCAATTTTGTGTTAAATTTCTATATTGTGCAATTCCATTTCCATTAATTATAAATTTCAGAAAAACTAATAAGGAATCAAAATATAGAACATAAAAGTATATGTAGCTTATAATAATTAATGTTTAATATTTATTATTTATTAGAACATTATTTATTATTATAATCCATCTATGCAAGGGAGATAGCGATAGTATCGAATTGAAGTCGAACGAAAAGCAAACATTGGACTAGGGAGTAAGAGAGAAGGAGACCCAACTCCGAGTACTGAAAGTGTGCTCATTTCTCCGATAAAGATTGCCATGCACATTCGGTGGAACTGCTGACGCTGACATTTAACGTGTAACACAGCCTCTCGCGGAAACCAAACAAACTAAATACCGTTGTGGGCTTTTAAAAAGGCAACCGAGGATCGAATCCCGCTCGGGGAATTTTTTCTTTTAATAATGATAGTATTTGTATATACAATTATTTAAATGTAATAATACATTTTTAAACAAGAAACAATATTAAATGCATAAGTGCATAAAATGTTACATAAAAAATGCAGCTATCTGTATATTTTAAAGCAGAGACGGGAATTAATGAAGGTAAGTAGATTTTTCTTTGTATCATAAACGTATGTACAATTAATACTCCGAATTAATCCTCATTATAAGCAACATATTGAATAAGGTTAAGCTATAATCAATTAAATTACGCCTAGCTATAAGCATATGCGACTTTTAATAAGATACACTTGTTTGCACTTGTGGTCTAGTGGCGTGAGTTTCTATCTCGAAAACTTTTGGCTCTGGGTTCAAGACTCGCTCGGACAACTTTTTTTTTCTTTTTTTTCTATTTGAAATTAGCGTTATATTCACAAATAATATTTTAATATTAAATGTTAGAAATTATTTACTTCAAAACACGATTATAATAATAATAATAATATCATGCAACAATATTAAATTATTAATTATTCATTAAGAAAAAATAGCGATAGGGTAATAAAATAAATAATAGTTTAGGTTTTTTTATTTATAATTGTTTTGCTTTATTTCGCTTTTTTGTTTGGTGCTAATTGATTTAAAAGTGTAAATCGAAAAATTTAATTCTTATGTATACAAAAGTCGTTACTATCTACACACATATACATATACACTTAGCAAACATATCTTACCTAATTTATTACATTGTGTTTATTATAAACATAATATAATTTGTTAATAAATAGATAATAAAGCTACAATAAAAATCGTACCGATGTAACAAACTATATGTGGAAATACCCTTGATAATATCATTAATATTAATTATTTTATTACCCAATCGCTATTTTTTCTTAATGAATAATAAAAATTTAATTTTGTTGCCTGAGATTATTATTATTATTATTATAATCATGTTGTTATTACTATTTTGCAACTATATATATTGCATAATAGATAGTTTTAAAGTAAATAATTTCTAACGTTTAATATTAAAATGTTATTTGTGAATATAACGCTAATTTAAAATTAAAAAAAAGAAAAAAAAAGTTGTCCGAGCGAGTTTTGAACTTTGAGCCAAAAGGTATCGAGGTAGAGACTTACGCCACTAGACCAAAAGTGCAAACAAGTGTATTTTAATTGATTATAGCTTAAGCTTAATCAATATCCTGCTTATTACGAGGATTAATTCGGAGTATAAATTCTACATACGTTTATTATACACAAAAAAAGCTACTTACCTTCATTAATTCTTATCTCTACTTTCAAATATACAGATTCCAACATTTTTTATATAACATTTTATGCGTCATCTACGAATAAGTTTTCAGTTAAAAGAGTCAACAGAATTCTTCATCTACATTCTCATTTCAAGTTTGCTTGTATTGTTTAAATAAAAAACAATTAAATAAATACGAAACAGTTTACCATTTAGCTACACATATATTTGTAAGCGAGTGAACGTAAGCATATACTTATTCATTTAATATTGTTTATTGTTATTGTACATGCAAATACTATCATTGTTAAAAAGAAAAAAAAATTCCCCGAGCGGGATTTGATTCTCGGTTGCCTTTTTGAAAACACTAAACCCTATTTAGTTTGTTTGGTTTCCGCGAGAGGTTCTGTTACTCGTCAAATATCAGCAGTTCCACCCAATGTGCATGGCGATCTTTGTCGGAGAAATGGGCACACTTTCAGTACTCGGAGTTGGGTCTCCTTCTCTCTTACTCCCTGGCGTTATCTAAGGCCCGTTACACGCTAAAAGGAATAGATACAGAATACAAGATACAGGAACAGATACAAGGAACAGCGCCGCTGTTCCTATGGTTGCGCGAAAATAACCTGTAAATGGTGTGATTTTGCTGTAGCGTCGGTCGCTCCGTCGTACAATGCAATTGTGTTTGTTTATAAATTGTGTGACAGTGTCAAAATAAAGTAAAATTTTAAAAATGAAACTTGTTTAAGCCGATATTTTACGACTACAAAAAAAATTGTTAGGTTGTTAAGGTATTTTATTAACAACATGTAAGGAAAATTAAATTAATATTGATAAATAAATATTATTTTTTAATGCTTTTTATCTGAATAATTGTAGAAATGGACAATGAGGAAGCAATAGATTACCTTAAAATGATTTTACAGCTTCAAGTTAACATTATAGCTCTATGTTTACTACTTGATTTGGAAAGAAGTAAACGTTGGTTAAACAGACGATGGTTGGTTCGACCTATTAATTCCAGAAGAGCTTATTTAGGGCACTTTACTACTCTTTTTCAAGAATTGAAGCATGATAATGATATGTTTTTTAAAGTTACTCGGATGGATACTGATACTTTTCAATACTTAAATGATTGTTTATAAATGTATTTGATAAAACCCCGTAGTAATATTTCCCCAGAAGAACGTTTGGCTATATAATATTTCTATAATAATCGAATGTTTGTAAATTAGTTTATTTTTTTGTAGGTTTTTATCTACTGGCGATAGCGTAAACTCTATTTCTCTAGACTATCGTATAGGTGTATCAACATGTTATAACATCATTAAGGAAACGAGTATGATTATTTTTGAAAAGCTATCTCCAATTTATTTACGTGTTCCGACTAAAGAAGAATGGCAAAATATCAGTTATGGATTTCTAAACAGTTGGAATTTACCAAACTGCTGTGGAGCCATAGATGGGAAGCATGTAAATATCAAGTGTCCGTCCAATTCTGGTTCAATTTATTTTAATTATAAAAAGAACTTTAGTCTAATATTATTAGCTGTCTGCAACCATCAATATGAATTTGTTTTATTCGATGTTGGAGCTGTTGGTGGTGAACGTGATGGAGGTGTTTTTGCAAGATCGAAATTGGGTAAAGCTATGCGTCAACGACAATTAAATTTACCTGAAGATGATTGTATATTACCAGGTACTGAAATTAAAGTACCTTACTATTTTGTTGGCGATGCAGCTTTTCAGTTGTCATCAAATCTAATGAAACCATACCCTGGTTTAAATCTGGATCAAAGAAGAAGAATATTCAACTACAGATTATCAAGGGCTCGAAGAGTAGTAGAAAATGCATTCGGAATTTTAGTTTCAAGATGGCTATTTCTTCTGAAACCAATTGGATTTAAGCCTGATGTAGTCATAAAATGTGTATTGGCCTCAATCACCTTACATAATTTTTTAATGAGTTCAACAAATATAAGAAGAAATTTATATTGCCCACAAGAATATTTGGATCAAGAAAACAATTTTGGATTGGTACAAAAGGGACTATGGCATACAGAATTCAATGGTGATAATTTGTTTCAAGAAATTAATGATATTCCGTTAAACGCAAATGTTATGAATGGTAATAATGTACGGGAAACTCTCGCAGATTATTTTTTGACATCAGAAGGAGAGGTACCGTGGCAATACGACTATGTACAAAGAGGATCTTATATTGATTAGCAAAAAATAATGAGATAATTTTTGATGTGAGGACATTCTATGGGTATCAATAAAATTTAAAAATAAATAATTGTGTAAAATAATTGTAAAAATGAATTTCAACTTTTGTATTTTGTATTTTTTAATAAAAAAAATAAATCTTGTATACTTTTTTCTATTTATTTCTATGATTCAATATAGAAAATATAATTTTTATACAAATTTTAACACTTATATATTAATTTTTATATAAACTTAAATCAATCAGAATCTAACTCAGAAAGATATTTCATTAATAATTTACGTTTTTTTAGCTTCTTTTGAATCTAATTCATTAAGTTCTGGTTCAATGAGCATACCAAATAATGCATCAGGGTCATCAATAGATTTTTCTTTTTCTGGTTTTGCATTCAATTTATCATTGAATTTATGAACTGTAGCATTGACGTTATCAAATAATGATTGAATCATGTCAGTCCGTTGATTATTTGGCTTTTTTTGTTGTTTCTTACCTACAAAACATTTTTGTGGATACTGTGTATCTTCAGCTGGAGATTTTACATTTGTGTAAGAGCTATAATGAAAAAAAAGATATTAATTATTTTATAACATTTGATAAATTGATTTGTTCTGCAGAATCATTATAATCATACATATTAAACTTATTCGGGTTTTTTTGAAGCAAGGATTTCATTCGTTCATAAAGTGGCCATGTACGCCTCCTTGAAGCTGCAGAACCACTTCATCTTTCTTTATCTAGTTGCAATTTTTCTCTAGAATAATGGTTAAGTATTTTTTGCCATCGAGACTTGCAGTTTTCAACTGTAAAATAAAATATTTTTAGTTACTGGGTTAGCAATTCAACAATGGCTTATTTCAACTTACCAGTATCATTCATAACTGTACTGATATCCTTCCAGGCATTAAAGGTCATTATTTGATCGCTGTATCCTTTTGTAGATTTATCATACAACCATGGTCGTTCACTTACTAAATCAATTAGTAAATCATCGCCCTCATTTTCTGTTGCAACAATATCCTCAAAATCATTTATGTCTTGGTATTCACTTATAAAAGCCATTATTGATGTGTAACGTCCCATGTTCATAAAAGATAATTATATGTATGAATATACTGTATACAGAATAATGTATGACGGCGTGTATGTGTACAGGCGCAGGTATACGACGATAATCACAATGTAAGCATTTCCGCAACCGTGTTTACGACATCAAACGCGTCCCACTAATTAAACCAACTGACCCCCGAGTCAGCAATCCCAAAACCTACTTATTCTGCACCATCACCAACCTATATTGTAAGACACTTTCGGTGGCGATCGGTGATTGGTTATTACCCTAACGTTGAGATCATCCGCCAAGCCTTATAAGCCCCGCACTCAGTCCTCATATTGCCTTTAGTGAAGTCTCTTTTTACAAGGACAACGAGTGTTGTACCTGCTGGACCTGGTGTGTGAATACGAGTGCCGTTTAGTCCTTCGCGTCGTCTATTGGGTGCTTAGAAACCACTCAAACTCCGTGGAAGCTAACCGGTGGAATTCTTCATACTCTGGACGTGAGTTGGTACAGTACGAGGCTTAAGGACCGTCAACATATCTGGCGTTAGCTTCGGCAGCTTAGTTAAGGAACTTACTCTCAACACGCCACGGAACCATCCGTGTAGGATAATACTAAACACCGCCCAGTCATCGACCGTGCAATCTACTAGTAGTGTCCGAACGGGATTGTAAGTCGAACCAATATAGAAATAAGTAAATACGTAACATTAAGAACAAACATAAAGATTAGATTAAAACATCTGTGTAACATCTGTATCAAAGCATTGGGCCTTCGTCTAAATAAAGTCATAACAAAGAAGTACCATAAAGAGACAGTTTATTAGAATCATAACTTACTTAATAGTAACAGAAGACTCTCGAGTCAAGGCTAGTTCACCTATACTCAAATAAATAATTATTTGTATATAGAATTACTGCGCGGTTCAGCATAGTAAATCAGAACCTCACATATGGATAGCTGTTAAATAAAAATATAAGAAAAAAAATGAAGTATAAGAGGATTATTTCTTGTTGAAACTTTTTATGTTTTTCAGGTTTATCACTTCTTTTACTGATGAATTCAATGAAATAAAATTTTAATTAAGAAATTATTGGAATGCAATAAATTCTACATTTAACTAGGTTATAATTTGATAAATATTTATAATTAATTTAAACAGTGTCTATTTATGAATTTACTATCATATTTTATTTGTTTTTTATCATCATCATATAAAATGTAAGACATTTTTTATCAGTATGTACCTACCAAATAATAATTTATTTATTCAGGATCAATGCAAACAAACATTTTTAACATGTTCCAGACAGAAGCATATTGATGAACTTATGTAAATATAACCTATAAATAAATTAGAAATTTGTTCAAGGCAATTTTTAAAAATTTTAAAATTGTTCACTTTAAAAATAAAACTTAAAAATTTACAATAAAAACAAATAAATTGAATTATTATAAGATTAGGATTTATCTAATTCTAAAGAGGTACTTAATATTACATATATATATATATATATATATATATATATATATATATATATATATATATATATATATATATATATATAATAATATTATAAATAATTAAAAAAAATTAATTGGTGGATTTATTTAAAATTATTATTAATTTAAATACCTCAAAAAATAAATTGAATAGCCTTTTTTTAAAAATATCTTTATTTAAAGTTACACATTTAACAAAATGAGATCAAAAATGTTTACAAAATTTTAATAAAAAATTACTAATACAATATTTATTTAAACGTTTAATATATATTATTTACTTATAGTCAGTATAACTTTTAAGAGAAATAAATACCTTTATAACGCAACGTATTTTTTTATCACAGTGCAACTTCAATTACACAAACACTAACATTAACACTAAAAATACAGTTTATACATAATGAGTCGAGTCAGTCATCATACATAATTTTCATACAACCAAATTTAACTTCCATTTTTGTTTTTTTATCTAATTTTTTAAGTTTAGCAGTTATTAGCTTAGCGATAATACTATTTTCTTCGTCCTTTTTTGGAACATCATTTGTACTTATGGAACTAAGTAAATTAATTTTAGGTATGATGCCTTGAACCTCTTTCAGAACTAATGAATCCAATGAATTATCAGAATTTACTGAAGATAAACATGGTTGAAATGGTAATTTTATACCAGGGCTATTATTGATCACTGTCTGAAATTAAAAGACCGATAAAATAAATAAAATAAGACTATTGTTAATCCTGAATTGTAAAATCTTTTACCTGTTCTCCTATTCCACAGGTCGAATTGCAACCAATTTCTACATGTGTTGACTGTTCACCACCAGACGTATTATGTGCATTATCAGTGTCACCTAATAAACTTGGTTGTTCGCTTGTACTAGGGCTGTTATACAATGTTGTCTGGAAGAAAAAGACCAATTAAAAGAATAAATAATAATACTGTAATAAACAACGGATTCGAAAATATATTTACTGTATGTGATGGGGGATCGCAAACTTTGTCACCATAAATATTGTTCGCAGTATCATTGCTTTGGAATAAATGTGATACAAATTCTGTTTCATTACTTTGATCGATAGACATACATTCGTTTATAAGTTGATTGCTTTCCACATTTAGTGGAATTTGTTGAAGTGATGGATTTTTGTCCAATAAAGATCTCTCTAATTGACTTGAAGTGTTATTCATCACAAGTATAGAACATTTTTCGATACTTCAGACAATTTTTGTTTCTTACTTGCACTTCTGTAATTAGAAATACGTTGTTTACAGTTATAAATGATATTACATAATAAATAGAAAATTATTCATTTTTGGTATACCTACCTCCTTTTGTACATATGAGGATACATGAAAAGCATTTTTTCATAAAGATTAAACCTTGTTTTGGAAGTCTCACCAGAATCCCTTCTCTGTCTCTCTTTAGGAAAATATTGCTTTAAACGCCTCCAGCGGTTTTGACAACTTTGAACTAATAAAAGAAAAAAAATAACATTTTTATCTATTTTATTCCTTTGATACCACTTTTTAGTTTACACATACCACATGCATCCAAGGCCTCGCCAACTTCAATCCAAGCTTCGCCAACTGCATTGTCACCATATTTTTGTTTTTTATTGTATAGACAAGGAGGAGATTGTATTTCTTTTATCAAATTTTCGTCAAATTCATCATTATCTTCGAAGTCGACAATATTACTAGTATCTACATTTTCTCTATTTTTAACCGGATGCTTAGAATAATCATGAAAATTCATGTTGAAGATATTTAATTCTTTGCAAACAATTCTAATTATATTATTTTTAATCCTTGGGTTTCGCATTAGATTGACCTGCCGTACTTCGGCTGTACGGCTGAAGACGTACGTGTCCTTATCGCTAAAACCTAAATATCAAGTTCGAAATTATACAGGGCTCGAAGATGACTATACTAGCGCTTGTACACCAGCAGTCTCGATCGAGTAGTCATCCGAGCAAGATATCGTTCCAACTTTTAGCTTCACGAGCGAAAATTTTAAAATACAAAATTAGAATTCAAAAAATGTCTACCGATCTACATCGGTCAAGTAGACTAATAACAAAGCACCGCGAGGTTTACGATCGCGTCTTCGATTTACGCGAAAAAGTAAGGTGTAAACTAGTGCAGGAGGAAGCGAGGATGAATGATATCATCCAAGTAGAAAAAAATAACAGTTTTAAAGAGCACGACGCGTTGATAAATGTGGGGGAGCAGTGTGGAGAGTGTGAAGCTATATTTTACCGAAAAACAAGGCGAACCGCTTGGACATTCTGCGATGAGTGTGCCATTCAGCTATGTACGATGTGCAGCAAAAGGCATGTTTGCCCTTCTTCTGTGTGTGAAGTGTGCGGATTGAATTGTTGTACCTGTTCAACATACCAAACACCTCCACCGGTGTCGCTTTTATCAGAATATTCCTGCGTAACTTGTGGATCATCGGATAGCTACGAATGTTCAGCACCAGCTTCCCCATCACCATCATACGAGGAGTTACATTTATTATCTCAACCACCGCAGCCACCATCTCTTTCCGATGATTCACTGCAGGCCGACCTCTCCCCAGGTGATATCGAAATGGGGGTGAAACTGGAACTACTTTCTGAAGCTGAGGATACGGAGGAGAGGGGCTTCTTTCAGACATACTCATCGTCAGAGCAAGCATCGATTGCACCTGTAAAGGAAGAGCTTTGTACCTTCAAGCCAGGGCTGATTCTAAAAATAGAGTACTGCTCTAAGGACGAAGAAACTGAAATATTAAATTAAAAATATTAAAAAAAAGTGTAGTATTTAAGTGACAGTTTTAAAAATAGTTTAAGTGACAATTAAAATGTTAATGTTAAGAAATATATGACAACGGTAAAAAATTATAATTCATAATTTTGAAAAATTTATATCATAAAATATAACTTTATATTTTTAAACCAAAATTAAAATTTTTATTTATATTTTTAAATTTAATGAGTGAGAGAGATTATACAATGCTGTGATATACTCATCGACAGCGAGAGAGCGCTAGAAAGAGGGGGGAGTATACTACGTTTTCTGTGACGTGCGATATAAGCTGATACCGCTGCAGGTTCTTGTGTGTGTGTGTGTGCGCTCGCGTAAGTGTACGTATGTGTACACATGTGTGATTGTATTTATATTGTTTAAAATAATTTAAAAAAATAATTTTTGTTTTTTTATAATGAAAACGTTTATATATTGTAAGAAAATGATTTTTTTTATTTACTAACTTGGTATGGGCAGACAACAAATGACATCATTATCATCGCATCCTTATTTTATCAATATAAACAAATAATTAAGTCAAGGAATTGTTTGTTTAAACAATCAAGTAATTAACATTATCTTTATTACATGTAATACAGATAATGTTAATTACTTGTTTAATACATTATGTTTGTTTGTATCAACAGCCTCCCTCCGTTTCTCTATGTATCTATCTGCTCCCGTGGGCGAGTTAGTGCGCCGGTTTTAATGATATGAACGAAGCCAGGCAGATAATTCAGGATTTAGACGTTCTGTCGGTGGTATGTGTATATACATATACACGTGTCTTTAAATGGAGCACACGTAATCCGGCACGGCCACAAGATCCGCCTTTATAAATTTGTGCGTCGTGTTCTGGCCCCCGCGTGCGTGAAATATGATGCGCAAAGTGCGCCGCGCAAAAGGTCAGCGCGATGCGGCTAAAACGAAGGCGCGCGTCGAAGACAACAGCAATATATAGCGCGATGAGAAGAGATAATTCATGTATAAGGTTCTCCGAGAAGTTTACCATATACTCTGCTCTTTTGCTCTTTTATGTATTCCGTTTGTTTAACTTTAAACCTCTAGATGTATGTTGATGATAGTAAATTACGAAAAAAAATCAAGAAAAACGGATTGTGATGCCCTTACTTTCTATTTCTTTCTCTGTATTATATTATATACGATATAGATCGCGCCATCATTGGCACTCGTTCTCTCGCAGTTGTACACTACTCTTTTTCCCACGTCAGTTAAAACATAGCACTAAAGATTTCCGCTTTCTCACGTATGGGCCTATATATATATATATATATATATATATATATATATATAGAGCAGTCGGATTCGTAAATCGTTTCGCGAGCCGTACGTACGTATACCCTCTATATATATATGTATAGTATTTACAATCTCCTTTTTTCGCACGAAGCTTCTTTTCTCCTCGTGCGCTGATATTAATTTATTGTTATACCTTTGTCTCGAAATTAAAAATATCACGCTCTATATGTAATATCCATCTCGTGTCGTTTATATGCCGCACTTATAATCTTTATGTTCACACAACTGCCAAGCGGTATATATATATTAATAATAGAGAATGCGTAACATTGGCTTCCCATGAAAAGTCGCGTTGAGATCTCGGTACATGAACGCGGGCGAGAATCACGATCAAAGTTCGCGTATATAAATACTAAATTTGATCCGTCAAGTTTGTAAATTAAAAAATCCACACGTAAAAAGTGTGCGTACACTCCATACGTATATATACAATACCGATGATGATCCTCGCCCGCGCGCGCGCGACTGATTGAAGCGCGCGGTCACGGCGGGAAATACAAACGTAGTCCCCATAAATAATGCAAATAATCCAAATATATTATGTTATTATAGGTCATATCGCGTACCGGCTATAAATATTGTGATATATTTCTTCAAACGCACGTATACCGCAACAACGACGCGTATTAACATCTCTACGCACGAGTCGCCGATAAATCTCTATATATATTTACAAGTCTCCGCAGCGTGTAACGTTTGATACGTGTGGGTGTATATTATAATCCCTATGACGCGATCGATATAACAATTATAGAACAAAACGAACAATCGTTTAAACAATATCTATTTGTATATACATACGCGTAACACAGCGTATACATGCAAATATACGTAAGAGATATATAGTGAGAGCTAGAGAGGAAGCCCGCGCGACGTTTCGTTAAGACTTCATATAACCCGTCGCCGAGATCGATAGTCGCGGTATATAGTATGTTCTATCGGATTCGATGCGCGGTATGCTCCGCAATAGCGCGACTTATAAATATAAGGGAATACTCGCTCGCGACTCGAACGTCTGTGTATTATACCTGTGTGTTCGTGTGTGTGGGTGTGTGTGTGTGTGTTAGTCTGCATATATATATATATATATATATATATATACAGGGTGTCCCATTTTAATTTACCACCCCCTAAAACTGGTTAATAATTTGCTCTGAAAAAAAAATGTTTCAAATAAAATTTGTTGGGTTCGAAGGGGGGCATCTTTTGGCTATTTTAGCTGCGGCCTTGAACATGACCTTCAAGGTCATTTGAAAGTCAAGACCAAATTTTCATATGAAATGTGCATATTTTTATAGCTGATTCGGATTCTACTAAAAAAGAGAAACACTTTTTGTTGGAATCATTTTTTGAAAAAATCCCAAATTTTTGTTGTAAACGGCTTTAAAAAAGTTGAAAAAATCACTAGATATCTCTTATTGCCCCACCCTTTAAAAGAAGTTAAAAATTTTACATTTTATCCGAGGAATTAGAAACGTACACAATTTTACAAATTTAAGTCCAAGTATGACCTTAGCCATGAACTTGTCCTTAACCAACAAGGTCATTCGAAGGTCAGTCAATTTATTTAACGGTAATCCTCGATTTTTATTCCGGCAATTGAAGCTTGGCTATGACCTTGACCTCGAACCTTCAATTCATTTTAAGAAAGAACCATCACTTTAATGGAAAATACTCTCTTTTTCAAAGAAATGAAATTACCAAAAAATTTATCAACAGAACCAAAGTTCATTAGAACGCTAATCTGATTCATTTTTTATCACATGGGGGAAGTTTGCAATCTTCGGGGTATGTTTGACATTCTCTGGGGCAAGTTTTACGTCATCTGCGGAAAATTTGACATCATCTGGGGCAAGTTTACGGTCACAACTGGGACAAGTTTGACATCATCTGGGGCAAGTTTGAGCAGTAAGGGGCATGTTTTCAACTTAGAATCAAAATCAAGCTTAGTTTTTTTAACGAAAATTGTACATATTTTAAATCATATTCAGATTCTCTGATAAAGTAAAATTGTACATATTTTAAATCATATTCAGATTCTCTGATAAAGTACGCATCTTTTTAAGAAATATTTTTCTCGTAAATGCTTTATTTTTCGCTAAAAGACATTTTTTTGCTTCGTTATCGTTCTATTGGTAAAGCTTGTAAATTCTTACAGCTCCTCAAAGCTTCTCATTAGGTTTTCATTGACTTTCTGAATTTCAGAGCAGAAAAATACTTATAATAAACTATTTCTAGTAAGATTAAATATTCCCTAAAAAATCTACCTACAACAGATAATGGCTGACTACACGCCAGTAGAGATAGTCAACATGATCAAGATTCTGGGAGAATGTCAAGACAATTACAAGGCTGCAGCGAGGCTGTACGCTGAAAGGTATCCGGATGCTCGTCATCCTAGTAGGAGGAATATTAAACTTCTAATGATAAGAGCTCAAGGAGGTAACTTAAGAAGGAAGAGGCGACGGACGGGCCCAAGAGAGCATATTGCGCTTGGGGTTCGTGCTGTAATTGCCGAGGATCCTCATATTTCGACGCGACAAATTCAGCGAATGCATGGAGTACCCAGATCAACAGTTTCCCGTGTATTGCGTCATTTTAGATTTCATCCATATCACTTGCACCTTACACATGCCATTGAGCCTGGTGATCCTGCCAGGCGACTTAGATTCTGTCAATGGGCGGAAACACGAATGCGCATAGATCCATTTTTCTTTGATCGGACTCTCTTTACAGACGAGGCAAAGTTCGACAATATGGGAGGAGTTAATCTTCATAACGCGCATTATTATGAAGAAGAAAACCCACATTGGCAGCGAGATCACCGTACACAAAGACGGTAGTCAATTAATGTTTGGGCGGGCATAGTTGGGGAATACGTTGTGGGTCCAATTTTTTATGACCGTAATTTAAACGGCGAGCTTTATTTAGATATTCTCGAGAACCAAATTCCACCTCTTCTAGAAAACATTCCACTACTGCAATTACTCACAGCAAGATGGTGCTCCCGCTCATCGTAGACTACTTGTCAGGAGATTTCTGAACGCGACATACCCAAATAGTTGGATTGGAATTGGTAGTCCAATCTGTGAATTCCCTGCGCGATCGCCAGATTTGACCCCATTGGACTTCTTTCTGTGGGGGGCCGTGAAGCAGAGAGTTTACGCGGAAGCCCCGACGACGGCACAAAATATGATGGAGAGAATTGTTGCAGCATTCCGGGCGTTCACCCCACAAACATTAATAGATGTCCAAAGAAGTTTTCGGCAGAGAATACAAATGTGCATTCAACAAAATGGGCAATTGATAGAGCACTTGAGACGTTTAAATTTCCGTGACTAGCTGAACGAAGGGGTCTTGCCTTGGCTGGACGTGAAGGTCTTGCCTTAAGTGGTTGGACGGGGTCTTGCCTTAAGTGGCTGGACGGGGTCTTGCCTTAAGTGGCTGGACGTGAAGGTCTTGCTTTAAGTGATCCAAAGGATACCTCTGTCTTTGTTTGAAGCTAGTAACATTCATCTAAAACAGGTTATTTCTAGGACAAATTCTCTTTTCAGTTAAAGGGAGAGCTACCTATTGATGATCAAAAAATGGTTAAGACAAAAAGTGTTACTTTTTTAGTAGAACCCGAATCTGTGATAAATCTTATTCAAATGACCTTGAAGGTCATGTTCAAGGTCACAGCTGGAATAGCCAAAAGATGCCCCCCTTCGAACCCAACAAATTTTATTTGAAACATTTTTTTCTCAGAGCAAATTATTAACCAGTTTTAGGGGGTGGTAAATTAAAATGGGACACCCTGTATATATATATGTATATATACACGCGCGACTGCACTCACGGATTTCGTTCCGCTGTGCGCTGACGCTGCCGCCGCTGCCGGTGACTGGATGCGTGAAATATCGCCGTGTTTCGGGAGAGGACGCGATGCAGTTCCGGCAAATTTATTATGCAAAAATTTTGGATCCTCGGGACAGAGTTGACGCGACAGATGCTGTATCTGAGATCTATCTCGCAAATTTCTAAACACGACAATGCATTGTGCGTTTAGAGATATGTCACGCTGTCCTCTACCCTGATGAAAGACGTTCTGTGTGATGAATATCACCGAGAGCGAGTGATGGTGGGAGGCCTTCGAGAAAATGTCGCCTATACTGCCGTTCGACGACGATTCTCGCATCATGTCGTCAATGATCACGAGTTTCGGTCTGAAATCACCAGTCACTAGTCTGCGGTAAACCCTCGCGAAATTCCATCTTCTTGCTTTGAAGATCCTTGTAGCTCTGCTGCCACTCTGCGTAGTAGATAATGACACGTTCGATTTGGGTATCGCACAGATGATCAAGATTCTTTAGGAACTTCTTCACAAATACCGTTTTACCACATCCTGTAGGACCACACAGCATGGAGGTAAACGGATGTTTCCATCGCGTATCCATAACTGCTACTGAGACAATCATGTAACCAACACTTCACTTTAACATTCACATGTAAGGCAACCAACCAACCAATCAGGTTAGCGATGGAGTGATGACCGACCAATCACCTTTCACGTAACACAGTGCCATCTATAGTTACACAATAGAAGTTTTTTTTTCATCCACATGCATAAGAATCAGGTATGGTATAAGGGATTAAGAAATTTGAAGAAACAATGAAAGTAAAAAAATACATTTATTTAGAAAAAAATTATAAGTGCAAACCATTTGTTATTTAATAGACAGTTTTTTGAGTTTTTTTAAAAGTACAGCAGTAATAATGCTGTTAGTTCTTAAAACTCTCATTCAAGAATGCTCTCGATCACGGGATATTTGTTCCCACTCTCCACGACGTGCTTTTTTATATGCATACACCGATACACACGTTGAATGATGTCACGGTTACTGATTTCTCTTGAAAGTGTAACCGTTTTTCCATATTTATAGTTTTTATTCACAAAAGAGTTACACCGTGGTAAACTCAATAGCGTTGTTACCCTTATAATCTAAGAAAAGTTGTAATTTGTTGGCTTTGGCACTTAGCTTATCGAACAAGTTAGTATCCTTCGTCAGTGCAGAAGATACCTGAGAAGGAAGAAAAATTTGGAATTCTTCATCGAGAACTGCCACAATCTTCGAGCCAAAACGTGTCTTGACTTTTCTTAGTGCCGTCACCATGTGATGATGATCAACCTCCAGCTCAGATACCTTCTTCGTTGGAAGGTAACCTCCACTAGCAATCTTGTTCAGACCCTCTAAATCCATCTAAACATATAATGTACATCATTTTATTATTATATTATTTAAATAATAATAATAATTATAATTGATATACATACTTTTTCTTTTAAAATAGATGAAAAAAAATCGTGTAGGTCCTCTTAAAGCTATACCGTGTAGCTAGTCAAATACTGGTCATTTGCAGTGTGAACACGTTGACTTAAATATAGACCCCCCCCCCCCCATGACTAGCGCTATCATTGTGACCGCCCACCACCACCAGCTTCATCAGTACAGTCAATCAGCTCGACGGCAACGTACCTTGTCCAATCAGGTTAATGGTGGTGTGTCGTGGCCAATCAGCACGATGTCAGCACAATTCTCAGCCAATAAATAGTTTTTTCTTTTGTAGTGTCGTCTATACACAAGTTTTCGCCACATGTAACTACAGGCTGTCAGTTACCGATATCTTATAGCCATACGGATAACTTTTGTCTAACTCTGTAAATCTTCGTTTGCTATATATAGGTTTGCATGTCTTTGTCTCATTCTGAGATATCATGTCGTGAAATGCCGTTCTACGTATAGCGGAATTCGTCAATACTATGTCCAGGTGTGGAGAAACGATCTTCTCTCGAATCGAATCAAAATTGACTTGTTCACTGTTCGTATAGTTCAACCGAATCCCTTTAACCTTGCATATACACTCCTCTTCACCATCCGATTTTTTACATTAAAGATTGTCATCGTTATTGATGTTTAATATAGATTGTTTTTTCACTGTCTCCTCGGTCAAACGAACTCGTCCACAATCGGCCACACCTCGGGCAACATCACAATTAACGGATAACCGTTCATTTACATTGAACTCGTTCGCACTTTGCATAGCACTGTGTAATATTTCCCAAAGATCTTCGAATTGAAAATCCTGTATAAGTCTGAATAATAGCCAAAGGGGGCCATGATTGAACTGGTTCGAATTGATGGTTACACCAACAAAATCCATTGGTCCACCTCTATCACAAAGCTGCCGATGAAGGTCCTGCATGCAACCCTTTATCTCTACCCTCACATCCAAAATATCGATAAAAACACTTTGCCTCATTCTGAATCACAAATCTAGGTCGCTCTCCTCCTTCACCGGTCTGCAAATGAGCATCTATAAGATCAGCCGATTTATACATGTACTTTATTAAATTAAACAAATTTAAATAAGAGTCTTACCTTCTTCGTCAGCTGTATCAGTGCTGCTACTGCTATTAGCATTGCTGGTATTGGTACTGCTACTACTACAGCTACTGCTGCTGCTGCTGTCACTCTCGCTGCTACTGCTACTGCTGCGGGTAAGCCTTCTGCGTTTGCGTTCCCTATCACAACAACTATTTTCGGATACGTCGTAAATGTTTCAATTTCGATTACGTTGATGCCTCTCTCTTGACCTCTCTGAAGCTTAGGTATTAGAGCGTGCCTTTATATTGCAGAAAAAACAATAAATGAAAATTATATACAGACAGACTTAATACTTATTTATGTTTGATGATAATGAGTCTCCTCGATGGTCCGATGACTGTGGGTGGTAATTTCCAGATGTTGATGGTCCAGCGTCTATAACTAAAATGGAGAATGTGCATTTAATTGAATAATAATTATAAAAATTTTAATTATAACATATTCACCACTTACAATTGGCGGTAACTAAGTGTGCAGCGTCTTGTTGATCCGTCATACGTGCACGTGGCTCTGAAACTAAGTATTGAGAGAATTAAAATAATTTAATTAAAATGAAAAATTAATATTTGTATTTTAATTGGCTCAATACTTACAATTATTCTCGTTTCCTATCGACTCATCACACACCATAATGAAAGAATCACCCTCGGTGTCTCTTATCATCTGGTTTATCACTGAAATAATGTTGATGAAAAAATATTGAAATAAATAATAATATTCTAAGAGTTTAGATGTGAAAAAAGTAATTGATACTTACATTGACAGTGAAACATTGTATATACAATCGACAGAACGTCTGGTTTACGGAATAGACGGACGGTAAACATGTAATATACCGTGGTTATTCTACAATGCAGCAAGAGAAAATGCAGCTTTCTGCATAAAACCTCTGCTGATTGGTTCTGTAAGTCTGAGGCCCACACGCTGCCACACATTGTGTGAATATGTGAGTCTCGATCTTTCGCGATACTCAATGCCTGACCGATAACTTTGGCTAAATATGCCACACTTGCCCTAATCATTCTGACAGAGATGCTTTGACTATCCAAAGTGGAACTGCCGAAACGTGCAAGTGTAGCTCCTTAAATATTGTCTCTGTCTACACGGTGGGAATGTAGCCTAAAACGCAACGCTTTTTTTTGCTGATACTGCTAATAAAAGACAATACATCTCGGGGGGATCATACTGGCTATACATGTGCACGTGTGCATATATTTTCTGGTATTCGCTGGTTATAGACTTCTTAGAATGACATTTGCAACAATGTCGAGTAGAAGATATATTTACAGCACACATGGTGAGAGAGCCGACATGAAAAAAATTGTAAACAATTTCGCTGGAATAATATTCGACTACAGAGCGACTCTTCCAAAGTGTGCGGTCAGTATTGTATTATGTTTCTGCATTATATGAGCGCGGGTCTGGGTTACAATAAATTTCTCGAGAGTTTCTCTGATAATCTGCGAAAAAACGATGATGTAGTCCGGCAGTATGTAGACTGTAAAGAAAGAAAAAGCGCTGACAAAAATTTTATCGGAAGCGGTGGTTGTATTGTCAGATGCTTGCAAAGCTGCAGTTCTAAGATGTCATTGTTGTAGCGCAAGATTGCTGCTTAATCAGTGTTAATGCACTCTCTTTGTTCCCCTCCGATGAGTGTCGCATACGTGGCGGTCACCACCTCCACAGCCACCATCTCCACCATTGCCTATACTACATACCAAGCGCTCGGAGTAGTTTAGTCATTTCAAAGTGGTGGTAGAGGTGACAGCAACTACATGGCACACCAAAAGGAAGACCGGTTTCAGCTGCTGAATACTCTATACACTTTAGACAAGTCGTACGCAACGGAGATCATTGTCGGCCTGGAATACACCAGCTTCAGAGACGAGTACTACGAGCCTGTGGTACGCCTATTGGGCGACGACTCCAATGGAATCGTTTTTACCTACAATGGATGGCTGCAATTCAGAGACTGCTTCAACGAATTTTTCAAGTGTCTTTGTGGACACAGCAGCGAAGATATGACGGGTCAACAGATTTGCGGTACAGGATGGATAGCAAAATTCACACACAGTGGGAAAGACAGGGGTATCGAAATTGAGGATAATACTCCTCCTAGGACACTTGGAGTTCTCAGCAAACGCTATTTTGCAACTATTATTATGAATAAAGTTAAGTTTCTTCGTTTGAATGAGTATATTGTGAAATGTATTGATGCACGCCTAGAATATCTTAAGTTTGTAGCGGGCAGTGTAAGTTGTGTTGCCAGAGAGACTGTAGAATACATTAAGAGTGTTGATCTAGACAATATACCACTCATGAATACTAGTGTGTATACAACGACTTTTGTCAAACAAATTATTAATCTGATTGATGATAAATGGTTCGATATTATTACAGCCAGTGTGCAAACGTGGGCGAGAAAATTGAAAGACCAAATTCCGTTTAGTCGAAATGATATTGTCGATGTATTTTATCAGCTTGCGTCACAGCACCTCGATGTAATTGTCAACTTACTAAACAGTCACAACGAGTGAAATAATGTTTTTTTGTTTTTTAAATTTTTGTTATAACCAATTATATATATATATATATATATCTTAGTACCGCATTTCGCAATGAATTTGTAGAAATATCGATAATTGAATAAATAATTGATTATTAGTGAATATAAAAATAGTTACCTTCTTTTTATTTATATCCTTACCATTTATCCATTTCCATGGTGCATTCTGTATACATTTCATACAATTTTTTATTCAAACTTAAGCGTAAAAAAAAAAGAACGAAAAGAATAAAAAAAGACAGAAAGAAAAAAATAATATGAAAGCTGGAAGAAGGGGAAGGGGGGGGGGGGGTCACCCCCTCCCCGCCGCCGGAGCAGTCTCTCCTCCCGCGCGCTGTTTCATTACCAAATTTCTTTTTCTCTGTATTTGATAATCAGCGAAAAAGTATGAATAAGATAATGCAGCTGCGCTGTTATAGCAAACAAAGCATGAGTAAGAAAATGCAGCTGCACGGTACAGGCTCTAATACACGTGCAAATGTTTTGGTTTATTATTGTATTAGTTGGTCAAAGATATTGTTTGTGAATTTTGAAACATCAGCAAAAAGAGAATGAGCAAGATGTGCTTGTAGCGTGGGATCGCACGTGTTCAGGGCTAAGAAAGTGTCGCAGTATCACACCTCTGGAAGAGAGCAGCCATCAGTGATGGTTTAACTCTCTCCGGGTGATTATCGTGCTCTCTCTCTCTCTCTCTCTCTCTGACCTTCACTGCGCCCTCTTAGCCAGGGATCGTTCAGACCGGGAAGCGCGAGTTGTGCAGGAAGGGTTGAGCGTGGGTTAAACAAATCCAGCGTTATTATCCTAGTTATAAATCTGACAGTCAGCTCTTACATTGCATATTATTAATAAGTTATTTAGGCATTACTCTTAGCTTTACTATTAAGTATACTCTTACTACTATGTCTGATCAACATTTCATGTCATTTACTTTATTGTATTATCTTTCACCGCTGTAACTACAACGCCAGATAGGGTTCTACCCCAAGGCGCATAATAAAACAATCAATCTCTCTCTCTCTCTCTCTCTCTCTCTCTCTCTCTCTCTCTCTCTCTCTCTCTCTCTCCTCTCTCTCTCTCTGTCTCTCTCTCTCCCCCTCTCTCTCCCCCCTCTCTCTCTCTCTCTCCCCCCTCTCTCTCTCCCGCTGAAGGCCCGCCCTTCCCCCCACAGTGGTGCGTCAGCACAACCAGCGGCGGCGGCGGCTGGTTTATTTTGACTCGCCACTGTGGGGGGATTACTACTCGCGTAATGACTTTAGAGAAATTCTAAGTACTCACGAGCGCGGATCAAAGCTAGCTGTCCAATTTCCCGTAATCGTGACACTTCTCTCTATAGGCCTTCCCGCGTTTTGGCTACCCGCGCCGACGTGCGCGTCTCGCCGCCCGTTATAATATATATTTATTTATTTATTTTAAGATGAAGCTATTGTGGGATTAGGAGTATATGTGAGCGTGTATACGAAGCATGTATGTAAGATGGATAGGCAGCTTGGCGTCATGACACTCAGAGGGAAGGTAGCGTGGCGTCATGACGCGGTATGAGTGAAGTGAAGAGAAGCGTCCTACGAGAAGCGTAAGAGCCCGTCCTAGAGTGTGTATAGTGTGCGAGAGTTACCATAGTTCAATTCTGTATCTTTATTTAGTTATCTAAGTATCAATGTTCTACATGTAATTATATTCTACATTTAACCTACAGTGTGAATGGTGACAGATTATTTGAGAAAAGATAAAGCAATTCAAACGAAAAAGATAGTCAAGAACAAAGACAAAATAATCAATAAGAATGAAGAAAGTGTCGGGCAAGCGCATAAAATATTAAAAAGTCAACTGGCAGACGTATGTGATGTTAATAGAGAACAAGTAGTCAACTCTAAGTGAAAGTCATAGGAATAAACAAGTTTGAAAATATGGATGATAAAAATATTGAAAATATCATCTATCAGAGAAACTTTAGTAATTTAAAAGGGAATGTTTAGTGTTGAATTCCTATAAGAACAGAAAACCTGAACTGCAGATGGTGATACTAGAAATGCCTGCTGAGATACACTAACATGTCAGAAAGAACAATAATAGACTGTTTGTAGGATATCATCACTGCAGGGTATTTGATTATTGTAACATTAAAAATAGTTAAATTTGTCTAAGGTATGCTGGTGATCACAAAACAAAAGACTGCTAAGTAAATATATTTAAATTTGTAAATTGTGTTTTCAGTAATGAAAAATTCAATTTAAAGTTAAAGATAGAGCATGTAGTAACAGATAGCTACGAATGCGAAAGAAGTACAGTCTCTAGAACATTGACAACTACATCAAAATCAAAATACGCAAATATAGCAGAGAGACTAAGGAGTAGAAAAAATTAATGAATCAATTAATTTTAATTTCTATTCTAATACTCGTTTTATTTGGTTTAAGTGAGGTGGAGAAATAATCACTACGAGTAGTTAGTTGTTTGTTCGGCCGACGTTTCGGAGGCTTAATCCTCCCTCTTCAAGGACACTAAAATTCATTGATAAAAAATATTTACGAAAGCACAAAGTTGTACAATAATTGGATTTTGAAAAAACTTACGTTATGTGTGTCTGATAATAAAAGCTATGCTTGTCAATTATTAAAAGTTGTGTATAGTCCAAATTAGTAAAATGAGTTTTCTAGAGAAGAATTTATTGTCAGCTCTGATGTTGTTCAGCTGATAGGAGATATGGTACTGAAGGATTTGATGCTATTGTGAGATGGGGAGAGTGTATGATTGTGTGTAGTGTGTGGTGTGTGAGGTTGTAGGGGGGTAGTGTTTCGCGAGAAAGGCGAAAGAGCGGCGAGAGGGTATCAGTATGGCAGGATAATCAAGAAGGTAGCACGGTTTAGTGTACCAATAGGCAAGTAGGCGCGTCGAGCAGGGGTGGGTCTCTCAATTAATGAATTAAGATTTGAATTTTAAAGATATAAGCAAATCGAATGTGAAGTAGACGATATTAAGAAACTCAATGGGTCAATTGAATAAAAAGAACTTAATTTTGAGTGTTAATATAAGAAATTTAAATGCAAATTTCTAAAACTTAAAGTGCTTATTAAGTGTTTATCAAATTAGCCGTGTATAATTATATGTACGGAAGCATGGAACTTACAACATCAGCAATACTATCAACTACAAGGTTATAAAAGTCATTACAATAAAAGTAGAATCAATAAGGCAGATGATGTCATAATATATATCAAGAATAATATTTACGATAACACTAAAATAGAAGTGGTTGATAGATTGAGTGTTGTAAGTACTGATGTTAAACGCTTCACCGGAGAGTTAATTAAAATATCTGCGATATACAGGTGCCATGATATACCAAAGTCTGAATTTATGAATAGTGTAAAGAAGTTTTTGTCAAAGCATAGAAATATTAAAAATCACTGCATATTTGGGGGTTTTAATATTGATATTTTAGAAAGTAATTTTGTAAATAGTAAAATTAGTGAAAAATCAATGGCCAGGAATTTTTATTTAACTATCTTGAACTTAAATATGTACCAATCTTTAGAGGAATCACACGACCCTCGCTAAATAATTGTTTCGCCAAAACTAGTATTATTCAAATAAATTCTTTTAAATTAAATACTCAATTTAACGACCACTAACCGTTATTCATTATCCTTGACAGATTAAATTACAAACAGTTAGCGAAACGAATATCAAATGCGTAAATTACAAGAAGTTTAAAAATATTGCAGAGAAACTTAATTGGTAGTCATTACCAGCTATACAGGATCCAAATATTTCCTTAAATAAACTAATACAGGTGATACATAACTGTCTTGATAGGGCCACTAATTATACAAAATTAAATAGAAAAAAAAATTCATTGCCAAGAAAAAATTGGATAACTAAAACAATTCAAATTTGTATAAAATATGGAAAATGAATCCGACTAACTTAGTATTAAAAAGTAAATATAAAAAATATGAAAAAAGCCTAAATAAAATCATTAAAGACGTAAAATACAAATTTAAGAATGATGAAATAAACGAAGCTTTGCAAACCCAAGATAGTTATGGAATATTATAAATAGCAAGCATGGCAAAAACTCACAACAAAGTAAGTCAGTTAACCATTTCATTGTAAATATACAGAAAATAGAAGACAAAATTCCAAATTTGGATATGGATTAACATAAGTCTTCAGATATTAATAACAAGTCAATTTTTATCTATCCTACAGATAGTATTGAGATACTAAATATTATAAATTTATTGAAAAATAAAACTGGAGGTGTTAATAACATCAATGCTAAAACAGTGAAAATAATTGCAAAACATTTAGTTCAATCATTGGAGCACATTTTTGATATGTGTATCCAAAAAGCCACATGGCCAACAACTGTAAAACAAGCTGACATCGTTCCTATATAAAGCTGGCGACAGGTTATATACGTCGAATTACAGGACAATTTCACTGATATTAAACTTAGTAAAGGTTTTTGAAAAGATCATGTATAATAGATTATATATGTTTCTAATGGACTGTAATATAATATCTGATAAACAATTTGGTTTTGCTAAAAATGGAGGAACTGTGGATGCGTTAAATTATATCTCAAACATTATTTGTAATAATATAGATTATAACCACTATTTTTAGATCTAATAAAAGCCTTTGACACGGTTGATCATAAGAAACATTTAGTTAGATAAATTAGATAGATACGGGATAAAAGGTAAAGCTCTTAATCTAATAGAAGACTATCTATCAGATAAAAACAATTGTGTTAGAATTAATGACTGCAAACGCGAATTTAAAGAAATATCTACTGAGAGATATGTAAGGCGATACCATTGTATCTTACGCTGATACTGTTATCATTGCCAGTGATAACACATGATCGTCTGCGCAGGACCAAATGAATAAATATATTAGTAAAGTCTCAAAGTGGCTTATGTTGAATAAACTCTCATTAAATATCAGAAAAATAGTGTATATAACTTATGGTAGCTACCTTGATAGTGTACCCAAAACTTTAGATATTGAAATAGGTAATAATACGATAAAAAGAAAAGAAAGCTACACATATCTTGGATTAATGTTTGATTGTAATATGAAATGGGATAAACAAGTGAATTATATAGTTAAGAAAACCAGATATTTAATTTTTATTTTGGTAAAAATTAAATATAGAATGGATAACAAAACTTTGATGATGATATACTATTCATTTTTTCAAAGTTTAGTTAACTATGGAATAATGGCTTAGGGACGGGCGTATAATAATTATTTAAACTTAGTATGAGCAATACAAAAGAAACTCAATACTCAATATTATAAACAAAAATGAGTTTCAAATATAATATACTCCTCTTACCATACGGCAATTGTTCCAATTAGAATTTGTTTCGTATTATTATTTAAGCTTAAGAAATATTTACAATACAAGCACTGGTAGTAATAGGAAAAAGAATATACAGTTGCTAAAAATTAATAAGTCTGAGAGTAAAAAGATCAGCTTTTTCGTAACTATTAATATATTCAACTTGTTAACTAATTACCTCAAAACTCTAACAACTACTAAAGTCACTATAAAGAAAAGACTAAAAAATCTTATGAGAGACAATTGTGTATAGCATGGCATAAAGAGAAATTTATTCGTACTGTTGCTTGACTTTTGCGTGAATCTTTATCATTTTTTCCCCTAGCTTTAAGTTTAGTTTTTAAGTCTTTGTACCATTCCTATGTACAGATAACTATGTTTTTCTCTATTAGGCTTCCGTCATATGGCATATGTGGTCTCAAAAAATAAATAAATACCAGATCGGATGATCAGTCTACGATTCTAAAATAGCAGACAGTGATGTGAAAATACTCAAAAACTGGACTTATTTCAAGATATAAAACTTTTTTTTTCCCTTTCAAACAAAAACGAGAGCAAAGATAATTTTTTGGGTATATCCTTTTTTTCTTATAAATGCGTATTCTGAACAGAAGTACACCATTAAGTATCTGTTGAAAAAACCACGCGGTGTTACCACATGGTTTTACTACATGATAATTACATGTGGTAAACCATAAAATTAAATAGTTCTTTTACCCATCTTATGATATGGTAAAACCGCGTAGTAAAATCATATGGTGACTACCTGGTAATGTCAAATGATTTTTTTATAAATTTTCTATTAGACACACATGCGTGCGTACTTAAAACTTCCCAAACTATTCCTGCCTTAACAATTATTTTAGTTATTCTGAAATAGAAACCTTTTTCAATCAAATATTTTTATACAATATTAATTCCTATTGCAAAATCTTAGGTGAGATCTCATGTGAGATCTCATCTGATACCTCACTTGAGATCACATGCTAAAATCTCATTTGATTTTTGAATATTTAGTCACTAATAAAGATGTGCGAATCCCCAGGTAAGTTCAAAAATCCTGTTTCGAATCATTTTAACTGGTCACTGTCAATATTCAAAAATAATTTTTTTATTAAATAAGAGGATCTAGTAACTTCCGAACCACAATTACAGATGAGATTTTGACATGAGATCTCAGGTGAGATCTCACCTGAGATTATTTCTCAATAGGGATACTAAGTTTTTCAATTATATTAATGAAAAACAAAAATGTATGGCAAACTCTCACCTCTCTATCTATCATAGAAATAAGACAAATTATAAAAATTGATTTTACCTATATCAATTATGTATCATAGACTTCTCCAAGTAGTTTTTTAAAGTAAGAGAGCTTGTTAATATTATAAAGTGTGGTAATCCAAAGCACTTTTTTATTTATATCAGACGACAATATACTTGAATGATTAATTATATGTCTATATCTATTGTGGAATAGATATACCTTGAATGTAAAATTGACAACTACCGCAAATAATAAAATTTTGAAATTTATGGTTTTGCTGAACTAAACATATGCAATAGACTATTGCAAGAAGATTTTTATGGGATGTTAAGTTAAAACATACTTCGATACCAAATTTCAAGTCTCTATCTATCATATGTTAGTAAATATGACTAAAAATATGACAATTCATACTAGCGCATATCCAACTTTACACACAAAATGCATGTTTTTGGAACTTGTTGAAGAACTAAAATGAGTTTATCATTCACAGTTGATTTTTATGTTCTATCAATTAAGATAGCTATATACATTAAATTGTTATAAGCGAGTACCTATGGTTTAATGGAGTTTTAGGATTTATGGCTTTACTGGTCTTAATATGTACTTTAGACAATTAAAAATAGTCTTTAGACAATTAAAAACATTGTATGTTTGATAAATCATTCTTTCTGGTTTTCTCGCTGTCACTGAAAACATGGATTCGCCAAGGAGATTGTGTTTGCGCTTTCCGGAAGAGTGAGATAATACGGAATTAGGTAGTGTACAACCCATTCTATCAAGTGAACAGTCCATCATCGGAGAAGGTTATTGTTATCTCTTCTCCAGAGAACTCATCATAGGTCATCGAAATCATTTCTTCTCCAGAGGTCGAGATCTTCCCGTACTGAAAAAACTAAGGTGATAATCACATGATACTCACCTGATAATCAGCTGATAATCATACCAAAACGTCAGTTGATTATCTCCTAACTGTTATCTGATTATCATGTATATATTATTATCTTATAAACGTTATATCATAACTATTAATTTGATAATAATCCAATAACCCAATAATTATTGTTTGTTAAGAATTCAAATAAATAAAACCTACAAAAAAGAAAAAAGAAGGAAAAAATATATCTCTGCCTGAGGATCGGACTCACATTCAGACCCACAGCGTGACAATCGACTATACTACTACCTAACCCTATTGAAAATATCTGGCTGGATATCCACGTAGATTATCCACGTGGATATCTACATGGTTTGACATGGATTCCACCTGAATATCCAGCTGGATAATTTAGAAAGAAGTAATATCAAAAATTCTTTACGATATCCATGTGATAACTTATGTAGATAATCCACATGGATATCCAGCCCGATATTTTCAATAGGAAAGCTATTCACACTATTATTAAACTTAAATTGCACGATTTGATATATATCAGTAAAAATAAACATGTCTCGATGAGCAAATGTACATTAAATAATAATTTTAGTCCAAGTATGGGAATTAAAACAAAATTTAATTAAAAAATTAGTCTATCATTCAAACATAATTACTTCATAATTCTAATTTTTTTATTTCATAAATATATAATTTATAATTATTAATATTTTTAATTTTCATTGAATTTTAATTTAAAGTGTAAAAGATATAAAGATAAACTTATTCTATCCATAGTTTGAATAACTTACGTAGTAATGTAATGACATATTTTTTCCTTTTTATTTTATTTTTTATAGATTTAATTTATTTAAATTCTAAATAAATTATATTTATACCAAATTAATAGTTATAGTATAACGTTTTATACTTGACAGTTCGCCTCGAAATATGAATGCAGCCAAAAAGAAAGACCGACAGCGGCGATATAAAGAGATATCAAATCACCCACTCGTCAAGAAAAGCAGTTCTGACGAGTTGGAGGAGTTCTGACGAGGAGTCAATGTCCATTCGGCCGAAGATACTCTAAAGGTAAATTGATCTTGTTTCACCACCTGACACTCCTAGCAAGTAAAATCACGCGATTTATAACACAATCAATTACTTAAATTCTCCCGCGATTATTTAGCGCGATATTTCAAGTTAAAAATCACGCCACCAATGAAATTGAAGTATTTGTTTTAATTAAAATAAATTATTAGTTTTTACTAAATTATTATGTAAAATAGATTTGTAATTGATAGATTCAAATATATTAACCGCAATGAAAATAAAAAAACATTTCTCTAACCGAGGATTAAACCCTGGTTCATAGTTCCACAGTCCATTATGTTATTGCCAGAGCTATTTGTGCTGTTGTAAGTATCGAAATACTATACTGTTTTAACCTAAAAAGTAATGTTTTATTTATGACTTTGTACAGTTTATACATATAGTTCAAGATACAAATAGACAAGATTTAAAATATTTTCGAAGTTATAATTGATGATTATAATCTAAATTTGATATTAACATTATATTATTTAGCATAGAGGAATTATTTTAATTTATAAAGATGATAACGCAAAGAAAACATATGATTAATTGTTAAATTAACTTTTATTTTGTTAATAAAATTATTTTTCTTCTTTTATCATATAGCAGCAGATAGTCTATACACGTAAACAATAGATTACTGAGATTTATATATGATTTTCGAGTCATCATTAGGACAAGGAAAACCAGCTTACGCAATAAGATAATGGATTGTAAAGTTAAGAATCAGGATACAATTTTCGGTTAGGAAAAGTTTTTTAAAATGTTTCCGCTGTTCATTTTTTGGATTATTAACAAATACATTTTTTATAATTGTTTAGTAAAAATAAAATAATTATATTTTAATTAAAACAAATACTTCAATTTTATGAGTGATTTCTGACGTGATTTTGAAAGAGATTTCTCACCTAAGAAATTACGCTCAATAGTCACGTGAACAATCACATGATAAATAATATGAGAATTCAACTGATTTATGACGTAATTGATCGTGTGACAAATCACGTACTTTTTCTCGCCAGGAATGTTACAATATACACGAACAGACTATGTGAATACAGCAATACAACTTTGGCGCTGACGAAACTTGGGTTTTCTAATCATTAGGAGAACATTAGGTATGCTAGAAAGGACAGGATTTTAAAATGCGCTTGTAAAAATACTAATTGCTGAAAAATTTCAAGCATTGAATATATGACAATGAAACATGATGACGCTTGAGGCGTTTACATATAGTTATAATTTCTTGTACAAATGCACTTAGATTAGTAAATAATGACATGTATTATTGTTAGCAAAGATAACAACTTATAGTATATGATATTCTATGCGTAAATCTGAATAACTAGATTAAGATATATAAGATGCGGAGCAACAAAAATATAATATATTAGTATTGATTCATGTGTTACGTCGTATGACGTATGCCCACTATTTGTAATACTTTTTTATAATTCGATATGGCCTAAATTAAACAAAAACTGCTGAATCTTGATATCTCAAAACGCCAAGTGTCGCTTATGAGTTCAGTTCGCAAAATGTCAACTAATCACTTTTGTAATATAATTTCGATTTACATTGCTAAACCAATGGCCGAATTTTGGAAGGATAAGAAGGTTTAAACAAGCTTTGTATGACATTCGTCGTCAGTTACGAGTTCCGTTCAGTACCGGTCCGACAATCGGTGACAATTATTTTAAAAACTAAAAAGCCACCTAGCCGCAATCACACTTTTCTTATAAACCCTAATATAATATACAGATTTTATAAAATCCAAGTACCAAATCTTTTAAATTAAACGAGAATATTATTTTACATTGAATTAAGATTGAGTATTTACTTTCACTTCTAAAATTATCTGAATAAACGATCGGTTTACCGGAAAAGGGATCTTGTGAGTTATATTCATTTACGAGAAAATCCAAATTACCCAGTACGAGTCAATAGCTAAAATCAACTCCACTAGTACCAGGTCCAACGTAAAGGTAAGATTCACACTTATTTTACTAACAGTGAGAGTGTTAGATGCGAATTAACAATTTCTTATAACGTCGCCACTACACATATCATTACGTTCCTATCCATTCAATTTAAGATAGTCAGGACGTAATACATGTACAATTGAAAAAGCAGAATTTGGAAGATGTTAAGCTTCAACATTTTTAAGTTCCAAATAAGAATACATACATATACATATGTATATGTATATATATATATATATGGGGCATCCCACGTCAACACGTGGCGATATATTTTAAATAGTTGCCTAAAATTTTTTCCTAGTTCAGTGTACTTCCAAAAGAGCGTAAACAACTTTAGAATCTCAAGGTGCGTATGTTGCAAAGTTATAGCTATATAAAAGTTTGAGATTTGAGGTTTTCTTACTTTTATCACCAACTTAAATAATTTTTTTAGGCATGATAGACACATTTTGCATACATACATATGCACATTTTTGTTCGGAAATTTTTTCAAAATTACTGTAACATATTGTGAACCCCAATTAACTCATATCCGAATGGTTTACATAGGGGCAGTTCTAATTATATATATTGCGTTAATGCTTTCATTTCAACATCGAATTAGGCCCATTTTATAGGTATTATTATAAAAGAATTTCATGATTTTTTCAAAGAAATCGAGACTACCGAACTTTACTTATACCATGATTAAGAATATCTCCGTGTCTTTTACAATATCTATAGATATTACTACAAAATTCTAAAAAAATTAAATCTTCATTAATCACTCTTTTAACAAGAAATCAGTATTATCACTCTAATTGGAGTCATAAGATATTTCAAATCACTCATAACGAGTCATTTTGTATCACTCTAACAATAAAGTCTTAAAAATTACTCAAAATAATCGAGTGATAAGAATTTTATGGTTTGAAACGCTCGACGTTTGAGAGATATCGTACGAAGAATAATGCGAATTCAATTAAATGAAGTCTGAAATTTGATTTATGCTTCTTTGGGAGGATTCTAAACTAGGAAAAAAATTCTGGCCGGGATATAAAAAATTTTGCCACGGGTCTACATGGTTTTCTCCCTATATATATATATATATATATATAAACGGCTGATATAATTACAATATCTATAATTAAAATTCAATTCCTTTCATACAATTTCTATCATGACAATATATATATATATATAAATAAATGGCTGATATAATTACAATATCTATAATTAAAATTCAATTCCTTTCATACAATTTCTATCATGACAATGTATATATATATATACTGTCTCAATTTTTATAAAACACTCATAAGTTAAAGTTGTGATGCTATTATAACTAAACTATAATTAAAAGGAAAAATAGTGATATGGCGTTTTGTTTTTACAAAATTTAGAAATTATAATATAACTTGGTATATTCAAAACGCATATTTTTAATTGAATTTAAGTGACATTTTGTCTATCAATTCAGAGCGGTCTATATAAGTTATTTGCAAAATATTTAATGTTTGCTAGAATGTAATGAAACATTATATTTTAAACACGTAAATCATTTCAGCCTCTGAAACTTTTAATTTAAAACATAGAACTATCAATGCTTCTACTAATTAGTCAATATTTGTAACAAATACAATTGCTTTATTTATGTTCATTGACATAGTTTAAGACAAATATATTGCAAAGCCTATCGTAGCTATAATAAACTGGGAGTACACAGTATGAAGGATCATTGCTTTTCGAGGTATAGCTACCCTTATCGTCTACCCTCGACTGACCTCGTGTATACTCGGGTGGATTGAGTCGACGCCGTAATGTTTTGCTGACGTCATATCATGGCGACGACGAACTTGAGGCGTCTTGGTCATTGGAGCCAGTGCTTTTTTGATTGCTTATAACAGTAAACGTTTGTGTTTCAACTTAATGAAGTGGAGCAAACTTAATCTTGCACAATTCGTCAATAAAATCCTGAGGTTCGTCCAATTTTTATACGTCACCTAGTACAGAAATGTGCATTTGATTTTTAACAGTTAATTGAGGTGAAATGTGGCCTAGCTACCTCTGTGGTGGCTGTAGTAAACGGCAATCATAGCAACAACAAATCTACTAATAAAATAAGTTTTTGCTAAGAAGAATGAATTGAGAATATCTGCTGAAGATATTGTATACACAATAGTATGAGTTATCATTAAATACAAAATTTTAAATAATGTCAGAACCTACCATAAAGAAAGAAATCATTTTTTTAAAGTCAACTATAGGGATAAGCTCCAGCTGCTGCCACTGAAGGGATCGCTGTGTAATTTAGAATCAACCATCAGTAGACAGTTAGATGTTATCGATCCCCGCTTAATCGGGCTCGCCTGCTATAACATAGTGGCAGCACATTTTGCCGGCTAATTGAAGTCCTGCTACATAAAATTAGTCATCCTTTGCAATTACTATTAAGCTGGATTGTCAAAGATGGCTCTTCTTAGTGTTACAGGTTAGTTTTCAACTATAATTTAGTATGGGTATCTTCAGTTTTCCTAAATTAAATGTTATAATATATTACATTAAGATATTTTATAATATATTATATATTATTTTTATAAATGTTTATAATTTAGTATTATGATTATTATTATTTATTATTTTCTTACTCCCTTGCGAATGTCGGCGTAATTGTTTGTATATTTTTGCATGCTAAGTATTTAGTAATTTGTAAAATATTTACGGTATATTCAAGAGATTCCATTAGGATAAACATTAATTTTGCATAGATAAAGCTTTGTAATAGCAAAATGTTAATTTGTCTAAAAAAACATATTTTATTGTTGCATGTGCTTTTGTCTAATATTATAAATAAGTTAATATAGATTACCCTATTCTTTATAAAACCTCAATCTCAGATATAATTTTAGATTCAATCAGAAAATTATACAATAACATAATACGTGCATACAAGAATAACCCATAGGTTAAGCTTTCACAAATATACGAGTTAAGAGGAATTTGAATTAAAGCATCAATTTAAAAAACCGCTGCCAATTCCTTAGCACGTATACCTTCCTCCAACTTGATTCATAGTTCCGATAAATAAAATATTGTTTTAATATATAGTAGTATGTTAATACTTGTTTTTTAATGTTTTCTTTATATAAACTTTGAAAAATTCGTAGGCTAATAATAATTAAATATACGTAACATTCAAATGTTATATGAGGAAGCAAAACTGTATAGAAAAATCGAAGTTTAGAGATTAGCTTATAACTCAGACACTAATCAACATAATTATTTCAAATTTTAACAGTAATTGCTTTTTGCTATGATGAATCACCAAATTTTTTTTGAAGCAGTCTACTGTTTAGTTTTGAAGATATAAAGAATAAAAAAAAATAGGTTTTAAAAGCTACACAAAGAACTTAGCCAAGACACATAAAATATCTACCTTTTTCCAAAATCTCAAGAGCATTAAAGCTTTTTTACGTCCGTAATTGAGGAATAAAAAAACTCATTTTTTCAGTTTTCAATTTATTACTGAATAAATATGTAGTCAAATACGTGACCCGTCAACATGATTTATTTCGTGAGGTTATGATGTGTAGCTTAAGAGACCTTTCAAAAAAATCACCTTTTTCATTTTTGCTGCCAAATCGTGCGGTCGATCCCGAGGACCAAACGTTTTATTCTCTTTCAAATACATTATAACTGAATTGTTTGTAATAATGGAATGATTGAAAAAAAACGCAAAAAAGTGTTTTTCATAACTCAAAAAATTCCATAAAACGAAAACTAGTTGGCAAAATAAAAAATTACTGCTTTTCCCGAATTCAGAATCCAAAAATAGATATACATGGCAAATTTTATTGATATTGACTGAGTAGTTCCAGAAATATTAAGGTATACATACACACACATCTATACGGACATTTTCTAAAAACACGTGATTGGAACTCCAAACATCTCAAAATGGATTTCTAACCTGTTTTTAACGAAGTCAAAAATTTTACTATTATAAAGCTTTCACGTGATTATCGCGTGATTTATATCTTAGTTTTGAAATAATCAAAATGATCTCTATAAATTAGCAAAATGGAGAATCCATAATCTTATAAATAAAGATTGAATTAAAAAAAAATTTCAAATGTCTTTAACTGGGATTTGAACTCAGGACTTTAGCTTCATAATCCATTGATCTACCAACTGAAACATGTATGCTTTGACTTAAAATGTGATTTTAGGAAAAGCGTCGTATGATATAAATAATCACTTTTTAGAGGATACAGTAGTATAAACCAATTCATATATGTACATACATATAGGTATTTATATTTATCTCTACATATTTTTAACTATAAATAAATGCTAAATAAGTAAACTGAAACAAAATAATAAAAGCAAAATTTACGGTTAATAGAACAAAAAATGGTTGTATTAATGCATTCAAAAAAAAAATAAAAATGTAAACCATATAAGAAACTATTTAATGTAATGGGTGTAGGTCAAAATGTTGAAAAAAAAATTGAAATCATAAAATTACGCATTATTTTATAATACAAGATCAAAATTTGAAACTTAAGATCATGAAATTTAAGATTTGAACAGAAAAAAGTTTTTAAGTGGAAACTCTTTCAATTTTGTAATATGTCAATACAGCATTTTTGTTTTAGAGATTTTTTATTGTATAACATCAATTTTTTAATGTTTACATTTTGTAATTTAACTTTTTCTAATTTTTATTATAAAAAATTGTTACGTTCATCCATTTATGTAATTACAACTAATTATTACTTAATAACAATAATAAATTTAATTGTTGTTTATTGTTTCAAATAAAAAATGTATTTGTACTAGAAAAAACCCTTACAAAAGTAATGTGCAAAGATCTGTACATGCATCTCTGTATAGATCACTGCACGAAATTTGGAACGTCTCCTTTTAATTTCCACACAATTTTTAAACAATCTAGTGTACCACATGTTATTTTAAGCTTCGATAACGCCCTATCACAGGATCCCTGTCCAAAACGCCCTATCTCGAAGTGAGCTTATTTTTAAGACTTTTCTATGTCATTTTTATTTCAGATGTGTTTAATTTTCTGCAATTTTGTTTTGGTTGCCATCTAAATTTTTTCAAATCACAGAGGATTCATCGCATCTGGAATAGAAATGACATAGGTCAAAATGTCTAAAAAATTAGCTGGATCCGAGAGCGTTCTCGAACCGGGTTCCGCGATAACCTATATTTTGGAAAAATATATTATATAAAATCTCATCTCATATGCGGTTAAATTTTAGTTAGACAATGATAGTTTTCAGTTTCAGATAGGTACCCATTAAACATGTATTTAACCCTGTTCAGAATAAATAAACATTTTTCGTACGTATCTTTTCATACGTACTAAAAACTCGCATTCGACGTATTTAAAATATGTTATAATTTGGGACTGGCTTTTTTAAATATATTACATACATTTTAAATTATTTTTTAGAGCAACACTGGAAAAGCTATGAGGATAATAACACTAGTTATAATCACATCAAATACTTATATTTTATTCGAAATGTGTGATATAGACGTAGCTTCTTTGAACCCATGAAAGACCGTTTGAATAGTAAACAAATTAATTTTATTATTTACTTCTTTTGTAATAAATAATTATCATAAAATGAGACTTTATAACTGTTCAGTGCCAAATTGTGCAAGAAATCCATCGGATATCGATACAGTTCTACATAGAGTTCCATAAAATCCTGATATTAGGAAAAAATGTATCGAAAGCTAAAACCTAACATTGGTTAAAAGCAGCTGACACCAAAATATTTATCTTCAGTGATTACTTTAAAAACGTGATTATTTATTAAGGAAGCAATATTATTATTATGCATTTTGTTAATATTGTACATTAGTTCATTTTTCATTAACTGAATTTTCTCATAAAAAATAATGTTAAATCATTGTATTTGCATTCTTGAGCAAGGTAAATATTGCAAATCATGTTGTTACAGAACGTCTTGGACAAGAAGAAATTTGAAAAAACAGCCTTTACTTTAATTTTTGTATTTGACGTTATTATACAATACAGTACGTGGGAGTGTCCCTTCATCTCCATAATTGAACAAATCAACTAAATTGATAAATAGTTTTCCAAGAAAGCTTTCCATAAAAATGCAGTAGATAGCACAGCTCTCGCTTAATATAACGAATTAACGATGGGACTAATGAAATTCCATGCATGCCCAGGGGTTATTTTCGTTTGTTATTATACCTTAACGTAGCGTGAAAATGATGGGATTGATCACAGTACAATTAGGGAAATCACAACGTAAAACTAATTTTAACGCATTCTGTCTAGCTAAGTCTTTTGTCTGACAAGTAGATTATGGTCAGACTTATGAGCGTAATACAACTTTATAAAATTGAATAAAACTGTTAATTTTGAATTAGCTAAAAACGCTCGCTTCGCTCGCGTATTACATATTTGGTTAACTATATTTTATTGTGGATCATGTTTCAAAACAATAAAATCCTAAAATCTAAATTTTCTTAGAAAACAATATGTTAATATAATGATATAGTATTTAAATACATTACAAACGCACACACAAACACACACACACACGCATATATATATATATATATATAATGATATTAATCTAAAATCATTATTATTAATATAAAACTTTATCAATGATTTTTTTTCAATCTGAAACTATCATGTAATTCATAAATTTAAATCCACCTAACTTGACTAATAGTATCTGAAATGTACACCAGGGGAATATGAATATTAATACAATGACTCAAACGAAAAATTAGGATGAATTGTATAAAATATCAACGACAATAATATTAGATTCATTAAAATACAAAGATAACGTAAAAAAATTAAATTCTTTTGCAGAGATTAATATAAATAATACAAAGAAAGTTAGTAATCATAATCAAAATATATTTAACGTTTAAAAACTACTAAGCTTAGGAAAATCTGGAAAAAAACAAATAGAAACAAATAAGATACTCGATAAAAAATTTAAAGAATGTTGTTAGAATAAAAAGCAAAGGAAACATTAAGATAGTAAAAATAGAGCAAATGCAACAGCCATTTTCAAAGCAAATGAAGCAAAACGATTATCTAAATATAGGGAAAATTTGCCATTAGAATTAAAATCTAGGGAAGCATTATGCGAATTTAGAAAAAAACATGACATTAGAATCAAAAGCAAATGAAGCAAAAAGATTATGCGAATTTAGAAAAAATATGACATTAGAATCAAAAGAAAATGAAGCAAAAAGATTATGCGAATTTAGGATAAACATGACATTAGAATCAAAAGCAAATAAAGCACAAGATATATCACAAGATAATACATATGTTCATTGTTGTCACAGGAATAAAATTCATTTAGGTAATGAATCAGCTTATCCAATTGAATTAAAAAATTTGTTATTAAATGAGAATTCAAAAAGTATCAATTATAGGAAAAATATACGGATATATAATAATTCCTTAGCTTTTGCAAGTTTCTGATCTAAATTAATATATTTTAATACTGTTGAACTGCAAGTATTTAAAATATGTGGTCAAGTATACCATAATTCAGATTCGCTACATCGTAATGATAATGATAATCCAAAATATGGTTAATTATATATTATAGACAACGAAATAGCAAAAAAAACATAGGTTAAATGATTGTAAGTCTTATAAAATTGATTTAAAATTAATAGAATATTTAGTAACATTTATATCCAATAATAATCCTTATGCTGAAGCTTACAAAATGATGTATAGAGTAGAAAATGAAGATAATGCAAAAGCAATGCTACACCTAGAGAAATAATGATGTTATTAATTCGAGATAATTGTGCTAAGGATAAATCATATTTTGCAACATGTAATGAAGTCGCTGTCGTATATGTAGGTAATGACGCCGAACCACCCATAGATCGTGATATTTGTATATATCCAAAATCTGATAAACTACAAAGGATAGCTATTTTTAGTAAACATCTTGACCTAATGGTGTATGCTTTAATGCTTCCTTATGGTGAATCAGGATGGAGACCTAACATGAAAAATTCGAAAGTAAACAGTAAAAATATCAATATATCTACATTACAATATTATTCATATAAATTGAGTATTTGTAATAAATTTAATTCGTGTTTAAATTTAAAAAATTAAAAATTAAAAATTTATCACAACAATTTATTGTTGATGTTTGGACAAGAATAGAAGCTTGTCAATTATATTATATACGTAGTCATCAAGCACAATTACGTACGGAGATGTATAAAGGATTAATGGATTATGTTTCTAAACAACCAATCCTGAAAATTCTAAAATTGGAAGGATGGTAATATTACCATCAACGCATATAGGGAGTCCTAGAGCTATACAACAAAATTATTTAGATTTGATGACACAATTGCAAGTCGATGGACATTTTTTGAACAATGACTTGTAATCTAAATTGGAAAGAAATTCAAGAAAATTTATTACCTCATGAAACCACTGTAGATTGCCCAGATTTAATTTCACGAGTCTGTCATGAAAAAATAAAAGTGTTAAAAAATGAACTATAACGAGACGTCGTCCACAGGGAAGAGCACCAAGTGGACGTTAAAGATACCGAAAGAAACCTGTGACTTCCTGAAGACGATGTGCAGGTATCAGGATGACCCTCAGGTCGACTAGACGTCGTCTACAGGGAAGAGCACCAAGTGGGCGTCGAAGATACCGAATACCTATACCACTACACACTATAACACACTCTACTACCAAAATCCCTTCAATATCATATCTCCTATCAGTTCAACAACATCAGAGCTGACAACAAAAACCTTCTCTGGATATTTTACGTAACTTGAGAATTATAACTTTTATTAATTAACAATCACAATCTTTATTATCTGACATATGTAACGTAAGTTTTTAAAACAATTCCTTGTATAACAGTGTGCTTTTTGTAAATATTTTATCTCTTGGGAATAATACTCGCAACGATATGCACACATAGCTCTCAGCTGACGAGACGGAGCGGAGAGGGTTGCTCCCTCGGTTTTTATGGCACCCGCCCGGCCGCTGACGCATCCCTGCAGAGACGCGGACAGAGGCCTGTGCGTCACTTCCATTCGGACAATCGACGAGAGCAGACCGCCCGCGATACTAATTAGTTATTGTTCACATTACGTAAATTCAGTGCCAAATTATATAAAGTGTTATTCTATTATTGTTCTATTACTCTTCAATTAACGCTAGTAACTGTAAACTTTGTGGAACGGGATTTGTCATTTGTATCCGTATTTAAATAAAGTTATATTAAATATATATACTCTCGACTACACCAGTTCCCGAACCTACAGCTCCAACATTATCAATAAATTGTAGGGGTCTTGAAGAGGGAGGATTAAGCCTCCGAAATGTCGGCCGAATCAACAATGAGACTACTCGTAGAGATTATTTTTCTACCTCAATTTGAATAAAACTGCTTTTAAAGAACAAGATATAATCTCAACAAGCTAAATATTTATAGTTTTTTCGAGATAAATATTTATTTTTAAATAACTTAATATAACGTATAATATAAATAAATTAATCGATTCCTTTCCATAAAACTTTGCTGATTATCTCCATCTTGTTCAATGGGGTCATCATCTTATACATTGTATATATTTATTTTACTACAATGTCATACAATACATATTTATTACAATGTTCGAAAATTATGCAGTACAGTACAAGCTAACATTATTCGAGAGACATTATGTAGGAAATAAAATAGCTTACGACACCTATTGACAGCAAGCTACACTTTTGTAAGTATCCAGAAGCCTTATTCTATTTTGTATCTCATTGACACGTTCTCTCTCGTATACTGTGCTTCTGGAGATCCTTGTGGTGCATTCACGATGGATGTTCAAAGTATTGGTGACAAAGTATACCCATTATCTCCTGAAAATATGAAAGGCCTTTGTTTCCTATGTTGAAATGTAGAACAATTAGTTGCATGTTATTTTTTTTAGGGGAACAAAAGTAAAAAGTACGTAGAGATAAAAAACCACAACATCAATCGAATTTAGTTTTTTTAATGGCATTTGGAACTTTTAAGTTCATTGCCATATCTACGCATGCTTTCTACACAACCCTATCTTGTGCTAGCAATACCTAGAGGTCGTCTTATATTTAGCTTGCCCCTCACAATACTCGCTGCCGTACGGTCGTCTCCTATTCTTGCTACATGTCCTGTCCATCCTAGCTTGCGTGATTTTATTATTCTGTTTATATTCGTTGACGAGTACAGACTGTGCTACTCCTTATGAAATTTTCTTCATTTCGGTTCCCTAACTTTTCTTTGGCCCATATATTTTTCGCAGTATTTTATTTTCAAATACTTTAAAATGGTTTTCCTTCGCTTCAGTGAGCACCCACGTTTCTCATTCGTACGGAATCACCAGTAGTATTATAGTCCTATATATCCTTATTTTAATGTCGTAAGACAACAGTCTCGACTTTAGTAATTTGCGAAGGGCGTAGAAGAGAGCATTGCTCGAATGAAGTCTCTTATTTATCTTGGCTTTAACCTTGTTTCTATTATTTTAATTGTGCTCAGACCCTGGAAATCGCCTAGCCTACTCATAATCATGTATTTTGTTTTCGATTCACTTACTTCTAACTCTACATCCTCAGCCGCTTCCACTGAGTGCCGCGCCTAGTTACCTAACCTGCATTTTTCTAACTACATACTGGAGAGCTTATCATCCTGTTACAGATAGTCGGGTATTATGAAAAGTTTGCATAAATTACCTCCTAATCAAACTTTTACTCTGCTTCTGTTTAAACATATTTGAATTAATTTTACGAGTTTTTGCTTATATTGTATGCTTTTTTAAAATCTATAAACAGATGATTTATTGTTTTGCAATATTCCAACTTTTTCTCGAAGAGCTGTCTTATAATAAACATTCTATTGCTTGTCGATCTGTTGCGCCGGAACACTAATAATCTCCTATATCTTCCTGAAATGAAGTGAGTATAGCTTGCATTACATTTGAGAGAACTTTGAAGCATGTTGCTAAGAGTGAGATACCCTATGGTTAGTTTCATTTTTCCAAATAGCACGTATTCGTTCACACATTTTGAAAGTAAGCGCTTTGTAATAACTAAAAAAACATAATTGATGGATTGGTTGAGCCCTAATTTATTTAAATATTTGAATAATTATATTTCCTTACTGATTTGGGGAGAGGTGATAGGTTTGCCCAGGACTCTTTTGGAAAGCACGTTTTCTTGCCGGTTTGCCGGTTTTCTGGCCTTTGGTGCCGGTACTTCGCGTAGCTTGGCCCATGTTTTCATGCGGGAGTCCCGCGGCACCGGTGGCAATGGTGTTGGCGCTGGTGGTGGTGGCGATAGTGGCGATGGTGATGGTGTTAATGGGACTGGGGCCTTTGCGCTATGCAGCTCCGTGAGCGCGTCTATGGTCGCTCTTTATAGATTGACCACGATCAAGATGCGTGGCCTTTCTCGCTAAGACCTTCTGGCTCTCAGCGTTCGATGCTCGAACCGTAGGTCTGGCGCAGTGTTGGCTGTTTGCATTGCCCGCGCCTGCATACCCCAGTACTTTGGCGTTTGGGAGTAGCTGCCCGGTTTCTTTTCCTTTAGAGGCGGCGCTGATTGAAATTGGGCCTCCACTCCAAACTTTAAGGCTTTGCAGACGACGATGATTGCGTCCATTCTGCGAGACAGAGAGAAGAAAATCTCGTATTTAGTTGTAATTTGGCAGAGACAGAATAAACGATTTTTTGCCTTCTCCCGTAGAGAAGGTCGAAAGAGGGGAAACTTATTTCGCGGGAATAGATATTTATAAAATGTCCCGCTCTTTCAGAATCTGCAGTCAAAAATTCATTTTTCCTAGAATAAACAGCTTTAATCTTGAACTGACGTTCAAACTTATCTCATGGAGAAAAACAAATATCGGATTTGGATTCAGCGCTCCCCAAACTTAACAGATAGATGTCTTGTATTGGTTATTACTGATTTCTGCAATTTGACCTTCAAATGCCCTTGAACCCGAAGTAATGAGGTTGAGTGAATGCCAAATCCGGACTCAGCGCGCAAAAATACATAGTACATGTGTTTTGTCGATGGACATCCAAATTCATTCTTTTTGTAGGCCTGTGTTATCAATTCGTGTTCATATGTTGTTAATAGACCCGGTTTCTTTTCAAATACCTCTTTTCTTTTGATTAATAGATTTATTTCTCTTTGCGCCTCATTTAGAGATTCGCATGATTCAATTTTTCCGTCGATCTCCTCAAGTGTGAGCTCGTATGGGTTTTGAACATTTGTTTTGTAATCTTCATATAGATTATCAAGATCCGGGGGATAGCCTTCTACGTACATTGTACTTCTGCGTATTCGCCCATCTCTTGGGTTGCAATTATTTTCTCAGGATTCGCTAAATACCCTTCTGCGGTGTATTTGCTAGTATTCTGAATTGCCAGTGACGTAAATTTGTTCCTCGGTATTATTCTGTATACGTACGATATTATTCCGTCGTTGTTTTTTATTAAAAAGAGAATTTGTTGATTTACCGAATCGATTAGCATTTTCACAGATTTGATTGTTTCGTATCCGACGATACTTAATTTGATTAAGTTTGGAATGATAATAAATATAATTTTTTCTGTTAGATTTACGATTTTTGTTATTATGATTTTGAGTTGTTTGGTTATTATTCCGTCAGCATTTCGAGGAAGTCGTTTATCGTCTTTACCGTTATCATTTGTTTTATGTCATATGTCTTGGACAAAATGCTCTGCAATCTTCTTAACTAGCTCAGATTCTTCGAAATTCATTTCTAGTTCGCTGACTAACCCGATCATAAACGTAACATAGTTGAAGCGGCTTAAAGAAGCATCGGAGCATATTGTCCAAATTCAACTTGGCGATTATTTATTCGCTGAATATTTTTATTCCAAAATCTTTCTATAAAACAGGTCGAAAACGGGTCAAAGCTATCCACCTTGTTTTGTAGTAGATACCACCAACTGCGTGCATCACCCTCAAGTGCTTGAGATAATACGCATCGCAGTTTTTTTAAAAATTTCATTGGTCTTTCTCAAAAAAGTCCTTTGTACTTTGGAATGTCTACTTTCATTCGACGCGTGATATCTGGTGTCGAATCGTGAGAACCATTGTTTTTTCTAATTAAATTTTCGAGTCTTTTTGACTCTTGAATCTGTGATTCTATAATTTTTTGAGTTTGTCAACAAAAGAATCGTGCTATGATGTAAGTAGATTAACCTTTTTAATTAGTCTATCGTGATCATGTTTTAATTCTTCATATTCCACTTTTTGCGTTTCATTTTCTTTTTTAATTTTTTCTATAGCTAACGTTAGAGCATCAATACGTTCGTCGAATTTGAATTTTGTGGTTTGGTCCCTAGAAATGTTTAATAATAATAATGGTTCTTCGATTGACAACAGATCGTCATTTGTTTCTAAGTTCTCTACTCGCTTTTTAAGTGCACTTTGTTTTTTATCAAGCAGAGATAGTTCTAAGACAATGGCTTCTTTCCATTCAAAAGCCTTGTGGTCTGGTGACGAGCTGTCACCCTCTCTGAGTTCAATGAGGATAATCTGAGAGCATTTACATTGATCTCATAAAGAAAATTCATAAGTATAGACTGTCTTTAGATCATTCTCTGGTTATATTTTCAGATTTTGCATCCCGAGGGTGAAGTCATCGACTTGCCACTCCAGTGTTCTCACACGGTTCTCTACTTTTAATAATCTCAAACTAGTTTCATCGCGCAATCTGTCGATGGCACCACTCTTCTAGATGAGATCTTCACCTTGTTTGTTTATTCTTACTAAAGCTCTGTCGAAAATCTCCCACCAGTCGTTGAGCGTCTGTCCAATGTTTTTTACCTTGCTATGGCATTTTACTATACTTACGTTTAGCAGTTTTATCTGCTCAGTTCAGACATATACCCATTGTTCCTCGAAGGAGAAAGTAAGTTAGGTATTATCGAGATAAACAAATTTTTTCTTTTAATGTAGTGGACAAAAGAAAACAACATTTTTTTATTTACTTAAACAGCTTAAAAATGAAAAATAATAACTTTATATCTGTTAGTTGATTGATAGTCATACCTCCTTACTTTCCCCTTTAATTCTATTTATTCGAGGCCCCACGTTGCTGGGCGCCAATGAAACATACCAACTAGTGATCCCGGGGGTGAGTGTGGAGGGGCCTCGAATAGGGATGGAGGTAGGAGATTCACTTGTAGCAGGTAGAGAGCTGTGTTCACCGAGAACAGCGTGCTCTCGAGTTCTTTGTTACAGGTTCTTTGCAACAGCTCCTAGTGATATGGAGATTGCAAGTCCTATATCCCCTCTAGGGATATAGGACTTGCAAATCATCCCCTATTTTGAGGGTTACAAACATAGTTAAAGTATACACCTTACAAAAATCGATTTTTTTCTCTTCTTTATGGTGTATCTTGAAGAAAATTAGAGGTGTCGATACCATTATTTTTTAAACTTTGACAAATGTGAGGAGCATCATTATGATGATAAAAGATAGTTACATACCCACTCTGAGCCATTATCGTCGATATTTATTAATATTACTTTCTACAAATCGATTATTATCATTAACAATCAAGGTTACTGAAAATGTTGCATGGACCTCGGGCTTTGACTAAATTAATCTGAGACATTAGGACATACATTTTGATCCATACTGAACTAAAGTTTATTTTTTCTATCCCCAATTCTCTCATAATTCAACTGAAATAAATCAAGAATGCATCACACAATAATAGAAACATTTAAAAAACGTTATAATTTAATAATATCTGCAGTTAACCAAATTTTTCTACAATACATACTTTAAGATGAAAAATTAACTTCCTTTTAAAATGTTCCATAAAATACATATAAAATTTTCTAAAGGATTATTGACAAAGTCTCGCGCAAGCAATCTTTTAAAGGATTTAAAACATAAGTGGTCAAATACAGTTTTGTTTAAATAAAAAAAAAATTATTTAAGTAAAATAAATATCATTGTTTTCTTTGATTGTTTCTTTAAAATAGGCATAACATTTTTGAACTCTTGGATATATCATTATGTTCATTCAAATTTAAATACAAATAATTAATTGATTTAAATATAATGCTGTTATCTTCGAGTGAAACAACATTTGTCAATTTTTAGGTTAAAATCAGTATAATTTGACCTTAAGTAAAAAATAATCACTTTGCAGCCGATTTCACCATTTTTAATGTTTTTAATTATAATATTTTACACTAGTATTTAGAAGAAACAAATCTCATCTGTTTTTAATCTTTTTGGCATAAAATTTTATAATATTTATATATTAACATATAAATAAAGGTTATGTTGCTATTCTTCTTGAGCGCTATCAATTTTCGTCTTCAGACCACTCTCTGGAAATAAATTAAATTTCCACAGTTATACTTATTAGTGCAAAAAGCTTTTGATTTCTGAGAAGATTTCTCTTCTTTTGTGCATAGCCATTCTTCTATTTAAATAAACCATGGATAGAACTGTATCTGAAAAATAAACCCCTCCATTGTAAGTGTCGTGTATAGCATTTTCACTACTATTTCTCCTTGAATACTCTCGAACAGTCTCTCTGTGAATTTTATGCATGCTTTCCAGAGCATCTTCGGCATAATATGCGATAGGCATGGGAAATTGTCGCATAATAGCAGTTCAAAAAGGATTTATGCAACGGAAAATTTAATGAAGACTTTCTTTCCATTGTGCATGATAAATTTGAAAGGTTCGAGACGTTCTATTTCTGCATTTAAGCGATTGTACTCTCTACAAGATACTTCATCATCCTCTTTCTCATCTGCAATCCTCAAAGGTCGAAAAAATCTGTAACTTTAAGGCGTGGGATTATTCCAGCAGTATGTAGCATTACACTGACTCTTCAGTTGTATAATTAGAGCATCACATACAAAAAATGATTGATACGGGCTTCGATAATCATTCTCTTTGTTGTCAAATATTTGTTGAGGGTTGACGTAGCCGGAAGCACCATCAGAGCCAGTTGTTACAGACAACAGAATGTCTTTTAAAACATATTCGGGCCAATCAGAAGCAACTGATTCGCATAACCGTTCAGCAGTTTTTTCCAACATCTGTTGTAGTGGAACGGATACTTCAACCTTTTGTTAATAATCATAATGTTAAATTTCCTATGTTCCCACACCTCAGTGTTGCCCATTGTTCCTTTATAAAGCCTTTATTTCCTTATTTTCCCAGTATCCTTCTTTTCCTAAATCCTCTTTCCAGTTTTTGAATTCCGGGCAGTAATTTGACTTTTCTATTTTTTCCCAGTCTCTCTGGATCTCCTGTTCTAATTTTATTCGTATCCCTTTTTCTAACCTTTCCTTCATTTCCACAATGTCTTTCCTACTATTACAATCATACATTAGTTTAATTAGATCCTGGTCTCCTACCTCTTTCATTGCTTTTTCTAACTCTTCTCCCCACTTGGATGGATTTTTTTTTAGTATATTCCTTTAGCTCTTCTTTTAGACATATTCTTGGCCATCTTTCTTTCCCCATTCCTAGTGTGTATAATAAATATTTGCTTGCTCTCTTCCTAGTCTCTATCTCTAAACTATACTTTCCCGCTTCCCTTATCCATATATACCCTGGCGTATTATTATTCAGTCCCATTCCCATCTTCATGTACCTGCTCCTACCCCTTCACCATATTTCCGCTCCATATACGCAGCTAGATTTCACTATCGACTCTAACAGGTAAGTTCTTCTTTTTAAGCTCCCTATTTTCGCCCTTTTCCATATTTCTCACACCGTGTTTGTTGCTCTGTTTACTTTCCATTCTATCATTAACCCGTCCTCCCCTGGAGCTTTTTTATTTTTCATTTCTCCTATTACCTGTTTTAATTCCTATGACGTTATCTCTTTATTCAGCTTCTCTACCTCCTCTCCCTCCAATTCTGCCTGTTTTTCTGGTCCCTCCCCTATTTCTTGCTCTTCATTTCCTCCTAACAGTTTCTTGAAGTGATCTTCCCATTCTTGCTTCCCTATTGCCCCTCCTTCCCCCTTTCTTTTTCTTGGCCTATATTTTCTGACTTCCTCCCAAAAATCCCGTAAATTTTTGCATTTTTCTACCTTCTCCCATCCCTTTTCCGTTTCCTGTCTTTTCTCTCCCCTTATTTTTCGTAACATCTTTCGTATCTAACCATTTCTTTAATGCTTTAAATACCTTTTTTTTCTGGTCTTTAACTTCCCGCAAATTCCCTATAGATTTTTTCGTTTCCGTATCTATTCTCAAATTTAGCATATCTGCTGTCTCCTCAATTTCTTTTTTTAAGCTATTCCATTTTTCCTGGCTATTTCCTTCTTTTGACGCCAATTCCTCCCATCTTTCTCCCATTACCTGCCTATAGTCTACGCCCCTTCTTTCTTTCCATTTTAGCTTCCTGATTACTTCCTGCTCCTCCTCCTCTGCTGTTCCTTCCCTCCTTTCCCTTCCTTTGATTAAGAAAACTATCCGCAGACGATCTGATTCTATTCTTATTATTACCTCCATTTCTTCTATTATGCTTCCCTATTATTACCTCCATTTCTTCTATTATGCTTCCCTATTATTACCTCCATTTCTTCTATTATGCTTTCCTTTTCTGTTTCTATTTCTAGAACTAAATCTATCACAGATCCTGCCCCCTCCCCCGTATACGTTATCCTTCCTGACTCATCTCCTTTCGTGGATCCGTTTTTAATTTTGAAACCTAATTCGTCGCATATTTTCAGGAGTTTTTTCCCCTCTACGTTTAGTGTTTTATCTTTTCATTCCCTTTTGTTTCCTTCCCCTTGATCTTCTCTATGTAATTCTCCTACCCTAGCGTTAAAATCTCCTGTTAACACCACTCTTTCCCCTCTATTTACCCCTTCTTGGACTATCTCTTCCAGATCATTTAATATTTTACTCATTCCCACATTATTGTAGCAATTTATCAGGTTCATTTTCTCTCCCCTCTCCCCTCCTATATCTAAGTTTTGTATACTCATACCGTATTTCCATTCTTTTATTTCCACACTTTTTGTCAGACCTTTTCTGATCCCTATCAATATACCTCCTTTTACCCTCCCTCTATTGCTTTCTCTCTCTACTGCTTTTGCTTCCCAACGGTAGCTTTGGTCTATTGTCTTTAATATTCTTCCTTCCCTTTCCTTTTCTAGCCAGGTTTCCTGTAACATTATTATATCTTGCTTTCCTAGAAAGTCCCACGCCTCCCTTATTTTAATTATTCCCGCTATGTTCCATGTTATTATTTTGATCGTCCTCTCTTCTTTTTCCTTTTTTCCCATTTCTTTCCAAAAAGCAGCTTTTTCTTTTCTAATTGCCCTTTACGCTAATCCCAGAAATACCAGCTTCCCTTTACTTTAATCTTCATGTATCCTACTGTAGCCTCCAGCCCTTTTTTCTCTCACTTTCCTCAATCTTTTCTAGCCATTTTTGTACCTCCCGTTCCCTGGGTGTGAGATCGTCCCATATCCATATATCCTTTCCCTTTAGCATCTGTTTCCACTTCATTAATTCAATTTTGTTTTTGAAAGATTCTAATTCTAAAAGTATCCCTCCCCCTATAGTTCTTACTCTACTTATATAAACAGCCATTTCAAGATTTGTTTTAATTATTTCTTTTATTTCCTCTTCTACATTACCCGATGCTCTAACTCCTCTTATCAGGATGTTATTCTTTCTGTTTTTCCTTTCTCTAATTTCCCACTATACCTCCTGCTCTAGCGCTTCTGATATCTCGTCTAAATATTCTCTGCCTTCTCTATATATTTCCTGAGCTGCTCTGTCTGGCTGGGCCCCTTCCTCTTTGTGCCCGTCTATGGATTGTGTTTTTACTTCCTCCCCATCTATTATCTGTTCTTCAATTTCTTCTCTTTCCCTTATCATCTCCCTCCTATTTGCCTCCCTCAACATTATTAACTGCATTTTAGCCTTTAGCTCCCCTAACTCTGCCTCTAACTTCTGCACTTTCCTTTCTGCTTCCTCCCTCCCCTCTTTAATCTTGTTTTTTAGATTCGTATTCCTAACTGACGCCTCCCTTGTCTCTTTCTCAAGATTTTGAATTTTTTTCCCAACCTTTATTGAATTCTATCCTTTCTCTTTTCATTTTGTCTATCTCATTTTCCAAATTCCTATTCTTATCCATTTCCTTGTTCAATCGCTCTATTACCCCTTTTATTTTATTTTCTGTTTTTTCGTTCCCTAGCTTTACATTTTCTATCTTAAATACTAATTCCTTAACTATCCTTATATCTACCGTATCATCTTCTCTCTTGTCGTCATCGTCGTCGTGTGTAGCATCCCTGGCGCCCTCGGTTGACTGCTGCTCCAAGGTTCCTTCCTTCTCCTCTCCGTCCTTTGACCCGTTGTTCTTCCTTTCCTCTTTCTGCTGCGTCGGTAATTGCGAGATCCTCTCCTTCAATTCTTTGTCCTCTTCCGTTCCTGTTGCCACTTCTCCGGGAGTTCCTTCCCCTGCCTTCTGCTGGTCGTCACATTCCATATCGTCAGCTTCCTCGCTGTCTTTCCTGATCTCCTCCTCCCTTTCTTCGGCTTTCTCTCCTTTTGTCCGCCCGTCTCTCTGCGTGTTTACCGGCGACCGTTGCTCTCGGTTTTTTCCGAAAGATACCACAAAGCTGTAGGTTCCTTTCTGGAGGAAACTTCTCATTGGGTTTGCCTAGGTATTCACTTACAGACAGTAATAAACTTTTGCTTCAGATTTACCTTCAGAAAATCACCTACATTTTGTGTGCCTGAGTAAATAACATAATCAAAAAAGACAAACGTAACTTTAAATTCAGATTATATGATCTAAAGAAATACATCAGATAAAGATCAGTATAGGAAAGTTATAATATAACATGTAGTATGAAATATAGAATGCAGCTATTATTGTACATAAATAAACTTATTAGAAAATATAGCGAAAGTAAGTCTTTTTTCAAATATGTTACTTTATAGATATACATAAATGAACCTCAGAAATCTTGTACTCTTTTGTCTACATTCTTCTTTTGCCTTTCCCGAAGTATTCCAAGAAACAAAGATCGGACAACACCGATTTTTTAGATCACTTAATAATTCGACGTATGAGTTTTTTGATAATTTAAGCTCTAAGGCCAGCGCTAAAGCCGATTCATTACTGTGCTTTTCAATAACCCCTAAATTCTGTGTTTCGGTAACCTGCAAACCCGACTCTTTAACATCCATCGATTCAATATCATTTATATCATTTTCTAACCTCTGCTTAAGAATTTTAATCGCTATTTCTAGAACTTTTATATTGTCATATCGAGCATTATTTGATAATTCTTTAGCACGAATTCTTATAGTAGTAGAAGATGCTTTACTTATCAAGGCAGGTTTTCGACCAGCATTTACCCTGATTCTCGGTATTTTTTTTGGGCGTCCTGATGTTATATTTTTTGCTTTATTTATTTTTATCTTATTAATCTCATTTGAGAATCAAGTAATTATGTTTTTTATTATATACTCCCAGGTGCAACCAACGACTATGCAAAGAAAGGTTCAATATAAAAAATTTTTGCTAGAAACTAATCTTTATTATAATTTTATTTCGTGCTGGTCTAAATACTACAATTATCAATATGGTTTTTATTATGCAATGGTATTATTTTTCAGTGTGAAGAAAAAAATATACAAATTTTTTTTATTGTTATGATATTAGAATTGACTAGTTATTTTAATGTGAATACGGTAATACTTTCGTACAAGGTAAACGTACAATATGTTACCACTTATTTCACCAATTAAGCTCGAATTTTTTCAATTACATACGAAAATGAATGTGAATTATGGATTTTATTTTTCCTTTTTTAATCGTATTCGTATTGATTCAAAATTAAAGTAATTGATAAAGTTTTTCAATCATATTCGTATTTATTTAAATTGAAATAATTGTTATAAAATAACTTAAAAACGTATACTTACCAAAAACAATTTAAATTATTTTTTTGCATATCTTAAAAATCTCTATTTGTTATTTAAACTATACCTAATAACCAACTATTCTGCACAGTTTATAACTGATTCGTTAGTTTTACAAATAAATTGCAATGTTATATTTTTTTCAAATTTTGCTATTTTTCTAATTTTTAACAGATTTACAGTAATGCTATTTTAAAACTTACAATATAATATATAGTGCACTTGAAATACTTACTTACTTTTATTACAGTCTGATAATGTGTATACTTAAACAATTTTAATATTTCGAATTTTAAACTTCTAAATATTTATACACATAACACCCATTGACACACACAGAAACACTTATATATGTACACAGATATTCGTCTAAGATGAATTGTATTATCAATAATATTAAAAAATGGCAATATCTACCTAAAAATCCCTTTATTCTGTGAAAAAACTATGTGAAAATTAAATTTTTTACAATAATTATGATCACTGAATGTCAGTGCATCCTGCCATTTTAGTAATTTTTTTTTGCGTGAATCAATTTTTTTTAATTAAGTTTTCAAAAATGTTAGAATTGTACGTACGTACGTACGAATGCCTATATATAAAAATATATGTTTTTTTGTAAAATCCCTTTGACAAATTCTTTTTTTTTGTTTTTTTTTTTAAATTGGTATCAATAACTCTTATGCATAAAAAGCATATATCAGATTCATCTCATGTGGTCCAGAAGTGATACTGAGGATGATTGATGGTAATTTTAAGAATTGTTATACGTATGAGAATTAGATATTATTTTGAATCATTTTGGCATATGTATGAATGTTTTAGAAATATATATGATCATTCGAGGTAATCTGGAGATTTGGTCCAGATGAGACGGATGCTGCGACCAATGATTTTTGCAAATATCATATTTTTCGAATGATTTTGTATGTATGCAACATAGATACATATTTATGTTTTAGAAATACATGTAACTATACGAGGTGATCTCGAGATTCGGTCCAGATTAGACGGATGCTGCGACCAATGATATTTGCAAATAATTTTTTGTTAAAGGATTTTGGGATTTGATTATGGAATGATGAATGCTATATGTATTTATACGTATGATATGATGCGATTTGTAGATTTTGTTTAGGTGACAGGAATGACGTAAATAACCATACATAAAAAATGATTTTCATTTTCATAAATTTTTTAGTTTATATTATATTTTGGCGTAGATTTAGTATAATTAAAATACATTCTTTATATAATGGGTGTATACGCAAATAAACATCAAGATAATTTACAGGTATTAAAATTAGTTTAAATATTTTAAAATTAATGGCAATAATTCAGCAAAATAAGTACAATATGTGAAAAATTATGTTTTCTCGTGGACGATGTCGTATCACCTTAGAGGTCATTTTGACATCTTTACATCGCTTATAGGAAGTTGTAAGTTTTATCGGTACACATAGTGCGTATCCTAGTGGTCGATGCCGGATTGTTTCGAAGCAATCTAGACATTTGATTATCATATATAGGAAGTCGTAATTTGTTATCAATACATTCTGGATACTTATGGTGCTCATTGTCGTAGGCGATGTCGTGTCGACATAGGGGGTGGGGTTGGGTTATCTTGACAACCGAACATCGGTTACGAAGATGGGGGTTTTCACGGTAATCTGCGATGCACGAGGTACGCCTCTTCGTAGACGATTCCGTGCTTGAGGGTTATTTTGACACCTGGACATCGTCTACAGGAGTCACAAGTTATTCTCAGCTTAATTGATGTATACATGTTTTTTTTCAACATCATGTTTAGTAAATATACATAATTATCTGTTTATTATATAATTAGTAATTTAGTTTTGTCACGATGAAGTAAATTGCTATTTAATTCGTGTTAGCATATTTATTTATATTATATAAATCATAGTAATGTAATAAAATTGCTCTCTGCGTTTACAGGGTTGAGACTGTAGTTATTATTAGTCATAAAATGCCAATAAAAACGCCCGCATTACAATTTTATACAACAATTTATTAATCAATTATATGTAATTATATTATGTGTTGTATATTAATGGATTGTGTTATATATTAATGGATAATTGATTTTACGAAATAGAGAGATACATTATTTGATAATAATAATGAAAATGTTATTTTACATTAAAAATATGGCGATGACTCAGCAAAATAATTGTTGTATGTGATCAACAATGGTGATTACTCAGCAAATATATAATTATTTATCTATATGTAAATTTTTGTACCTTTCAACGATCTTAATGATATTATATGTAGATATTAAACAATCAGCCAATATAATAATCATTTTTTGAAATTTTCTGAAAAATATAAAAAAAAGGCGATAACTTAGCCAATATATATTTACTAAAAATATTATCGAAAACTCTGTAATTTAATTTTGGTATAAACTAAAATTATTTATTATTAAAAAATTCATTATTATGTTGGTTATTATGATGTTGAATTTATAATGAGAGGGGTGAAAGTACAGTCATACGATTAATATTAGATTAATATTAATTTCAAATGTAATACTACGTTATTCATATTTTTCAAACATTCCATTAACTTTGGAATACTTCTGAATATACTATATTCCGTGTATATATTTTTGAATTCTTGTCAATTTTCCTCTTTTTTGCGATTTTACTAGTCAAATCATCATTATTTTGTTTGTAAATAGACTCGCTGCTTAAATATAATTTTAAGTTTTTCCTTGATATAGTTCTTGACAAAGCGATATATAATTGTCCATGACTAAACACTGGAGTACGTAAATATGATTCAACTTTGTCGAAAGATTGTCCTTAAGATTTGTTTATTGTCATGGCAAAACTCAACCTTATCGGGGATTGTCCTCTTATCATATGAAAAGGTATTTCATCTAATGATGGACTTAATTCGATACGTGGCAATAAAATAATTTTTCCTGAATTCTTTCCAGTTATAATTTCTCCCGTAATTACATGGCTTTTTATATATTTGATAACACCGGCACACAAAATAAAAAAAGTTGTCTGCGCGAGAAATCAGACCTATCTATCTTTATGTTTTTCGGGTCGCTGAATTCGCATATAAGGTCAGTTAGGCCCCATCACGTCAGGTTCAAGGTCAGTTGGAGGTCAAATTAAGAAGAAAAGGTTTAAAAACATTAAAATGCCATACATTTATTTTTTTCGGTCGCTGAATCCGAATCCGGGGTTAGTTTTACCCGATCACGTCAGTTTCAAAGTCAGTTCGAGATCAAACTGAGAAGAAATGGCATTTTTATTTATTTTAACCATTTCTTCTCAGTTTGACCTCGAACTGACCTTGAACCTGACGTTATGGGGCCTAACTGACCTTATATGCGAATTCAGCGACCCGAAAAACATAAAGATAGATAGGTCTGATTTCTTGCGCAGACAACTCTTTTTATTTTGTGTGCCGGTATAATTAATCTTGTTCCGTTATATAGGCCACCATCAATGTTTAAATTTCGTAAACAACAAACTATTGCGCCTTTTTTCAATATCAATTTGTGTGGTGGTAATCCATTAGGTGTTAATGAATGCATAAATTCTGTTGGTATTGATTCTGGCAACGCATCACCAACTTCTTTTTTCGATCCTATCTTCGGTATAAAATACGTAACTTTTTTCATCAATTTTCTCTATTATGCTTTCATTGATTTGTAATACATCGGAATTTAAAGGCGATAAAATCACTTTGCTTTTTAATGATAAATCATTTGGACCGATATTATTCCCAAAAATTTCTGTAATCAATTCATTATTACAAATAAATTCTTGCGGGATTTCTTTTATATTATTTTGTAATTCATATTTTGTCGCATTTTTATTTTCGCCCACATTAAGAAGCCAATTTTTAAATTCATAATCTGTGTTTTGCAATCTTAAATTTTCGCTTAATGATAATTTCATGAAGGATGACCATAATTTACTCCTTTTGATACATGATTCCATTATTTTAGTTTGGTTACCATGGCGAACAAAAGGAAGTGTTTGTCTAAAATCCCCGGAAGTGACAATGATTTTGCCACCAAAGAAATTGCTATTATTACACAAGTCTTGAAAGAATTTATTTATCGCTTCAAAAGCATGTTTTGAAACCATTGAGATTTCATCCCAAATTATTATGTTCGTATTTAAAAAAAAACATATTTGGAATTGGGAGATATATTACATGTTATTTGTTCGTTAATATTGAGCGGTAATTTAAATGTACTGTGAACAGTTTTACCATTAATTAACAAATTAGCAGCAATGGCAGTCTATGCTACAAAGACATCAAATAATTAATAATGACATTGTGTAAATAACTTTTACCACTACCACCAGGACCATCAATAAAATATAATTTGCTGCCAATATCATTAATTGTGCTATTTACAATTAAATCAAAGATTCGTTTTTTATCTATAGTCAGCGTATTAATCATAGTATCTATGGGTTTTTCATTATTATTATTTCCTATAAATCCATCATCAGTATGATCGTGTGATATTTCATCAGTTACTTCTTGTACTTAATTGTCATCATAATTAGGAATGTTAAAGTCATTTAATCTCATACCATATATTTAATAGCAATATATTTTCAATATCTTTTAAAGCTATATTTTCAGCTTTGTTTTTATCTACTTTCGGATTCATAAAATGGATTTTATGTTTGTTATATAATTCTAGTGAATTATGTCGACGTTGAAAAACAAGTATATATGCAAACAATTCACACATTGATTTTGGAAATTTAAATAACGCAGTTTCTTCTAAACAATCATCCCATTCATTGTCATTACTAATAAAACCTCGTGATAAACATGCTTTTTCATATGTCTTGTAAAGAATACCATTTACAGTACGTACATTTTCAAAAGATTTTGCACCACGTACATGTAATAATAAAAGAAGTAAAGGAAAAGTTTCACGTTTTTTAGGATTTACAAAATACATTCTACTTATTACAGGCCTATATATTTTTTTCCTTCTATTCCATTTTTTTGTCGATCATCGTATACGTAATGGTGTGGAATTTCATGATACGAATATTGCCCAGCGTCATCATCGTCTCTGTTCAATTGAAACCAGGCCGTTAAAGTTATCTTCATTAGTATCTATGTCATTTTTATTATTATTACCATGTTGAGTTGTAAATTTTACTAAAGCTGTATCCGGTCCTTTGTGGAAATATTTAAATAAATATTTTATTGCTTTTATTGTACTACATATTTCTACATTGATATGACATTCTAATAGTAATAACAAATAAGGATTATACGGTACAACAAATCCATTATGTGCCACTTTAATGTCATTCTTGGAATATATAATATTTTTATCAACATTTCTTCGACGATAAGAAGGATACCCATCAGGATTGTAATGTGTTTCTTCAACAAACGGTTTGGGAAATTTCTTAGTGCAATATTTCTTATTTTCACTCATACATACGGAATTTTTGTTTTGTATACCGCAATGACCGTGAATCATGCTATTTTTTACAATATTATATAACCTAGGATATTTATTTTCATCTGGTATTTCAGTCCTAATAATTTGATCAATTTGATCAGTATTTCGAAATTTGTAATATTGATATAACCACATTAACATATGAATATGAGGTAATCCACGCTTTTGAAATTCAATAACATAAACATATCCTTTAACTTTACCGAATATATCCTTTTTCATAAGTTCATTTTTCAAAACCTTAACCTTTTCATGAAAGACACGTGCTACTAAATCAGGACGATCCAAAGTGGTTTCATGTGGTAATAAATTTTCTTGGATCTCACGTCACTTGGGGTTACAAGTCATAGTAAGGAAAATATCTGGTTTTCCATCAAATTGTAATTGCGTTATTGCATCTAAATAGTTTTGTTGTATAGCTCTAGGACTTCCAATATAGGTTGACGGTAATATTATCATTTTTCCAATTTTGGCATTATCAATATTTGCTTGATTAGAAACATAATCCATTAAGCCTTTATACATTTCCGTGCGTAAATGTACTTGATGACTACGTAAATAGCATAATCGACAGGCTTCAATTCTTGTCCCAACATCGACAATAAATTGTTGTGATAAATTTTTTAAATTTAAACATGGGTTAAATTCACCGCGGATACTTAATTTATATGAATAATATTGTAATGTAGATATATTAATATGTTTGCTATCTTTTTGTGAATTTTTAATATGAGGTTTTTTAATATAAGGATAAACCATTGGATCAAGGTGCTTACTAATCATGGTTATCCTTTTTGGTTTATCTGTTTTTGAGTAAATACAAATATCACGATCCGCAGGTGGTTCGCCATCATTTCCTACATAAACAACAGCAACTTCATTACATGTAGCAAAATATGATTTATTTTTTGTATTATTGTCTCGAGTCAATAACATTATTATTTCGCGAGGTGTAGTATGATTATTAATTGCTTTAATATTTTCTTCTTCCTCTACTTACACATCATTTTATATGCTTCAGCATAAGGATTGTTTTCAGATATATATGTTTCCAAATATTCTATCAATTTAATATCAATTTTGTCGTTGTTGTATTGGTTTTGCCTACGTTTATTTGCAATTTCGTTGTCTATAATGTATAGTAGACCATATTTTAGATTATCATTATCATTAGGATGTAGTGCATATGAATTATGGTATACTTGGCCACATATTTTGAATACTTGTGGTCCAAGTATTGAAATGTATTAATTTAGAACCAAAACTTGCAAAAGCAAATAAATTATTATAATTTTGGATATTTTTTCGATAATTAATACTTATTGAATTTTTTCGAATAATAAACTTTTCAATTCATCAGGATATGTCGTATCATGGTCAAGATGTACTTTATCTTTATGACAACAATGTATATATTTTTTATCCTGTGACGTTTCTCCTTTGAAATGCTTAGCTTTACAAAATTGACATTCATCATCTAAATCTCCTATAAAATTTATCAATATTATATTTTCATCAAATTCTTTATTTCTAATTAAACCAATAAACGGACTTTGAGAATTTGTCGTAGATAAGATATTCGTGGTATCACAATTTTCATTTTCTATATTTATGTTGTCTGAGATATTATCTATAAGTCTTCTTTTTCGTTTATTCACAATTATTTTTTTTTAATTTTCGGTAATCGCGCAATCTTATTGCTTCTTTTTCTTTTGATTCCAATGTCATATCTGCTCTATTTTGACGTGATCTTAGTTTTTAATTTTTTTTCATTTTTGATGGAGTATTATTCTTTTATTTTTGTAATCTAATTGCTTCATTCGTTTTCAAAACAGAGGTCATATTATTGCTATTATTACGTGATCTTATTACTTCTTTTGTTTTTAATTCAGAACTTTTATTTTCTTATATTCGCGCAATCTATTCGCTTCTTTTACATTCATTTAAATAGTTGCGTTTGCCCTGTTTTTACGTGATCTTATTACTTCTTTTGTATTTAATTTAGAATTTTTATTTTTCCTATATTCGCGCAATCTATTCGCTTCTTTTACTTTCATTTTAATAGTTGACTTTGCTCTGTTTTCACGTGATCTTATTACTTCTTTTGTTTCTAATTCAGAATTTCTATTTTCCCTGTATTCGCGTAATCTATTAGCCTCTTTTGCTTTCTCTTCAATAGTTGTGCTTGCTCTGTTCTTACGCGATCTTAATGATTCATTTACTTTTAATTCAGATGCGTATTTATTCTATATACGGATGCTCGAATTGCTGCTTTAGATTCTGATTTTAATGTATCTTTCTTGTTATTTTCGTCCAATTTTTCTTTTTTTATTATTTTAATGACTTCCGGTATTTGTTGTTTATTATTACAAATCCTTTTTGTAATAATAAATAAATCCAAATAATTCTATTCATCTTGTTTAAGCTTCATAAATAATCTTACTGTTGTAGAAATATTAAAATTTACTATTTTTGCCCGTTGAACTATATTCAAATATATATTCAAAAGTATTAAATAAATATTATGACAAATTTCTAGTTAGAATTGATAATGGATTATCGATTCAATCATAAAGTCGATTACAAGATGATAGATAATTATTTAATAGCCAAAGTGCTGTGATCGAATTAAACATGTTTATTTAAATATAATTTAAATGATACGTGTTATCCAAATAATTACACTTTGAATTAATATATATATTACATGACAAATTGTCATATTAACAAAAGAAATTATTATATTATTTAAATAAACTATTTATTATTATTGAATCCGTGTTACACACGAGTATGACAATGAATAATGTCGCATGGATATATATATATATATATATATATATATATATATATATATATATATATATATATATATATATATATATATATATATATATATATACAGGGTGATTCAAAAAGACCGGGACACCTGCGTAACTCCAAAAAAAACGTTTTTTACAAAAAAAATGCTTCACATAAAAGTTGTAGGGTTTAAAAAAATGCACCTAACGGTGACCTCGCGATTGACCTTGAGGTCGAATTTCAAGGTCATTTGAAGGTCAACTTAGTTTTTTTAAATGGAAACCCTTTTTTTTGTCAGCGGGATTAGAAAGAGCATAAAATTCTACGTTCAAATATACCCCTATATTGTGGGGGCAGAGTGACCCCAAAGGTCATACGATTGTTTTCAATATTATCTTGCGCTGTGACCTAATACCTTTCACGGAACGCCTAATCAATAATAATTATCAGACAAAAGTTATAGGGTTTAAAAAGATGCACCTAACGGTGACCTTGCGTTTGACCTTGAGGTCGAATTTCAAGGTCATTTGAAGGCCAACTTAGTTTTTTTAAATGGAAACCCTTTATTTTGTCAGCGGGATTAGAAAGAGCATAAAATTCTACGTTCAAATATACCCCTATATTGTGGGGGCAGAGTGACCCCAAAGGTCATACGATTGTTTTCAACATTATCTTGCGCTGTGGATGCGTATCTGCGCCCTCACATCATTACGTCGCAACTTATTTTTCAATGTGTACTTTAGGTTTTGAAATTTGGGAGAGCGAAGGTTCGGAGGGAGAGGAAAAATGGCGAAGGCCGAAACTACGGAAAACTTAGTCTTTATTTTTCCTCGAGCGTGTGAGTGTGCGCGGGTGTTGTAGAGAGGTGTGTCGTGTGCCGTGTCTCTAGACTGACTGTCTGTCGATCGTGTCAAATGTCGTGTGGAAAGGCCCGTCTTGGATGCTCCCACCTCCGTGCCCTCAGCTGGCCGCTGAGGGCAAGGGTCGCATATGCAAAGATGGAAAAAAACAAGGTCCGGGGAAAACCCCGGCCTGCGTCCGGAGGTAAGCCTTTTATGACGCTACCTGGACGCCCGCGTACGTCTTTCGAGGCTGTGCAAAAAATGTACGGCCGAAAAACGAACGCGGGGAAAACCCGAAAGAAAAGCCGGTCTTTCCACGTTCTCGCACGCTTGTCATAAACGCATAAAATGACATCTGCGTCTGACAAGCCGGCCCTGGGCAACCGCCACAGTACCCCCTTGCCAGTGATGAAGTCACGATAGCTTTATGACTCGCGTGTATGCCAGTGTATGTGTGCGTGTGCGTGAGATTCTTACAACGTTGTTTTGTGTGTGCGATACGAGCTTCCAACGTCGAATGTGTGTATGCGTGTACTTACTTACAAAATATAATTATTAGGAGTTACAAAAAACTTATGCGAAACCCGCTTGATAGCGTTCCGCGAATCGGACTTGTCGTCCTAATCTGCGTACTGTAGTCGGGTCGGGCGTCCTCTCGTTCTGGATCATCGGCTGAGGTTGTTGCTCCGGTATTGGCGGTTGCTCCGTTGGGATGTCCTCCCAGGCATCCCAACGGAGCAACCCCCGGGCATGCCCCCTGCAGGACCGCCCCGACCGCTACGTCCGATGCGTCGCACACCAGGGCTAGGCGAGCGCCTATCTGCGGGTGCGCGATGAGCGTGGCTTCCGCGAGGTCGGTCTTGATGCGGTCGAAATCCTGCTGGGCTTGGTCCGACCAGGTGATGGCGTCGTTGCCCTTGAGGTTGCCGTGCAGAAGGTCGTTGAGGGACGCTTGCGTTTTTGCGGCGTCTGGCAGGCATTCGCGGTAAAAATTGGCGATGCCCAAGAACCGCCTAAGCTGCTTGGCTGTCGTCGGTTGCGGGAAGTTCCTCAGAGCCTCGACCTTCTCTGCTGTCGGGCGGATTCCTTCGGAGTTTACGGTGTACCCGAGAAACGTGACTTCCGCCAGACCGAAAGCGCACTTCGCGGGGTTTACGACGATGCCGTTCTGCTGCAAACGGCCGAAGAGCTCCTTCAGGTGTCGTAGATGCTCCTCCTCGTTGTCTGACGCTACCAGGATATCGTCGATGTACGCGTAGCATGAGTTAAGGCCACGGAGCATTTCGTCGACGAACCGTTGAAATGTCTGGGCGGCGTTCCTGAGGCCAAAACTCATGAACGGGAACTCGGAAAGTCCGAACGGCGTTGTGATAGCGGTCTTCGGGATGTCCTCGTCGGCGACCGGGATTTGATTGTAAGCTCGGACCAAGTCGATCTTAGAAAAGATCTTCTTGCCCCGGAGCTCTTGCGCGAAGTCGCGGATGTGCGGCACTGGATACCGGTCGGGTATCGTGCGGTCATTCAGGCGACGATAATCACCGCAGGGCCGTTCGTCTTCGTCTCCTTTTGGCGCCATGTGTAGCGGTGCAGCCCACGGGCTGTCCGATGGTCGTGCCGTGCCGAGTTGGACCATGGTGTCGAATTTCTTCCGAGCGATGACGAGGCGTTCCGGTGCTAGTCGACGTGGTCTGCTGGCTTCAGGAGGTCCTGGCGTCGTCCTGATGAAATGGCGCGTAGAGTGGCGCGTCTGCGGTGCCCGTCCGTCGGGTTGCGTGATGTCCGGGTACTGGGCTAACAGCTGGTGATAGCTTGAAGTCCCGGTAACGACCTTGATGGTTGGTGTATCGCTAGCGAATACTCGTCCGCGTGACGTGAGTCCGGTCTCGCGGTCGATCACTTGGCTACCTTTCAGGTCGACAAGCAACCCGAAATGTGCCAAAAAATCTGCGCCGATGATCGCTTTCGAGACGCCCGCGATCACGAATTTCCATACGAGCGTGCGCCTGAGTCCTAGATCCAGCGTGAGCGTAGTCGTGCCGTACGTGGATATAGGAGTTCCGTTGGCGGCGGCAAGCTCGTACTTAGCCTTCCGGAGGGAGCCGCGGACGAGTGCGCGTGGATACACGCAAAGATCCGCGCCCGTGTCGATCAGGTACGTTACCTGAGACTGTCGATCGGTGCTGAAGAGGCGGCGCGTACTGGGGCTACTCTCGTCAGCCGCCATTAGCGAGTGCCCTGACCGTTTCCCGCAAATGTGCATGGTTGACGGCACTTCGTGGCTTTCGCGCCGAACTTCTGGTGGTACCAGCAATGTTCGGGATTGCCGGTTCTACCACGCGATTCTGACCGCCCTCGCGAGGCTGAGCGTCCTCGGCTTTGCGAACGCGAACTGTGTGCGCGCACATCGCGGATGTCCCGACGCACTTCGGCGAGTTCCGTGCGCAGGTCGATGTTGAGCCGGCAGACGTGCATGAACATGTCCTCGAGGTTCATGATCGCGGTGGTCGTGCTCGCGGTTGGCGTTGCGGCGGCTACCGCAGAGACTTGCGATGCTCCGAACGGCTGCGTGGCGCGTACCGTGGCCATAATGGCGTCTGCAAGCTCCGCGGTTTCGTCCAGCGGCTTGTTCTGCTGGGTCGCCAAGATCGCCTGAACGTGGGCTGGCAAGTGGCTCAGCCATAACGTCCTGACGACGTACTCGTTAGCGCAGCTCCCGGCGAGATTACGCAAGTGTCGCAAAAATTGTGTTGGCTTTCGATCGCCCAGTACCTGCGTTTCCAGTAGCGTTCTCGTTTTTTCCTCCTGCGAAACGTTGAGGTGCTCCGCCTTGGTCTTCGTGTACGGTTCGTCCGGCGGCGGCCTGGCGATGAGGTCCTTGATCTCCTTGGCGTGTTGGACGTCAATGTTGCTGCACAGATAGCTGTACTTCGTCTTCTCCGTGGTTATTCCAGCCGCGTCGAATCCTCGCTCCAGCATGTCGAACCAGAGCTCGGGGTCGGATGGTATGAATACCGGCACTCGGAGTGCGACGCGGTCGACCGAGCGTAGCGTCTCGGTGCTGGCAGTCCCGTCGTTGGCTGGTTGCTGGGACGTCATCTTCTGGATGCTGTGTCGTTCTCGTCGTTTCACTGCTCTGTACACACGCGCGTTCCGTGTCACTTCGTCTCACCGATTTCGCGAGAACCTGGTGCGTTGTGCACTACGTAGTTGCACTACCAGATCACGTCGGGATTACCACTTTGGGAGAGCGAAGGTTCGGAGGGAGAGGAAAAATGGCGAAGGCCGAAACTACGGAAAACTTAGTCTTTATTTTTCCTCGAGCGTGTGAGTGTGCGCGGGTGTTGTAGAGAGGTGTGTCGTGTGCCGTGTCTCTAGACTGACTGTCTGTCGATCGTGTTAAATGTCGTGTGGAAAGGCCCGTCTTGGATACTCCCACCTCCGTGCCCTCAGCTGGCCGCTGAGGGCAAGGGTCGAGCATATGCAAAGATGGAAAAAAACAAGGTCCGGGGAAAACCCCGGCCTGCGTCCGGAGGTAAGCCTTTTATGACGCTACCTGGACGCCCGCGTACGTCTTTCGAGGCTGTGCAAAAAATGTACGGCCGAAAAACGAACGCGGGGAAAACCCGAAAGAAAAGCCGGTCTTTCCACGTTCTCGCACGCTTGTCATAAACGCATAAAATGACATCTGCGTCTGACAAGCCGGCCCTGGGCAACCGCCACAGAAATAATAAAACAAAATACAGTTCGATATTTTAAAGAATTTTATTAATTTTTTAACAAAAACATTTTTACAATCGCATATTGTCGAACGTAGAACTAATTTAATTGTGACATCGTATATAAATTTGCAAAATAAGTAAGTTTCGTAAGTCCAACACAAAAAAATCATTATTACAACAAGTGCTCGAAATGTGCACCATTAACTATTTGACAGTGAGCTAGTCTATCATAAAAACTATCTACGGCATTTTGAATCATATCTGCTGGAATCGATGCAGCTGCATCTAAAATTCTCTGCCGAAGTCCTTCGATAGTTTGTGGGTTTGTCCTATTCAATTGCACCATTCTCGTGAAGTCAACAGTAGTAATACTTAGAAGCCAGCCTAGGAAGTTACGAAACAATATTAACAACAATACTAATGCATTCGGAGGGTAACAAACTATCGTACCTACCAATACAATCTCTTTGTCTTTGGAAACACCAATAAAATATTGACTTAGCAGCACTATTTATTGTAGCAGGATATAACACAAAAACAACTTATAATGGTAGGAAATCATTCCATGCTGGAACACAATGCAAGTTGATTTTGAAATCAACTGTATCACTGTTCAAGTCACTTTGACCCTACAACATCGAAATATATCCGAACAAAGAACTTCATGCTTTTTCTACCGTATCATCAAAAAATGGGGGTTTCATTCGAAAAAATTAAATTGACTTACTAATGACCCTGAAATTCGACCTCAAGGTCAAACGCAAGGTCACCGTTAGGTGCATCTTTTAAAACCCTACAACTTTTGTCTGATAATTATTATTGTATAGGCGTTCCGTGAAAGGTATTAGGTCACAGTGCAAGATAATGTTGAAAACAATCGTATGACCTTTGCGGTCACTCTGCCCCCACAATAGAGGGGTATATTTGAACGTAGAATTTTATGCTCTTTCTAATCCCGCTGTCAAGAAATAGGGTTTCCATTTAAAAAAATTAAGTTGACCTTCAAATGACCTTGAAATTCGACCTCAAGGTCAAACGCGAGGTCACTGTTAGGTGCATCTTTTTAAACCCTACAACTTTTATTTGAAGCATTTTTTTGTAAAAAAACGTTATTTTGGAGTCACGCAGGTGTTCCGGTCTTTTTGAATCACCCTGTATATTGCTTAATGATATATAATGACATATATAAATCTGCAAACCGTGCTACCACGCACCTGTCACGTCTAAATGTCAAAGAGTTAGAGATGGGTGTATTTTTGTGCCTAGACCATCTAAGGTCTAATAGCACGGGACTTAGCGTATTATGAGGTCTCTATTCCTTAGATATTGATTTAACTTAACTGATGGTTTGGAAAGGAGTCACGGGCTTATAGGAGATTTACCAATTTATTACAATTTATACCAGGTCGGAAAGGATCCTGACCGTGAAGTACAAACTGCAAAAATTAGTTATAAAGCACCAGGCTGGATATTTGTCTTGGCCGTGGAGTGCTTGTCTATGTCGATACTAGTAACACCAGGCCGGATATTTATCCTGGCCGTGAAATCTTATCTTATATTATATTAAAGTGACATATCCAAATTTTCTCCGGTTCTCCGGTTCTCCGGTGCATTTTTTTGAAATTCATATTTTTTTATAACTATAACGACTATTCTAAAAGGTTTTTGGATTTGTAAAGCATATAGTCTTTGAGTAACGATTTTGGAAACGTCTGACCGAACGCTGAAGCGAACTGCGAACCTCCACTGAAACTCATCAGACCAACCTTACAAATCATATTTAATTAAATTCTAATCTAATATTATTTTATTATGTCTAAACAATTTTATTAAACCTAAGTATCAATTACACGCTAAGTATCGAATCAGTATATTTTAAGCAGAGCTGTCGATCTGAGGAGCTCCGACTCGCCCAAGACTCCGCTGTCGACTGAGGCCTGCCGCGTTGCGCTGCCGCTTATATACGGCAAAACTGCAGAGTCATCTTCAGAGCCGCACATCCACCTTCAATTATTTGATGATCCTGAAGAGCTCCGACTCGCCCAAGACTCCGCTGTCGACTGAGGCCTGCTGCATTGCGCTGCCGCTTATATACGGCAAAACTGCAGAGTCATCTTCAGAGCCGCTCATCCACCTTGAATTTTTTGATAATCTTGAGGTACTCCGAACCGTCCAAGACACCGCTGTCGACAATGATTACTACAAAATTTACCGAAAGTGCATTTAAAATTTTGCGAATCTATGTGAATCTGGAAGAATCAAAATATAAATAAAACGTGTAGAATATGACCTTCCAGCGTTTGCCAACTTATTTACGTTGCCCGACTCTCACGACGGGGACGTACTGGTAAGTTAAATTTTCGAGATTTATGTGTTTCTTTCAGCGCTGCATTTTCATATATCTATAATTTTCATATATCTCTGCTGCCGATTTTACTTTGTTCCAGCGCTGCACTATAAAAAGGCTGCTGCCGATAGTTTCGATTTCAGCGCTGCACTACAAAAATGCTGCTGCCGATAATTTTGGTTCCAGCGCTGCACTACAAAAATGCTGCTGCCGACAATTTTGAATCCAGCGCTGCACTATAAAGATGCTGCAGCCGATTTTTTGTTTAGCACTAAATTGTAAAATACTGCTGATGTTTTATACTTTTTTATAATTTTTTATCGATTTTTTATAATTTTTATAATTTTTTATAATTTTTATAATTTTTATAATTTTTTATAATTTTTTATCGATTTACCTCAGTGTCGTCTCATCATCGTCATTTATCTATTTATACTAATATTTTACAATACTTCTTGAAACACTATATTTTTAGTATAAACTTTTTGATCTTTAGTCAATTTATTCTTTATTTCTGCATTATTCAGTAGCAAAATTTTTAAGTATTTTCTATCTCTTGTTCTTGATAAAGCAACATACAATTGACCGTGACTAAAAACAGGCGATGGCAAATAAATACCAACTTGATCATAAGATTGTCCTTGAGATTTATTAATTGTCATAGCAAAACCTAATCGAATAGGAAATTGTTTTCTGCGCATATTAAATGGTATTTCTTCTTTGGATGGTGACAACGTTATTCTTGGTATCATAACTAATTTTCCTATATTTTTTCCACTTAAAACTTCGGCTTGAACTGAATACTGAAATAATTTTTTTATTGCTAATCTTGTTCCATTGCATAAACCTTCATTTAAATTCAAATTTCTTAAAAGTATAACCATTGCACCTATCTTCAAATGTAATTTATGTGGTGGTAAACCATTTGGACTTAATGAATTTAAAAATTCTGTTGGTAACATAACATCCAAATTCTCACCATTATCATCTTCTGCCGTATCTATACTCAAATATTCATACGATTCTCCTTCCATTATCTTCAAAATTTCATTGTTAATGTTCGTTACATCGCTGTTTTTGGGAGACAAAATAACTTTATCTTTTAATTTTTTATCACTTATTTTTATAACATTTCCAAAAATTTCTTTAATGATATCTTCTTTTTCGTTATTAAATCATTAGGAATTTCAATCAGTTCATGCTCTTTCTCATAGGACGTAGTCGTTTTTCCTTCACCCACATTTAGTAACCATTGTTTAAAATCGTCATCATTATTAGATACTCGTAAATTTTCGTTTAATGTCATACGTGTAAAGTTAGTCCATAAATTACTTTGTTTAACTGAATTCTCAATAACTTGTATTCGACTTCCGTGCCGAACAACTGGTAATGTTTGTCTAAAATCTCCTGACACAAGCATAAGTTTACCACCGAATACATCTTTGTCACTACATAAATCCTGAAGTAGACGATCTACTGCTTCAAATGCAAATTTTGATGTCATTGATATTTCATCCCAAATAATAATTCGTACTTTTTTCAATTTTTTACTGTACTCAGAGTTGTGTTTTATGTTACATATGGTAGCGTCTGTAATATTAAGTGGTAATTTAAATGTCGTATGAACTGTTCTCCCATTACTCAATAAATTTGCCGCAATACCTGTCCAAGCAACACACAAAAATAGTACATTTGACAGTTTTAAATAGTCGATTAAAACATTAAGTAAATAACTCTTTCCACTTCCTCCAGGTCCATCAATAAAAATGCAATTATTCTTTTTGTTATTTAAACATTTCAAAACAGTATCGTAAATTTTTTTTTGATTTGATTTTAGTGACGCAACTTTTGATTGCAAATCATCTAATACGTTTTTTTTTATCAAAAATTACTGCTGAATCATCATATTCTTCTACGATGAAGTCAAAACTGGTAAATTGAAATCAGATAATTTATACCCATTAATTTGTAAATTTTTATCAATTGTATTTAGAGCAATGTTTTTTCCAATGCTTTTTTCGTACTTAGGGTGATAAAAAAACTCTTTGTATTTTTCATACAACTGCCTTGCATTAATAGGGTTATGATAAATACATATGAAAGCAAATAGTTCGCAAAGTGCAACAGGAAATTGTACTTGTTTTGCTTCATCTAAACATCTATCCCATTCTTGGTCTTCGTCAACTAACTTTTTAGCTACAGCAGCTTCATAAAAAGTATTATGTATGACATCATTTACAGTACGCAAATGTTCAAAAGAAGTTGCTCCTTTAATATGTAAAAGTAATAACCTTATAAAATACCGTTCTCGTTCTTTAGGATTGACTAAATACATTCTGCTTAACACGGGCTTTTTAGTTTTTTTTCGCTTACTACACATTTTTGATTTATTATCAAAAACATAAAATACTGGTATTTCAGAATATAAGTATTTTGAAGCTTCTGAATCTATTTGATTCAATTTAAAATAAGCAGTTAATTCTGTTTCGACATTTTTATTTATTATCGTTTCTTCTTTACCTTTTTCAAAAAAAACATTTTGTCCATCTTCTTCATGTACAGGTAATTTTTTTATTGTATGTGATATTTCATTTAAAGTATATTCTAATAATCTAAACATAGCTTCCGGTGCACATATATATCTTGTATTATGATATTGCCTTATTTCATCGTATTCGTATTCATCAGTATTATCAATATTTCTGACATGCAAACATTTTTATTTACTTTTGCCCCATTAGTTGATTTTAAGAAATCATATGCTACTTTTACCTCATTTTTCAGGCAAAAGTCAAACTTTTTGGTCGGGGATGAAACAAACTTTATTTTCTTTTAATTAATTCATAAATAATGGTAAAAGATAGTGTAAAAATATTGTATCAAAGTATATTCAATTTGCTTTAATAATAAAAAAATGTAATATTTCATTCAAAATTTGAGCCTTTATGTATTTTTGTAAATCAAGCTTTAATTTTTTACCGAAAGATATATAAATGTAAGTGTATATAACACATATGCATATACATTATTATTAAAATTTATACGCAATGACATTATAATACTAACTTCTATAGATTTGTTTATAAAATAACTAATCTTATGACGATAATGTAAAAATGCATCATTGTCAAAAAATTTTTACATGCTTACAACTCCGTTTTTATATTACATTTATTAATGACGCGAAATCGTTAATATTGCATGAAGGTTAAGTGATTGATATTACTCCTGTAAACGATTTATATTGCAAGTATAAACTGTTGCAGTAAAAATATATTTATAAAATGTTTATTTCAGAAAATTCAACACAAAAACAACAGCATTCATCCTCCGATCAGCAAAAAACATTCCTGCACAAAACATGGAAAAATAGAAAATGTAAATAAAATTTATTTTTTAACACATTGACATCAAATATATAGCTGTTTAAACATTTTGCTATGCTTCAGATCCAGGAAAGAAAGGAGGGGGAAGACACAATAACCACAATTATTTCAATAAGATGAATAAAGTTGGACGAAATCTTGCTACTCTGATGTCAGCTATGATTAAAGCTGCTAAAACAATGTATTTCTATATAGATAACAACCTGTTTAAAAATAAAACTTTGTAAATCATTCAAAACATTTTTTTTTTTAATTTTTGCCATTTGACATATACATGCATGTATATCATGTATCTGAGCAAAATTTGTATGTCCGTTAGTAACAATCATTAAAAAAAATTAAAAATGTAATTATTTTCTTCTTTTACAATAGACAATTAACTTTAGTTTTTGTCATTGAATTCTACTTATTTTAATAGTTTATATAGTGACTTATATCACTACTGTGGTCCATTATTATGTAAGGATCCTAAGTAATGATGCAAAGGACTCAAATAAAATGGAATTAGTAAAGATAATACAAATAATTATTATATAATACTATAATAACAATAATTATTATACAAGGTCATAATTATTCGGAAGTACTACATTATTTTTATTAAAACGGCAAATTTAATAAACTCAATTCAAAGAAGTTATTTATTATAATTTATGTACGTTAATAAAACAACATCGAAGTACAACCGAGCGAGCATTAGCGAGTGAGGTATTTATTGCTAGTGTTTATTATAGCAGAATACAAATTAGTACCAGGCCGGGTACAAGACCAGGCCGTGTAATGCTAATTTGTTTAAATAGAAAAACACCAAGCCGGATGTATATCCTGGCCGTGAAATGTTTATTATAGGAAAAATGAATGGCTTAGAAATGCGTGACTTTAACTGAATTTATAATAAACACCAGGTCGGATGAGTCTTGAGCGTGTAGTGTATAAAATAAAAAGAATGCTTTTACTTAATATACTTTGCACCAGATCGGACAGAGTCCTGATCATGAAATGCTTAGGGCGAGAAATAAATTAAACAACTTACTCGTAATTCTCTTATGGACCTTGGGTTGGATGAGAGAGAGAGTTTGAGAAATTCGAACTTGAGGGTTTACGCTGCTCGGTGCTGAATACCTTGGCTTGTAGTTGAATAGAGATGTAGATTGTGCCGTGGAGGATGCTGCCGGGACAGTGCTGCAGAGGATGCTGTCGGGACAGTGCTGCAGAGGGCTGCGTGCGTGTGGCTTTTTGAAGGGTGGGCGATGCTAACGCCATCTAGCTTGGGCCGGATCCATAGAGGGGAGTTATGCTAACTCTCTCTCATACCCAAGCTTTCCGTTTATTTAAAAACTTATTGCGTATTTTACAATTTTATATTTAATACTTACTCCTAAATGTAACGCACAAACAGTAGATGTCATTACTTATTACTATTTATTATATTTTAGTGTTTTTTTATTTACTTACTACACGATTAAACATATAGAACTTATAAACTAATTATAATTATGAAATTGTGTAATGTGTATGTCTTCACTCGTGTTACAAAAATGCGTATAAGCATACGAGCCCTTTATAATTTATTATAGGTTGTTATATTTCAGGTTATTTATTAATTAATAGATGCTTTTTAATAGATTTTGGATATTTTTCTTTGTTGTTTGAAACTGAGGTAAATTGTATACTAATTGGTTTAAATTTGGCTCATATATTTATACTTATTTCTTTGGTTTTAAGGTGAATTGTGTATGTGTGTGTGTGTGTATGTGTGACGCTGTGGTATATATATGTTGGCGTGCTTTACCTCCCCCTAAACATTAAGCGTCTGCCCATGTGCTTATCTCTGGCGTGCATCCGTGAGAAAATGTACACGTGTTACAACACTCTCTTTTCTGGGAAATTCTATCTTTTGAATATTTGTTTTCGATAACACATACGCTGACAATAATGTTTAGGGTGGGTTTTCCTTATAATATAATATATGTCTAGGCTTATTCTAATAAGTTATTATAAAAATATTATTTGTAGTTACGTAAACTTAAATTAGTAAATGTTGAAAATTATCGCAAATGTGCGCGCGCATGTATCAACCTGATATTCTTGCGTTCGAATTCGAGATTTTATGGCTTTGATATGCAAATAAGAGGTTTTGTATAGATTTGTATATCTATATACATGGGCGTGCACATGTACGGGAGAGTGTATACGTGGGGTCGGCGCCAGTAGTGGTTAACTGGGCGGCGTGCGTTCAGAAACTCATTAAATCGAGCTCAAAGTTAGGCGGGATAGTATTGTGAAGGGGCAAAAATTTTGAAAAATACGCGGGATGTGACACATCTCAAGGTAATGTAAATCCCAAAAAATGTTATATCTAGCATACATACTCATTATCATCATTACTGATAAATCGCGAATAAAACTTTATGCATTACATATGCCTGTTTGTAGTTTATCAAAAATTATAAAATAAATTTAATTTACATTGTAATAATAATGTAATGGTATAAATAGCATATTTTAATTAGTAAAATTCGTTACGAGGATATCTCACATGTTGATCAAATATGTAATGCGCGAGCGAAGCGAGCGTTTCTTGCTAGTACTAAATATTAAAAGAAGAACAAATTTCAAAAATGTTTCGTTAATTTTATGTTTTTGTTGTTATAATACAACTTTATAGTAAGGTAACTAATTTTTGACGATTATCTTTATAATATTCAATATTTCCTGTTTTTGATAAAAAATACATACAATCAGATCCATATTTTTAAGAATGAGCGTTAATTAAAAAAATCGTTCTTAAGTTTTGGCTTTAGAGTAACATTATTTTTTATGTATTGAAAAAAAATGGTAGTCAAAAGAGCAAAATTTAATTTTATTTGGGCCACTCTTTTATAGGTATAGGTGGTAGCATGATGTATGTTTAATTACTTCCCTTGTACGAATAAATAACCAGGCTCATAATTAAATAACTAATCAATTCTAATATCATAAAGATACAAAAATTTGTTTTATATTTTTTCTTTGCACTGAAAAATAATACCATTGCTTGATAAAAAAACTATTGATAATTGTAGTATTTAGACTAGCACGTCATAAAATTTAAATAAAGTTCATTTTTTAGAAGCGAATATTTTTTATATTGAACCTTTTTTATATAGACTTACTATTTTAAATGACATTTTCAATTCCTGAAATTAAATTGTTGTTAAATGCACCTAAGAGTATAAAAGAAAGAAAAAGAAATACTAGAATCTCAAATAAGCTTTATAAAATGAAAGTGGGCAAAGCAAAAATACCGATAATCAGGATGAATGCTGCTAAAAAGTCATCACTGATAAGTAAAGCATCTGCTATTACTCTAAAGATTCATGCAATAAAATCATCAAATGTTAAACTATATCATCATATAAAAGTAATAGAAATAGCAATTAAAATCCTTAAGAAGAAATTAAAAAATTATAAAAATAATAAATCGATGCATGTTAGGGTTTTTATCAATTACGTTGTGTATTTTGATATACGAAAACCCGGTACAACACTTTTCAGCGATTTTAATCGATTTTTCGAGTTTTGGCCTTCTTACCCCTCATACCATCCCCCAGAGTGGGGGATGATAAAAAAATCGTACCTTAGGGTGCGACTGATATTCAAATGGTTGTTGGAATCGTTTTCAGCGCCCACGAAACTCTGTACAATATTTTTCGGTGATTTTTCGTTTTTTCGTCCACTTACCTCCTATTTCCCCCCCTAAGGGGGAGGATAATGCCATTTTAATAAATATTTTCTTAATCTATATGGTTTTGGTCAAAGTTTAAAAAAATGGCATCGATACCTCTATTTTTCTTTAAGATACACCATAAAGAAGAGAAAAAAAAAATCGATTTCGAAAGGTGTATACTTTAACCATGTTTCTCACCCAAAATAGGGGATGATGACAATCTCAATAATTTTCCCTTAATCCGTATTATTTAACTTTAGCCAAAAATAATGTTTGGATCGCTATCTCTTTTTGTTCTTGAGATATTAGATTTCCGTTACCGAAAATGCCATTTGACCCATAGTGCGGCATTTCAACAGTCAATCGATTTGATATTAAATTAAAAATTGTTAATTATTATATCTACGCAAATATTTATCTAACAAATAGTAACGACTTTCTTGTTCCAGAATATTTACGTCGGATATCTGGGTTAGAATAAATAAATTTTATGTTTGTCTCTTACTTATTTTGAATGCGTTACCTTTCAATTATTAACAAGATCTGAGCAATAATTCAAAAATAGCCTAGCTTATTGGATGATCAAAATCGCTAAATGCAAAATGGACGGCATGGCGTCGTGCTGTTATTCTCGATTCATCGCTCGGATTGAGCGGACGTGTCCGACTTGAGCTACACCAACCAACACATATATTTATTTAATTTCAATCAATTATTAAGTTCTGTTTTGTGTTCCACACCTTGTTCATTTTGTAGCTCAAAGGTGGCCTATCACATCTGTAATAAAGAATAGAGCTAAAGTTTTCTACGTTCAACACGGAGTTAATATATCCCGACTTCCCCACGCTGATCTCCCAGCGAAAAACGTTAAAAAATGTACAGTAATACTCAGCGTTCTTTGACCTTCGATGTAATAGGTCTCTCTAGATCTATCAATGTAAAAACTAAATGAAGAGTCAGTCTGAAGAATAAAAAAAATGCAAATTGATAATCAGAAATGTTGAATTCGATCAAAACATACGTTTTTAAATAAATAATATACATAAAATAATACCTATCTGTAATGTCTTCTAAAATTTTGTTTGGGTATCAAAAACTGAGTTGATACATTACGAAACGTCCTTTAAAATTATTGGAGACGCCAAATACGTTGGCGATGAATGTCTGCGTGTATCAAGAAAGTAGCTAAACCGGTACCTATGGTGCAAACAGCAACCAAGATTTTAAAAAGCTTGTCTTGTCAAGGATCAAGTTTCAAAACGTCTGGCCAAAGCAAGTTTGTAGAATGCGTTTTAGATATAAAATCAGTGGTAGGTGATTTTGGTGGAAAGCTATTTTAAATGGTACAATCAGATTAAGTGTCTCAAAAAACTTACCAATGATGATGCGTCATTTTAAAATCGTTCTATTAGAGTCAACTACCACCTAGTGTATACTGCTTTTTCACATATACGTTCGCGTATTATGTTTGATGTTATATTATGCAAAATATAGTGAACTGGTGTAATATAATATAGAAAAAACTCTTTATTCGCAAAAAAAAATTAAGAGCGTGTCATGCCCAAATTTTACTGACCGAGTCGATATTACGAATGCTCGGTAAAAAATTACTTGAAACTAAATAAATACACTTAATTATGAAAAACCAAGACATCATTGCCCTTCGTCTTGCAACTATTTAGCAGTATACCAAATCTCAAATGAAAATATTAAGCCATTAATAAATGGCATTCAAACGAAAATCAGTAACTGCAGCATGTGCATGTCCAAATGCTATTTTTACATGTGTTGATAGATTGACTTGAAACTTTTCACAGATATATAAAATAACCAAAGGGAGGGCAATGATGTCCGGATTTTGAATAATTCGAACAAAAAAAGTAGTTTTTGTTATCATCCAAAGGAACCGAGCAGCAGCTCGTCGCCTGTCGGGAAGCGAGCTCGACGACTGCGCATACATTGTGCGCATCTATTTTGCGCCCGGCTCGCGACAAGTCCCATTTGCAAGGTTAGGCCGATCATCGTAATCTGTAACCTCTGATGTAAATAATCGGTTGGACTCCTCGCGAAAGTTTTATTTTATGCGTAGTCTAAAAAGCATAAAGATGTGGTGTGAAGATGAGAAATGCGTATGTCAGTGCGATGAGGGCTTTTACCGGAGTCAAGAAGACGCTATCGGAGTGGGAAAGTGCCGTTCGGAGGTTATCATCACGACTATTTATCATATATATTTATTTATTATTGGTCAACTGCTGCAACTTGTCCAGGGTGCTGTTTGTGGACTTCAAAGTTTACTGCAGCTGCTACGTGAGTAAATTCTACTACTGATACTTGCCCCGAGTGTCCTGTGGTTGTATTGGAGTCTATTGCAGGTGCTTGTCCAGGACCAACTGCTGCTGTCAAGCCTGCAGCTTTTCCTGCATCTGCTTGTCCAGAGTCTACTGTTGCTGTATAACTAAGGTCACTACCTGGGTACTTCCACGGACTACCATTAATCTCTATATTCTGAGTCTACTTCTGCTCGTACACATACAGCTTTTACTACTGTTTCTCATCTAGAGTATACTACAGCTATGAGTCCAGTGTATTTTGCTTCCTATCATCTAGCTGTTTCTACTGCTGCTGCTGCTCTTGCGGATGCTATTGCTTTCGCTTCCGGGACATACTGCACCTGCTCGTAAAGGGCCTACTGCTACTTCTACATGTCTACTTACTAGGTTTTGAGAACAAATACATATATTTATATATATATATATATATATATATATATATATTATAACGAGTTGCTGCTACCCGTACCCACGCGGTATTCGAGGCAGGTTGAGCGAGCGACGACACAGGCAGCATTGGCTATAAGGATAGCATGCTTGCTTAGAGATCTCGGGGACGCCGGATCGATCCTCGGTCCCGGCGCTCCTTTTGTGTTTTTCGCCGCTCACTTAAGGTCCCACCCCCTTACAATATATATAAATATATCCCCCTATACTATGTATTGGTTCCGGCCATACTGGATATAAACTGTGTTCTTCCAGGTACGTGAAATACTAAATTATAGTTTTTGAATGCAAGACCAACTTTTTTTAGTAATACTTTTCAAAATTTCATAAAAATTAATTTCATATTTTAAATAATGTTTAAAGTTTGACAATTTTGAAAATTGTTATAAAACTTTAAACAAATGTGTAATTTTTATGATGTTTTAAAAGAGTTTTACTTAAAAAAACCGTAAAAATTATTTCTTGCCTGGAAAGCTATAATTTAGTAATTCAGTTACTGGAAAGTACACAGTTTATTTCCAGTATGACCGGAAACTGGTTACCAAAAAGTCAACTTATATATTATATGTATATTTTTTTCTCGATTACAGAAAGAGGTATCAGGGAAAATCTCAAAAAGATCATAGCACGACTTTATTTATGGAGTCGGCTTAACAGCCCCATCCCCAATGTTAGCCGTGTGTCCTATTCATACCGAATAAACCCATCCTTTTAAAGGCCAGGTGAAAAAACAATAAAGGTGCACATAGCTCTATATTATGTGCCTTTGATCCCAGCGGTAAAACCGTCAAGCAATGCTTTGCGGGAAGGCGTAAAGGCTTCTGCCAGCTTCTGGTTGATGTGTTTGCCATCTTTATAGTTGTCATTTCCATACTCGATGCGGTCATCGTCATTGCTACAGTATTCGTAGTCAGTATATCAAACACACTCACACGCCCCAAGCCACCTTACGTATACGCACACTCCCTCGACAGACGCGCCTCCACATACTCACCCGGTCCACGCGCCCTCTCACACCCCTTTCAAATTCCACCACCCACCCCAGAATATATTCCCCCTCTACCACAACCACCATTCACCGCAATTCGCATCAACAACCATACACCATACACAAATACTCTCCTCCCCCTCCCTTTTTTAACCCCCTTCCACACCCGTACACTAACACACACTTCCGACCAACCACGCACACACGCACATACCCGCATGAACACACACACACACCTACGACCACAATCTTCTTTGTCTTTTCTGAACTTCTTTAGGATATCGTTTTTTGCTACTACGACTGCTGTTTGTCATCAGCGAATACTAGCACTGTCGCCCCTTTGGGTTATTGTAGTTTTAGTATCCAACCGTACATGATGTTCAAAGGCGGTGGGCTAAGTACTGATCCTTTGGGGACCCCTCCTGTTATTTCTAGGTCTGAGTGACATTGTCGGTATCATATAATAAGTATGCTGGTCCATTCTGACACAGATTATACGTTCTAGGATCTCGTCTGAGGTGTCCAGCATGTGAAGCGGTCTGTATGAAGAAGTGTCTTCAGGCGGTTCCTTTCATTTCGGTAGCAACACGAGGCGTTAATTTTTTCAATCGGCGCGAAATATTCGTTCTTCTAGACATGAGTTTTGCAAGTCTACGAAGATCTTTGTTTGGGCGTGAATGGCATGCTTCAATGCAATATTGGGTATGTCATCCAATAACAAACGGCTGCTCTAGCTGTCTGGGCAACAGTGTAGTCACTATCCGGTGTAATAATTCCGGGCACTTTTTCTTCTTGAATTTCCGTTTAGCATCCTTCATTTTCTGATTTCGGGCGTCCACTATTTCCTGGCCTCGATCAATCTTGTAGTATTTCTCCCTTATCCTCTGTTTCTTTCTTATCGTCTGATGACACTCGCTTTGAGTACTCTCCACTTCTTTGTCCCGCAAGTATACTGGTGATCATCTTTGATTGTATACTTTTCTTGGCATAGCAACGTCGCAGGCTCGGATAATATTATCCTTTACCTGTTTAGCCTTGCTATCAGCCGTCCTAGAAAGTTGTTCCATCGTTTTCCATCCGACTATATAGGTCCTTGTACTCGCGCTGGGTTCCTGCTAATTATAAACGTCAGATCTATTACAGATCCTGTGTCTCCACTTCTGAAAGTGTTAATACCACCTTGGTTGACCAACACCAAATCAAGAAGAGCAAATGCTTCCAGTAGCATCCGGCTTCTTTGGTTAGTTCTTTGGCGGTCCCAATCTACGGCCCATACGTTAAAATCACCCGCGATAATTACTGGTTTTCTGTTTAGACCTCTTCGGTCGCAGGGCGCCTCGATGTCTGGAGTGAACCGTATCTGGACCACGGGGATACTGTTCAGCACTGCCGCGTAGGTCACCGCCAAGAGGGAGACCGGCACGTCGAGGAAACTCGTACGTGGCCGATTTCCGCTAACGCACATACGAAGAAACACACAAAAACACGCCGTTTGCATTGCACTCACATAACCCCTCACTAATTTAAATCTAATAAGCTATCCGTTCGGATAAGGTCAATATTTAAGTGCCAAGCTTTACGAGGATTCGCAATACAAAACGTAGTTCGAACAAGATCTGCACGCAAAGATTTTGCCAAACGCTTACTTCAAGAGAGCTGGCAGAACTGCTAGCACGTGCGCGAGCGCCCCACAAACCCGCGCAAACGAAATTTAAATTCCCTTTAGAAATCCAAATAACCCGAATAATTGTATAGTAATCAAAATATATATGTATATTTATGTAGATATATATAATTAAATTATAAATTATATTAATTTTTTTTTTCAGTAAAAAAGGCACAATTCGCAGGAATTCAAGGTACGTATACAAAAATAAATTAAGCTAGGCAATCTTAATCTACATAATATCCGTAAGGGAAAATCAAAAACAACAAAAAGTTATTTGTAAAATATTTATGGAATATTTGATATTCTGAAAAATATAATTTTAACCATTCAATAAAATATCTCTATAGAATATTCTATAAAAATTGAAAAATATATTTAAAAATAGTATATTACGCATCTAGGACGGAAAAAACTTGGACTGTACATATCTCGTATAAATTGCGAAACAGGAGAAATGAGCTATCAAATTGAGGAGGTACAGTCCTCACTATGCCGGTTATCGGAGCAAAAACGAGAGTGACGGGATAGGGCGGCATTTGCTCAGTGGATAGAGCATGCGCCTAGCGATCTCGGGAGCGCCGGATCGATTTGCGGTTGGCGTCTCCTTTTGTGTTTTTCCTCTTCTCGAAGACAGTCTCACGCCATTACAGAATATATCAAACTTTCACATTTAAAATATTTTTATAAAATAATCTTCAAATATTGAAAAATATATTAAAAAAAAATACTTTGAAATATTTTGAAAATGTTTGGTAATATTTCTTTCATAGATTTTATTTTACAAATGATTCGCAAATATATTTTACAAGAAGTGAAATGTATCAGTAAAATATTTACAAAACTATTCTTTCCGATTTACAATGTTGAAAATGAATTAAAATTTTTGTTAAATCTATTTTATTTTTAATGAAGTAAAATATATTAGTTAAATATTTACCAAATATGATACATATATATTTTGAGAAAATGATATAAAAAATTTTTTTTATATTTCCATTTTAAACCAAATATATTTTACATAAATATTTTTTAAATCTTTTACAATGATCAATATACATATTGTACTATGAATTATTTTGAAAATATTATAATATTATTTTGATATTATATTTTATAAAAATGTTTTATTCTCTGATCATAATATTTTTAAAATTTTCTGCAATGATTTAAAATAATGTAAATTTTTGAAATTTTGGAACTTATGATATTTATTGTCGATATACATTCAAAACATTTTAATCTTATATTTGACATTGCAATGACACTCCCTTTTTATATTGTTCCTGCAATTTTTCAGAATTACAAAATCATTCCAGAGTAACATATATACAAGGAGATTTGCCACCTGCTAACTCCGCTCGCCAATCCCTACGTTTCTCTTTAAAGATAATATTATTATTTAATTTTCTACAATTTTGTTATTGTAGTCCTGTATAATTTTTCACGCGGGACTACCATAACAAAATTGCAGAAAATTAATCGCATCTAGAATAGAAATGACGTTGTAAAGTCTTCAACACAATTTTGTGGTGAATTTTTCACCATTTTTTCGAGTTTCAGCCACGTAATAGCAATTTTTCGTGGTTATGGACGAAAGGAGGCTCCGTAGACAAACACTAACGGTGGATTCGTGTTCAGTGGTCAAAAATACATGCGAATAAGCGTTGTTACTAATTTTTCTCTGCCCCTGCAAGTTTTTAGAACATGTAACTGCTGTTCCGTAGTGACATCGGTGTACTGTTGGAGCTGTACCGACCCACCATTTTGAATTCTTCACATATGCCACTCAAAAATGGAAACTAGATGTATGAAGCTAAATTTTAAGCCTGGATATGAATTTTTTCATCGTCCTAATTTTGGGCACGGGGGGTACTTATATGTTTTTGGGATCGCTGAATCCGAATCCAGGGTCAGTTTGACCCCATCACATCTTAAGTCAAGACCAAATAGAGGCTAAATTATCAAAATACATTAAGAAAAGACTAAACCATGGTATCTTGGGTTTTTTTTGTTGCGCTAAATCCGAATCCGGGCTTATTACAACTATATCAAGACATGGTCAAAGTCAGTTAAAGGTCAAATCTTAAAGATTCATAAAAAGTAGACTTAAACCATGACATTTGGAGCTTTTTGGGGTCGCTGAATCCAAATCCAGGGTCAATATAGTCCCATAAGGTTGTATTTATGGTCAGTAGTAATCCCCCACAAGGGCGCGTCAAAACAAACCAGCTGCCACCGCTGGTTGTGTTGACGCACCACTATGGGGGGGCCTTCAGAGAGGAGAGAG